>JAEMWC010001265.1:57500-117500 GCA_016490735.1 Pachyseris speciosa | reverse complement strand
TTTGTTCAGCGGCTTCCAACAACGTCTCGTATTCGGTATACGTGGCAACGACAATTCGGCCCCTCTGGGGAGGTGTTATTCTTGACATTTGTCGTTCCATACCTGTGAGAAGGCAAAGCTGTGTTTAAGGTATAAAGAATGAAGTCTTCTTATTGAAGATTGAATAACTTAGTAGTTGATAAAAACAACATTTTAATGGAACGCAATGATTTAAACTATAGTTATGTTTAAACCAAATGCTTAATTATGAACGATTTGTTCCCCCACCCATCACCCCACATCAATCAAGCTTTCGCTTCCTTCTTTACGTTCGACCTTCGACAATCGTAGCATAAAACAGACGACAGCATTTGTAAGGGAAATTTGTGATCTAAGAATGGCGATTATCAGAGGACTACAAAGTCAGATGACTCTCTTGGGCTTGGTTCTAGTTGTATATTCTATTTTCTCAACAGGTACGCAATTTAAAATTTGCTTAATATTAGGCATAGCTGGGTATAGCAAATCGTCTGACACATTTCAAAGCGGAACGAAATATAAATATAAGGTGCTTAAGACTTAATATCAGACTTTTTATTTCAGCGTCTTTTATTGCAAGCAGTGCTATATCACAATATCTTGTAACGTTTAATGTGACAATATACTAATATTATTGTTACTGAAGCAATCTGGCTCCAGAACAAGCCCAGAACGCTTGGAAGTTGCAACGAATAAAGATTAAATTTCTGATAAGCTCCCAAACACCGACGTCCGACAACCGACAGAAATTGGTAGAGAACGCGCAACAGCGACTTTAGGCTAGTTTCGAATTGTGGGAGAACAAAAGAACAGAGTCGAGGTTCAGGGGAATAATTTGCATTTCTTTTGTCAAAAACAAAGGAAAATGCAAATTATTCCCCTCAACCTCGACTCTGTTCTTTTGTTCTCCCACAATTCGAAACTAGCCTATTCACTTTCCACTACTCTGTTTTCTTTGCGACAGCGACATTTTCTCCTAACGAAACAAGTGACAAACTGAGTCGTAATGCACCTATCAATGTTAGTCCCGAGGGGGTGGGGGGGGGGGGGAATACGGGATGGGGTGGGGACTTTGATGAGGGGGGGCAGGGCTATTTTCGTGACGCTGTGATCCGGTTTTTTTGTGCTCTGTGAATCGTGATTTGATTAAAAAAAATAAAACTGTTCCATGAATCGTGATTGAAGTGTATAATTTCCGTGAGGCGTGAAATGCAAAAGTCCTTGGCTGTGAATCGTGAATAGATAAGAAATAAATCGTGAATGTTTAAAGTTGAGTTCGTAGATGAATTTCACTGCATTGTGGTCAGATTTTTTCTGTGACCTTAGTGAATTTAACACTTGAGTCGTGATTCGTGAAATCGAAAATTTACTATTGTGACTTCGTGACAAGACCTTCCCTTGCCCCCCCTCTTTGATCTGAAATACAAATTTTGTGTCAAACCTCCCCACCCTTGGGTAAAGTTTCGAGTTCAAAGTTCCCTACTGTCAGGATTGAGATCCAAGAGGTTGACCTCTTAAATGCTTAAACAATACACACACTCCAGATTTAAAAATCACAGTTTTTTCTTTTAACAACGGGAATGAAAGAATGCTTGAAGAAAGCAATGGTTTATCGGTAACAATAGTGATTAGATTGGGCAAATTTTCATTACCTTTCTTTCCTCCATCGTGTCCGTGCCTCACGGGGACTTCTGGGTATTTTCATGATGGCAAAGTCACTCGTATGAGTCATATCCAGGCTCTGCTTTGTCGACCAGTTTCAAGAAGGCAGTATCGCAGCGTGTATTATACCATGGCAAAGTCCAAGCCTGGGAAACTGTCTTTTATTAATATTTCTTTAGTTTTCAAGTTTGATCAAACTTCCCCACCCTGGGGCCACTATTCTCTTCATTGTCAAAATTCCCCACCCAGGGCAGGAGATGTTGATCAAAGTCCCCACCTCATCCTGTATCCACCCCCCACCCCCCCTCCACTCGGAATTAACATTGATAGGTGCATAAACAAGTGACAAAGCAACACCAGACCACCCCTAGCCTTGAAAGGCCTCTTTAACTTCCCATAAGCAACCACATAATGTCACATAATCCACGGGACAAAATTGTGAGCTGTCACATTTTTGTCCTTTTGGCAAGCACCACAGACCACAAATTGGTTGTGTTTCGTGAAACAGACAAATCACCTTATTTGAGTGTCAGTGGCTAATTGGGAAGACATATCCGGATCGAATTGGAACTTGGAAATGTTGGTTTTTGAGGAGAAAGGAGAACCAGAGTCTCTAGAGAAAAACCTCAGAGAGAAGAGAACCAACAACAAACTCAACCCACATATATGCAGAGTACAGGATAACAAAGTTTTACTGGTGATCAAAGCACAAAGTGCCCCGAAGAAAAGACAAAAAGGATGCATCGAAGACTATATACCCATGTGGCTCACTCAATGTGAAGTGGAGCATACTGGTGATAGAAATGGAACTCAAGTGTATTATGTAGAGAGGAGTGGATCAATAGATCATACTAATAACAAAAATATTAAATAATTAATATTCTAATTAAAAAAAGTTTGTTTTTAAGGCTACTACCTACCTTTGAGGGTGAGAAAAATCTATTTCTGTTTAATCCATCAAATTAGAAAAGAAATTTGAAATCTTGAAAAGCGAGCTAGTCGTTTTGATAAAGTATTTTCAAAGAAAATTTAATAAAATAACTTAACTGATAAATGTGTGGGCTCCCACATGGAATTTTCGTGGTAAACTGGTCCATCTGGAAACTCAATTAATTCTGGACAGGACTCCTTGGGTTTTTTCCTGCTGCTTTTCCCATTTTATGGCTGACTGCTCTGAAAATAGCAATATAATGTGACCAGGATGCCATGGTTTTCCTGGGAATTTTCCATTCTATTGTAGCCCATGCCACAGGTTACTGCTGTTTCATTGGTTTGCGGTTTAATTAGGTGACAATATCTCCCCTGGAATATTGGCTTTGAATGGATATTTTGAATGGGTATGTAGATTTGACAGATTTTTATCAAATTTGGCCAAAGTATTTCAGAGGTCTGGACCAACAAAACAGTGTTACAAAATTGTAATATTCAAAACACTCTCCATGTGGCAAGCATTTATGCAATATCTCTCCTAAATTTTTAGCAACGCCAACTTTGGTCACAGATATCTTGTTAGCCAATCAATATATCAATATAGCCTTACACCATTTTGTTGTGCAGTTAGTTTATTCTTCCTGTGACTTCCCGATACCCGATAAATTCACTCAAGCAGATCACTACTGTTTTGGAATTCAGCAGCTCGGTGGCATTTTCATAAAGAAAAAAAGTAGGTAAAATTATATTTCTTCAAAAACTTCATTTATTAAGCTTTCTATTGATATAAAGTATGCTAAAGTTTTCCTTAAACTGATGTGTTTACAAACTTTTTCCTGAAGGACACAAAATGCTTTTAAGGCTACAATCTTGGACAGAACAAAAAAGAGAAATAACCCCTCCCCCGAATCAATGGCGAATTGCCACTCAACCAAAAATACGCCATTTTTTACATCACTGAAATGGGGTGGGGGCGAAGGGGTGGTCTTAAGTTCTCATTTGAATTGTTTAAGATTCAATCTTGGACAGAATAAAAAGAGAAAACTCCCTCCCCCGAATCAACGATGAATTAATGCTCAACCCAAAATTCGCCAATTTTTTCCATCATTTAAATGAAGGGGGGGGAGAGGTGGTCTTAATTTCTCATTTGAATTGCTCAAGGCTGTGGCTACTTACTTTCAGGTGTCTAAATCATTTACTCATTATCATTGTTTTAACAGGAGTATGTTCAGGAACAAATAGTACAACACCAATTCCTTCCCCAAGTCAAACTGTTGTACCTGTCACAATAAACCCAACTCCAACAATGCCAACAGCTCCACCAGCCACCACTGCAACAACAACAGGAACAAAGGCTCCTATCATTCAAACTACTTCAGCTCCTACAAGTGGCCGGAAATTTGATGGTGCCTCATTTTTCGGTGGGATTATTTTGGGAGCTGTATTGACAGTGATTTTTGTTGTTGCTTACAAATGGTGGCAAACAAGGAAAAAAAGTTATCACAGTTTGTAACCAGTGTTACATCAGTGAGTTGGACTGTAAATAAATTAAAATATGTGCTTTGCTTATGGACCATTTTACAAGGTTGGTTCATAATGTAGTTTTGGAGTGAATTATTAACTGTAGCTAAGGATAAATCGTAATGTGTTGAGCGTCAGCATTGCACTGTTTTCAACACTCTAAGTGTTGTGTATTTTCAAAATGTGATCTTTTATTTTTACAATTAAACCCGACAAAATGATAATAGGTTTGTTTTCTGGTGCTCACATTGATATATAATTTGACTCATTAATTAGAGTGTTGCCATGTACAAAACGAATCTGATTTTGATGAGTCTAGTTTAGGTTTTGTTGGTTGAGTTAACAAAAGTGGTTAAGTTGGATGCTGTTAAGGAGAAGTATGTAATTCCATTTGTCCTTGGAGGACTAACTCAGACAGTAGTATTTTTTCCTAGTATCTTTTTTTGGTAAAGGGGGTTATTCCACACAATTCTCTCTCTTTTCATCCACTGCTACCAATAAGTGCAATGACTGTAAAAGCTTGATGTCTCAAAATATATACAATCATGTGCATCTTTCTTGCAAAACAATGACAGCTGCAAGAGTTTTTATGCCATGGTCATTTCAGATTTGCTCCATGGTAATAAATTTGTTTCCCAACCAGATATCATTAAAATTACGGTTGGCTATAGGCCTAAAGGTGATAATTTTTTCATTATGAATTTTCAGTGTGAGATATGGTAAGCTTACTGGTAATAATAAAATTGAATGCTTGATACAAAAACGAACCAAAATGTTCTGTATTAAACTAAAGTTGTTTCTCTGCTGTGTCAGTATATTCAAAGTGTATGTGTAAAGATGTAAATTAGAAACTATTTTGGATTCTTAGTCAAGATGTGTGCCTCTGAAAAGATTTGTAAATAACCTTGTACCTGAATAACTGTCTGATAAATCCACCGGTGTTAATACCATCCACAGACATAATCTTAGAGGTGCGCAACATAACCTGTTCATTCTGGGGCTTAAGAAGAGTTTTCGTTATAGGGGCGCAGTAACATGGAACAGTCTGTCAGTGGAGGCTAAGCAGGCCACTACTTTAAATAGTTTGTATTCTGCTATTGTATATTATTCTTAACTTAGTTTTATAGCTCTTATTAAAGGAATTTTCAACAATGTTTGTAATTCTTAAGTCTCAGCTTTTAAGTCCTAGGTTTAATGCGCATGGCTCTTTAGAAGACCACTTTTTAGTGATAAGGATCCCGTGGGTAAATAAAGTTATTATTATTATTATTTATTATTATTATTATTATTATTATTATTATTATTATTATTATTATTATCGTTTTCAGTTGATGGACAGAAACCTTCTCAGTATGTGTGTTCTTCCTGGGAGGACGATCTTTAGCAGCTCGTTAATGTTGCTGGTTCCGGGGATCTTTCCTAAATTCTGGTCCATTCCCTCTCTAATAAGTCCCAGTGCACCAACAATAACTGGCACAGTCTCTGTCCTCATTCCCCACATTCTCTTGGTTTCAATTTCAAGATCTTTGTATTTTGAAAGCTTTTCAATGACTTTCGTTGAGGTGTTTCGGTTGGATGATACTGATACATCTATAAGTTTGCAACACTGGTTGGCATGGTCCTTGATCACTCCCTTACCAAAGCAGTTGATATGGGACAGGTATTGCCCATATCTGGAAATGATATGGGGTCATCTATGGTCCATATGTGGGACTGGTATGGAGTTGATATGGGATATACCACCCCACAGCATTCCCATATGTTGCTCTGCTTTTGTCCTTAACTATGGAAAATGTAGGAAATTGGCACCAATCCATATATTTCCCATATCTTTTCATATGGAGGTGATATGGGACATACAGGTTAATACCATGGGGTTAGCAGCTATGGAAAATCTATGGCATTACCAGCTGTTCTTGCCCATAGAAAACCCATACCTAAGGAAAGTAGATCACCATTGGGCAGGTACCTATGGGGAATCTACATGTATGGTTTCAGCAGTAGTTTGTCCATCGAAATTCCATAACAATGTGCTTGAACTATGGGAAATCTATGGCATTACCAGTTGTTCTTGTCAATACATATCTCATACCAAAGAAAAGGCACAGGATGTACAAACTAGCTAGTTATCACCACTGGGCAGGCACCTGTGGGGAATCTATGGTTTCAGTCAGCAGTAGTTTGCCCATGGCAATTACATAACATTGTGCAAGTTGCCATTCAATAAAAAGTACGAGTCATGCATCCAAAATGATCCGCCTATCCTTTTTATATAGATACCACTTCTATCTATGAACACCAAACTGAAGCTGTTCAGTTTTCAATCATTCATTTATTGAATTACAACACAAACGTTTTCTTCAACTAATATGCTGGGGTGCTGGATTGAACATAATCATCCTATATACCTTTGCCAGATAGCCTATTCAGGGGCTTGGCCAGCTCGGACCCTTAGTGGGCATCTTGCCTCCACACACTTCATATTTATCTTCTGAACAATCTCCCAGGTAAAATAATGAGGCAGGATGCCACCAATCCCACCTGAGATTTCACCCAGGATTATGGAACATCCCAGGTGGGATCCTTTCTCAAGTAGGCGGGATCCCACCCAAGATTAGGAAACATTCTAGGTGGGATTCCACCCAGTTTACATTAGCAAATACTATACCAGTTTTCAATTTAAGCCATCAGTTTATTAATAACAGCAACATATCCATGTAAATATAACAAAAGATACAGTTTAGTCTTAGTACTTGTTATAGTCTTAATAGTCTTCCTAAAAATTTCTCACAGAAATTGAATAGAAACGTTTTGACTGAAGCTTGTTGCAATTGAAAGTTCTCATTCAAAGAAATCAAGGACAAAGAAAAAGATGTTCCGGGCTTGACATTGTATGACCGGTTACCATAAAATGTGAATGAACAAATGATTCATAAGTTCGGAAATTCTAGTCTTTAAAAACCAAAAGCTTATGATTATAAGCTTATATATTCTCAATTCTAAAACTTTAGCGCTTCAGAACTAAAGAAGGATAAAGCAAAGATGCAAAATTCGAACTTCTACGTAGCTATAACGATGCGATGCGATGCGATGAGATACGCGAGATTCAAACAAGCATTTCAGCATCTAACCTTTCTCTCTAGACGGCCTGGGAGACAATTTGTTCCTGAACTATATGTCTGTCCGTTTTCTTTCCTTCAACTGATATATTTCAGTTGCAAAAAGCTGGTGAATCAAACCATTTTAGCAGTACAGCGTAGCAAACTTCATAAAACATCTCTGTATCTGTTCAAACCCACGCGCTAGAAGCTCCTCACACTTTGCTATTGTTTTCAAGCACCATGTGACGTTGAAGTTGAGTTGCGCATGCGTTAATGATCTCACGGCTTGCCTGGAACTAAGGATATACCTCACAAATTAATGTGATTTGGTAAGCTGAAGCCACTCTAAAGGCACTAAGGCCACATGGTAGCGGGCATTACCCCTTAAATCTACCAAAGTAAAGATTGAGCCCAAGCATTAGCAGCCATGGACAGCTGTTTCGGCCTTGTTAGGCCTCATCAGCATGGCATAGCTAATGCTCAGGCTCAAGTACCCACATATCCATAAAACAAGCAGTGAAAACGTAAAGCTTGTGGGATGTGGCTGGAGTGACAAGGATATACCTCACAAATTAATGTGATTTGGTAAGCTGAAGCCACTCTAAAGGCACTAAGGCCACATGGTAGCGGGCATTACCCCTTAAATCTACCAAAGTAAAGATTGAGCCCAAGCATTAGCAGCCATGGACAGCTGTTTCGGCCTTGTTAGGCCTCATCAGCATGGCATAGCTAATGCTCAGGCTCAAGTACCCACATATCCATAAAACAAGCAGTGAAAACGTAAAGCTTGTGGGATGTGGCTGGAGTGACAAGGATATACCTCACAAATTAATGTGATTTGGTAAGCTGAAGCCACTCTAAAGGCACTAAGGCCACATGGTAGCGGGCATTACCCCTTAAATCTACCAAAGTAAAGATTGAGCCCAAGCATTAGCAGCCATGGACAGCTGTTTCGGCCTTGTTAGGCCTCATCAGCATGGCATAGCTAATGCTCAGGCTCAAGTACCCACATATCCATAAAACAAGCAGTGAAAACGTAAAGCTTGTGGGATGTGGCTGGAGTGACAAGGATATACCTCACAAATTAATGTGATTTGGTAAGCTGAAGCCACTCTAAAGGCACTAAGGCCACATGGTAGCGGGCATTACCCCTTAAATCTACCAAAGTAAAGATTGAGCCCAAGCATTAGCAGCCATGGACAGCTGTTTCGGCCTTGTTAGGCCTCATCAGCATGGCATAGCTAATGCTCAGGCTCAAGTACCCACATATCCATAAAACAAGCAGTGAAAACGTAAAGCTTGTGGGATGTGGCTGGAGTGACAAGGATATACCTCACAAATTAATGTGATTTGGTAAGCTGAAGCCACTCTAAAGGCACTAAGGCCACATGGTAGCGGGCATTACCCTTAAATCTACCAAAGTAAAGATTGAGCCCAAGCATTAGCAGCCATGGACAGCTGTTTCGGCCTTGTTAGGCCTCATCAGCATGGCATAGCTAATGCTCAGGCTCAAGTACCCACATATCCATAAAACAAGCAGTGAAAACGTAAAGCTTGTGGGATGTGGCTGGAGTGACAAGGATATACCTCACAAATTAATGTGATTTGGTAAGCTGAAGCCACTCTAAAGGCACTAAGGCCACATGGTAGCGGGCATTACCCCTTAAATCTACCAAAGTAAAGATTGAGCCCAAGCATTAGCAGCCATGGACAGCTGTTTCGGCCTTGTTAGGCCTCATCAGCATGGCATAGCTAATGCTCAGGCTCAAGTACCCACATATCCATAAAACAAGCAGTGAAAACGTAAAGCTTGTGGGATGTGGCTGGAGTGACAAGGATATACCTCACAAATTAATGTGATTTGGTAAGCTGAAGCCACTCTAAAGGCACTAAGGCCACATGGTAGCGGGCATTACCCCTTAAATCTACCAAAGTAAAGATTGAGCCCAAGCATTAGCAGCCATGGACAGCTGTTTCGGCCTTGTTAGGCCTCATCAGCATGGCATAGCTAATGCTCAGGCTCAAGTACCCACATATCCATAAAACAAGCAGTGAAAACGTAAAGCTTGTGGGATGTGGCTGGAGTGACAAGGATATACCTCACAAATTAATGTGATTTGGTAAGCTGAAGCCACTCTAAAGGCACTAAGGCCACATGGTAGCGGGCATTACCCCTTAAATCTACCAAAGTAAAGATTGAGCCCAAGCATTAGCAGCCATGGACAGCTGTTTCGGCCTTGTTAGGCCTCATCAGCATGGCATAGCTAATGCTCAGGCTCAAGTACCCACATATCCATAAAACAAGCAGTGAAAACGTAAAGCTTGTGGGATGTGGCTGGAGTGACAAGGATATACCTCACAAATTAATGTGATTTGGTAAGCTGAAGCCACTCTAAAGGCACTAAGGCCACATGGTAGCGGGCATTACCCCTTAAATCTACCAAAGTAAAGATTGAGCCCAAGCATTAGCAGCCATGGACAGCTGTTTCGGCCTTGTTAGGCCTCATCAGCATGGCATAGCTAATGCTCAGGCTCAAGTACCCACATATCCATAAAACAAGCAGTGAAAACGTAAAGCTTGTGGGATGTGGCTGGAGTGACAAGGATATACCTCACAAATTAATGTGATTTGGTAAGCTGAAGCCACTCTAAAGGCACTAAGGCCACATGGTAGCGGGCATTACCCCTTAAATCTACCAAAGTAAAGATTGAGCCCAAGCATTAGCAGCCATGGACAGCTGTTTCGGCCTTGTTAGGCCTCATCAGCATGGCATAGCTAATGCTCAGGCTCAAGTACCCACATATCCATAAAACAAGCAGTGAAAACGTAAAGCTTGTGGGATGTGGCTGGAGTGACAAGGATATACCTCACAAATTAATGTGATTTGGTAAGCTGAAGCCACTCTAAAGGCACTAAGGCCACATGGTAGCGGGCATTACCCCTTAAATCTACCAAAGTAAAGATTGAGCCCAAGCATTAGCAGCCATGGACAGCTGTTTCGGCCTTGTTAGGCCTCATCAGCATGGCATAGCTAATGCTCAGGCTCAAGTACCCACATATCCATAAAACAAGCAGTGAAAACGTAAAGCTTGTGGGATGTGGCTGGAGTGACAAGGATATACCTCACAAATTAATGTGATTTGGTAAGCTGAAGCCACTCTAAAGGCACTAAGGCCACATGGTAGCGGGCATTACCCCTTAAATCTACCAAAGCAAAGATTGAGCCCAAGCATTAGCAGCCATGGACAGCTGTTTCGGCCTTGTTAGGCCTCATCAGCATGGCATAGCTAATGCTCAGGCTCAAGTACCCACATATCCATAAAACAAGCAGTGAAAACGTAAAGCTTGTGGGATGTGGCTGGAGTGACAAGGATATACCTCACAAATTAATGTGATTTGGTAAGCTGAAGCCACTCTAAAGGCACTAAGGCCACATGGTAGCGGGCATTACCCCTTAAATCTACCAAAGCAAAGATTGAGCCCAAGCATTAGCAGCCATGGACAGCTGTTTCGGCCTTGTTAGGCCTCATCAGCATGGCATAGCTAATGCTCAGGCTCAAGTACCCACATATCCATAAAACAAGCAGTGAAAACGTAAAGCTTGTGGGATGTGGCTGGAGTGACAAGGATATACCTCACAAATTAATGTGATTTGGTAAGCTGAAGCCACTCTAAAGGCACTAAGGCCACATGGTAGCGGGCATTACCCTTAAATCTACCAAAGCAAAGATTGAGCCCAAGCATTAGCAGCCATGGACAGCTGTTTCGGCCTTGTTAGGCCTCATCAGCATGGCATAGCTAATGCTCAGGCTCAAGTACCCACATATCCATAAAACAAGCAGTGAAAACGTAAAGCTTGTGGGATGTGGCTGGAGTGACAAGGATATACCTCACAAATTAATGTGATTTGGTAAGCTGAAGCCACTCTAAAGGCACTAAGGCCACATGGTAGCGGGCATTACCCCTTAAATCTACCAAAGCAAAGATTGAGCCCAAGCATTAGCAGCCATGGACAGCTGTTTCGGCCTTGTTAGGCCTCATCAGCATGGCATAGCTAATGCTCAGGCTCAAGTACCCACATATCCATAAAACAAGCAGTGAAAACGTAAAGCTTGTGGGATGTGGCTGGAGTGACAAGGATATACCTCACAAATTAATGTGATTTGGTAAGCTGAAGCCACTCTAAAGGCACTAAGGCCACATGGTAGCGGGCATTACCCCTTAAATCTACCAAAGTAAAGATTGAGCCCAAGCATTAGCAGCCATGGACAGCTGTTTCGGCCTTGTTAGGCCTCATCAGCATGGCATAGCTAATGCTCAGGCTCAAGTACCCACATATCCATAAAACAAGCAGTGAAAACGTAAAGCTTGTGGGATGTGGCTGGAGTGACAAGGATATACCTCACAAATTAATGTGATTTGGTAAGCTGAAGCCACTCTAAAGGCACTAAGGCCACATGGTAGCGGGCATTACCCCTTAAATCTACCAAAGCAAAGATTGAGCCCAAGCATTAGCAGCCATGGACAGCTGTTTCGGCCTTGTTAGGCCTCATCAGCATGGCATAGCTAATGCTCAGGCTCAAGTACCCACATATCCATAAAACAAGCAGTGAAAACGTAAAGCTTGTGGGATGTGGCTGGAGTGACAAGGATATACCTCACAAATTAATGTGATTTGGTAAGCTGAAGCCACTCTAAAGGCACTAAGGCCACATGGTAGCGGGCATTACCCCTTAAATCTACCAAAGCAAAGATTGAGCCCAAGCATTAGCAGCCATGGACAGCTGTTTCGGCCTTGTTAGGCCTCATCAGCATGGCATAGCTAATGCTCAGGCTCAAGTACCCACATATCCATAAAACAAGCAGTGAAAACGTAAAGCTTGTGGGATGTGGCTGGAGTGACAAGGATATACCTCACAAATTAATGTGATTTGGTAAGCTGAAGCCACTCTAAAGGCACTAAGGCCACATGGTAGCGGGCATTACCCCTTAAATCTACCAAAGTAAAGATTGAGCCCAAGCATTAGCAGCCATGGACAGCTGTTTCGGCCTTGTTAGGCCTCATCAGCATGGCATAGCTAATGCTCAGGCTCAAGTACCCACATATCCATAAAACAAGCAGTGAAAACGTAAAGCTTGTGGGATGTGGCTGGAGTGACAAGGATATACCTCACAAATTAATGTGATTTGGTAAGCTGAAGCCACTCTAAAGGCACTAAGGCCACATGGTAGCGGGCATTACCCCTTAAATCTACCAAAGTAAAGATTGAGCCCAAGCATTAGCAGCCATGGACAGCTGTTTCGGCCTTGTTAGGCCTCATCAGCATGGCATAGCTAATGCTCAGGCTCAAGTACCCACATATCCATAAAACAAGCAGTGAAAACGTAAAGCTTGTGGGATGTGGCTGGAGTGACAAGGATATACCTCACAAATTAATGTGATTTGGTAAGCTGAAGCCACTCTAAAGGCACTAAGGCCACATGGTAGCGGGCATTACCCCTTAAATCTACCAAAGTAAAGATTGAGCCCAAGCATTAGCAGCCATGGACAGCTGTTTCGGCCTTGTTAGGCCTCATCAGCATGGCATAGCTAATGCTCAGGCTCAAGTACCCACATATCCATAAAACAAGCAGTGAAAACGTAAAGCTTGTGGGATGTGGCTGGAGTGACAAGGATATACCTCACAAATTAATGTGATTTGGTAAGCTGAAGCCACTCTAAAGGCACTAAGGCCACATGGTAGCGGGCATTACCCCTTAAATCTACCAAAGTAAAGATTGAGCCCAAGCATTAGCAGCCATGGACAGCTGTTTCGGCCTTGTTAGGCCTCATCAGCATGGCATAGCTAATGCTCAGGCTCAAGTACCCACATATCCATAAAACAAGCAGTGAAAACGTAAAGCTTGTGGGATGTGGCTGGAGTGACAAGGATATACCTCACAAATTAATGTGATTTGGTAAGCTGAAGCCACTCTAAAGGCACTAAGGCCACATGGTAGCGGGCATTACCCCTTAAATCTACCAAAGTAAAGATTGAGCCCAAGCATTAGCAGCCATGGACAGCTGTTTCGGCCTTGTTAGGCCTCATCAGCATGGCATAGCTAATGCTCAGGCTCAAGTACCCACATATCCATAAAACAAGCAGTGAAAACGTAAAGCTTGTGGGATGTGGCTGGAGTGACAAGGATATACCTCACAAATTAATGTGATTTGGTAAGCTGAAGCCACTCTAAAGGCACTAAGGCCACATGGTAGCGGGCATTACCCCTTAAATCTACCAAAGCAAAGATTGAGCCCAAGCATTAGCAGCCATGGACAGCTGTTTCGGCCTTGTTAGGCCTCATCAGCATGGCATAGCTAATGCTCAGGCTCAAGTACCCACATATCCATAAAACAAGCAGTGAAAACGTAAAGCTTGTGGGATGTGGCTGGAGTGACAAGGATATACCTCACAAATTAATGTGATTTGGTAAGCTGAAGCCACTCTAAAGGCACTAAGGCCACATGGTAGCGGGCATTACCCCTTAAATCTACCAAAGTAAAGATTGAGCCCAAGCATTAGCAGCCATGGACAGCTGTTTCGGCCTTGTTAGGCCTCATCAGCATGGCATAGCTAATGCTCAGGCTCAAGTACCCACATATCCATAAAACAAGCAGTGAAAACGTAAAGCTTGTGGGATGTGGCTGGAGTGACAAGGATATACCTCACAAATTAATGTGATTTGGTAAGCTGAAGCCACTCTAAAGGCACTAAGGCCACATGGTAGCGGGCATTACCCCTTAAATCTACCAAAGTAAAGATTGAGCCCAAGCATTAGCAGCCATGGACAGCTGTTTCGGCCTTGTTAGGCCTCATCAGCATGGCATAGCTAATGCTCAGGCTCAAGTACCCACATATCCATAAAACAAGCAGTGAAAACGTAAAGCTTGTGGGATGTGGCTGGAGTGACAAGGATATACCTCACAAATTAATGTGATTTGGTAAGCTGAAGCCACTCTAAAGGCACTAAGGCCACATGGTAGCGGGCATTACCCCTTAAATCTACCAAAGTAAAGATTGAGCCCAAGCATTAGCAGCCATGGACAGCTGTTTCGGCCTTGTTAGGCCTCATCAGCATGGCATAGCTAATGCTCAGGCTCAAGTACCCACATATCCATAAAACAAGCAGTGAAAACGTAAAGCTTGTGGGATGTGGCTGGAGTGACAAGGATATACCTCACAAATTAATGTGATTTGGTAAGCTGAAGCCACTCTAAAGGCACTAAGGCCACATGGTAGCGGGCATTACCCCTTAAATCTACCAAAGTAAAGATTGAGCCCAAGCATTAGCAGCCATGGACAGCTGTTTCGGCCTTGTTAGGCCTCATCAGCATGGCATAGCTAATGCTCAGGCTCAAGTACCCACATATCCATAAAACAAGCAGTGAAAACGTAAAGCTTGTGGGATGTGGCTGGAGTGACAAGGATATACCTCACAAATTAATGTGATTTGGTAAGCTGAAGCCACTCTAAAGGCACTAAGGCCACATGGTAGCGGGCATTACCCCTTAAATCTACCAAAGTAAAGATTGAGCCCAAGCATTAGCAGCCATGGACAGCTGTTTCGGCCTTGTTAGGCCTCATCAGCATGGCATAGCTAATGCTCAGGCTCAAGTACCCACATATCCATAAAACAAGCAGTGAAAACGTAAAGCTTGTGGGATGTGGCTGGAGTGACAAGGATATACCTCACAAATTAATGTGATTTGGTAAGCTGAAGCCACTCTAAAGGCACTAAGGCCACATGGTAGCGGGCATTACCCCTTAAATCTACCAAAGTAAAGATTGAGCCCAAGCATTAGCAGCCATGGACAGCTGTTTCGGCCTTGTTAGGCCTCATCAGCATGGCATAGCTAATGCTCAGGCTCAAGTACCCACATATCCATAAAACAAGCAGTGAAAACGTAAAGCTTGTGGGATGTGGCTGGAGTGACAAGGATATACCTCACAAATTAATGTGATTTGGTAAGCTGAAGCCACTCTAAAGGCACTAAGGCCACATGGTAGCGGGCATTACCCCTTAAATCTACCAAAGTAAAGATTGAGCCCAAGCATTAGCAGCCATGGACAGCTGTTTCGGCCTTGTTAGGCCTCATCAGCATGGCATAGCTAATGCTCAGGCTCAAGTACCCACATATCCATAAAACAAGCAGTGAAAACGTAAAGCTTGTGGGATGTGGCTGGAGTGACAAGGATATACCTCACAAATTAATGTGATTTGGTAAGCTGAAGCCACTCTAAAGGCACTAAGGCCACATGGTAGCGGGCATTACCCCTTAAATCTACCAAAGTAAAGATTGAGCCCAAGCATTAGCAGCCATGGACAGCTGTTTCGGCCTTGTTAGGCCTCATCAGCATGGCATAGCTAATGCTCAGGCTCAAGTACCCACATATCCATAAAACAAGCAGTGAAAACGTAAAGCTTGTGGGATGTGGCTGGAGTGACAAGGATATACCTCACAAATTAATGTGATTTGGTAAGCTGAAGCCACTCTAAAGGCACTAAGGCCACATGGTAGCGGGCATTACCCTTAAATCTACCAAAGTAAAGATTGAGCCCAAGCATTAGCAGCCATGGACAGCTGTTTCGGCCTTGTTAGGCCTCATCAGCATGGCATAGCTAATGCTCAGGCTCAAGTACCCACATATCCATAAAACAAGCAGTGAAAACGTAAAGCTTGTGGGATGTGGCTGGAGTGACAAGGATATACCTCACAAATTAATGTGATTTGGTAAGCTGAAGCCACTCTAAAGGCACTAAGGCCACATGGTAGCGGGCATTACCCCTTAAATCTACCAAAGTAAAGATTGAGCCCAAGCATTAGCAGCCATGGACAGCTGTTTCGGCCTTGTTAGGCCTCATCAGCATGGCATAGCTAATGCTCGGGCTCAAGTACCCACATATCCATAAAACAAGCAGTGAAAACGTAAAGCTTGTGGGATGTGGCTGGAGTGACAAGGATATACCTCACAAATTAATGTGATTTGGTAAGCTGAAGCCACTCTAAAGGCACTAAGGCCACATGGTAGCGGGCATTACCCCTTAAATCTACCAAAGTAAAGATTGAGCCCAAGCATTAGCAGCCATGGACAGCTGTTTCGGCCTTGTTAGGCCTCATCAGCATGGCATAGCTAATGCTCAGGCTCAAGTACCCACATATCCATAAAACAAGCAGTGAAAACGTAAAGCTTGTGGGATGTGGCTGGAGTGACAAGGATATACCTCACAAATTAATGTGATTTGGTAAGCTGAAGCCACTCTAAAGGCACTAAGGCCACATGGTAGCGGGCATTACCCCTTAAATCTACCAAAGTAAAGATTGAGCCCAAGCATTAGCAGCCATGGACAGCTGTTTCGGCCTTGTTAGGCCTCATCAGCATGGCATAGCTAATGCTCAGGCTCAAGTACCCACATATCCATAAAACAAGCAGTGAAAACGTAAAGCTTGTGGGATGTGGCTGGAGTGACAAGGATATACCTCACAAATTAATGTGATTTGGTAAGCTGAAGCCACTCTAAAGGCACTAAGGCCACATGGTAGCGGGCATTACCCCTTAAATCTACCAAAGTAAAGATTGAGCCCAAGCATTAGCAGCCATGGACAGCTGTTTCGGCCTTGTTAGGCCTCATCAGCATGGCATAGCTAATGCTCAGGCTCAAGTACCCACATATCCATAAAACAAGCAGTGAAAACGTAAAGCTTGTGGGATGTGGCTGGAGTGACAAGGATATACCTCACAAATTAATGTGATTTGGTAAGCTGAAGCCACTCTAAAGGCACTAAGGCCACATGGTAGCGGGCATTACCCCTTAAATCTACCAAAGTAAAGATTGAGCCCAAGCATTAGCAGCCATGGACAGCTGTTTCGGCCTTGTTAGGCCTCATCAGCATGGCATAGCTAATGCTCAGGCTCAAGTACCCACATATCCATAAAACAAGCAGTGAAAACGTAAAGCTTGTGGGATGTGGCTGGAGTGACAAGGATATACCTCACAAATTAATGTGATTTGGTAAGCTGAAGCCACTCTAAAGGCACTAAGGCCACATGGTAGCGGGCATTACCCCTTAAATCTACCAAAGTAAAGATTGAGCCCAAGCATTAGCAGCCATGGACAGCTGTTTCGGCCTTGTTAGGCCTCATCAGCATGGCATAGCTAATGCTCAGGCTCAAGTACCCACATATCCATAAAACAAGCAGTGAAAACGTAAAGCTTGTGGGATGTGGCTGGAGTGACAAGGATATACCTCACAAATTAATGTGATTTGGTAAGCTGAAGCCACTCTAAAGGCACTAAGGCCACATGGTAGCGGGCATTACCCCTTAAATCTACCAAAGTAAAGATTGAGCCCAAGCATTAGCAGCCATGGACAGCTGTTTCGGCCTTGTTAGGCCTCATCAGCATGGCATAGCTAATGCTCAGGCTCAAGTACCCACATATCCATAAAACAAGCAGTGAAAACGTAAAGCTTGTGGGATGTGGCTGGAGTGACAAGGATATACCTCACAAATTAATGTGATTTGGTAAGCTGAAGCCACTCTAAAGGCACTAAGGCCACATGGTAGCGGGCATTACCCCTTAAATCTACCAAAGTAAAGATTGAGCCCAAGCATTAGCAGCCATGGACAGCTGTTTCGGCCTTGTTAGGCCTCATCAGCATGGCATAGCTAATGCTCAGGCTCAAGTACCCACATATCCATAAAACAAGCAGTGAAAACGTAAAGCTTGTGGGATGTGGCTGGAGTGACAAGGATATACCTCACAAATTAATGTGATTTGGTAAGCTGAAGCCACTCTAAAGGCACTAAGGCCACATGGTAGCGGGCATTACCCCTTAAATCTACCAAAGTAAAGATTGAGCCCAAGCATTAGCAGCCATGGACAGCTGTTTCGGCCTTGTTAGGCCTCATCAGCATGGCATAGCTAATGCTCAGGCTCAAGTACCCACATATCCATAAAACAAGCAGTGAAAACGTAAAGCTTGTGGGATGTGGCTGGAGTGACAAGGATATACCTCACAAATTAATGTGATTTGGTAAGCTGAAGCCACTCTAAAGGCACTAAGGCCACATGGTAGCGGGCATTACCCCTTAAATCTACCAAAGTAAAGATTGAGCCCAAGCATTAGCAGCCATGGACAGCTGTTTCGGCCTTGTTAGGCCTCATCAGCATGGCATAGCTAATGCTCAGGCTCAAGTACCCACATATCCATAAAACAAGCAGTGAAAACGTAAAGCTTGTGGGATGTGGCTGGAGTGACAAGGATATACCTCACAAATTAATGTGATTTGGTAAGCTGAAGCCACTCTAAAGGCACTAAGGCCACATGGTAGCGGGCATTACCCCTTAAATCTACCAAAGTAAAGATTGAGCCCAAGCATTACGTTTTCACTGCTTGTTTTATGGATATGTGGGTACTTGAGCCTGAGCATTAGCTATGCCATGCTGATGAGGCCTAACAAGGCCGAAACAGCTGTCCATGGCTGCTAATGCTTGGGCTCAATCTTTACTTTGGTAGATTTAAGGGGTAATGCCCGCTACCATGTGGCCTTAGTGCCTTTAGAGTGGCTTCAGCTTACCAAATCACATTAATTTGTGAGGTATATCCTTGTCACTCCAGCCACATCCCACAAGCTTTACGTTTTCACTGCTTGTTTTATGGATATGTGGGTACTTGAGCCTGAGCATTAGCTATGCCATGCTGATGAGGCCTAACAAGGCCGAAACAGCTGTCCATGGCTGCTAATGCTTGGGCTCAATCTTTACTTTGGTAGATTTAAGGGGTAATGCCCGCTACCATGTGGCCTTAGTGCCTTTAGAGTGGCTTCAGCTTACCAAATCACATTAATTTGTGAGGTATATCCTTGTCACTCCAGCCACATCCCACAAGCTTTACGTTTTCACTGCTTGTTTTATGGATATGTGGGTACTTGAGCCTGAGCATTAGCTATGCCATGCTGATGAGGCCTAACAAGGCCGAAACAGCTGTCCATGGCTGCTAATGCTTGGGCTCAATCTTTACTTTGGTAGATTTAAGGGGTAATGCCCGCTACCATGTGGCCTTAGTGCCTTTAGAGTGGCTTCAGCTTACCAAATCACATTAATTTGTGAGGTATATCCTTGTCACTCCAGCCACATCCCACAAGCTTTACGTTTTCACTGCTTGTTTTATGGATATGTGGGTACTTGAGCCTGAGCATTAGCTATGCCATGCTGATGAGGCCTAACAAGGCCGAAACAGCTGTCCATGGCTGCTAATGCTTGGGCTCAATCTTTACTTTGGTAGATTTAAGGGGTAATGCCCGCTACCATGTGGCCTTAGTGCCTTTAGAGTGGCTTCAGCTTACCAAATCACATTAATTTGTGAGGTATATCCTTGTCACTCCAGCCACATCCCACAAGCTTGCCTGGGAACTAGCTGCTCAAAATTCAAAATGGAGGACTGGAGGATTCAAGTTCGATTGATCCATTGAGAAAACAACATGATCCTTGAAGACATGCGTCGCTTGTTTCCACCTTTATATGCACTCAAAGGTGAAAGGAAACCTTTGAATATGTTTTTATAAACTTAAAGTGGACCAGGTGAAAAAAAAAATGCTCCTACAACAGTCATGTCCGAAAATGAGCATGACACTTCACTTGTTGCTGCTTTGCTGTCACTTTGATCAAAGTTGCGTCTTTGGAAACAAAACGGTGAAAAGAGGAGCTTTTGAAGGGGATTTCATTTACAACAGAATCAACCAACAAACTGTGTAAGTTTTTTTTGTTTGGGAGTGGAAGCGGTGGATGAGTTATTTTCTCGAAGCGCTTCGAACATTTAGTGATGGAATATGTGTTTAATATGAGTTGAAGAAACAGGTTACTCATGCAGTACAGTGCAAATAAATGCTTTAATATCTACAGAACGTGCGTTTTCTTGTCCTTATAGTGTAAATTCAACAAATGCTTGTCTTCAACATTCTTGTGACTTGGAATCCTTCAAACAGTGCACTATAGTTGTATTTATTATTGGTATACCTACGTGACCTCCCTGTGTTAGTATTTATTTTTCTAACAACCTTGCTTGAAAGGGAATTACTAAACACAAGCATACTGTCAACTTTTTGTGGGACTTTTGATTGACATTTGATTGATTACTGCCTGATCGAATTCATGACATACCTGTTCATGTATGTCCATGGATGTTTGAAATGGATAAATGTGGGTGGCAAATTCTACAGTTATCACTTTTTTGCATGGAAACTTCCCAAGATCATTAGCAAGGGTATGTTTCATGTAGGATATTTAGGATCCCAGGTGGGATATAACTCATGCGAATCCTGAATAGGATCCCAGGTGGGATGCACAATGCCCACCTACAGGTGTAGACTCCCAGGTGGGATGCGTAAGTCCCACTAAGATCCTGGGTGGGATGTAGAAATCCCACCTAAGATCCCGGATGAGATGCTGGAATCCCGCATTTAATGCGGGATCCCTGGTGGGATCAAATTTTCATCCCAGGTGGGAAAGGCAGGATCCCACCATTCCCACCTGGGATCCCATGTGGGATTGCCGGGAATCCCGCCTAGATCCCACCTGACATTTTACCTGGGCTGGCTTGGGGTTGGGCCTTCTTTTGAAAATTTCTTTTGTTTTGCTTGTAAGAGATACAACATGTGTCAAGACACTTTTTAACCCAGTTTTCATGAGGACAATAATATATACCTACGTAAGACTACATTGTATTGCTGGTGATAACAGAAATAATAACAGCTATTTACTGTACCAAGACCCAAGGATCCCAGAGTGAGCTGAACTCTTACATGATTGTTTTCATACCTTGCAGTTTATGTTGCTGTATTAACTGAAATTTTCAGTCAGTATAATAAACTTTTCTTGTTTCTCTATGTATACCTAGTATTGTGTGTGAAAATGCTGGCCATCAACTACAGTGATGTTGCAGCTGTGACAAGCACTGACCATACAGACTGTATGGAATGTTTCCAGGGTCTCTCTTCTTCCCTTCTGCTGGAGCCCTCTCCAGGGGATGGGATAAGAATATATATGGAAATGCTATGGAATGCTTGTAAATGGTGCCCATATAAATTCCATATGAAAGCTGTGACCATGAAGTTTTTGGAAAATTCAAAAGGATGACAAATTTCAGTCCCATATAAAATCCATGCAAAGGGAGGGCCAAAAATCAGGTCCAGCAGCTGTGGAATCTCTATGGGAAGTTGTCCCCATAGCTTTCCCATATAGGGTCTAACACTGTCTTTCCAAGCCATATATTTCCCATACTACAAAAATGAGCTAAAATTGACCCCATATTAGTTCCATACTACTATCTAACCATCCCATATCAATTCCACATATGGGTCACATATGGCCCAAAAGTTGCCATATCTTTTCCATAGTTTTGCTTTGGTAAGGGCTATATCGGGCTTGTTTGCTGAGAGTTCCCTATCTGTATGTATCTGCATATCCCAGAGAATTGTGACTTCTTCATTTTCAGTAACCGTCTTGGCCTTGTGTTCACACCACCTCTCTGGGACCTCAATACTGTGATGCTGGCACGCTTTCCAATGGATATATGTAGCTGCCTTATTGTGCCTCTCTAGATAATCAGTTTTTGCAAGTTCGGGACAGCCAGATATGATGTGGTCTACTGTTTCTTCATGCTTGTGGCATATCCCGCACAGTGGACTGGTGCCATCCTTCACAATCCTTGCAAAATAAGACTTCGTAGGAAGGCTCTGGTCCTGGGCTGCAGTTATCAGTCCCTCTGTCTCAGCTTTCAGTCCTGCACTTCTGAGCCACTGGTTGGTTTTATAATCGTCAACATCTGCTTCCCTTATTCTTTTGAGGTATCTTTCATGGAGTTCTTTTTCTTCCCACTGCTTCAATTCTATATCTTGGGCCTGTTGCTTTACTCTCCTAGCAAACTTAGTAACTCATTCATTTGCTGCCGTATCAAAGTTTGGTACCTCAAATTCTCTTCTGAATTTCTCTGCCTCTTTTTGGATGGAATAAAACTTCTTTTTGGTATCATGCTGAATTACTAATTGGAGCAGAGCATCATCAGTGTTTCTTAGCTATGTTTCCAGCCCTATCGTAGTTGATTTGTATGCAGTTTCTAGCTTGCTGAGGCCTCTTCCTCCAATTCTCCTAGGGAGGTACAATCTGTTCACGTCTGCCTTCGGGTGGTGCATTCTGTGGATGGTAAGTAGCTTCCATGTTTTTGTGTCCAGTCTCTTAATCTCACCCATTTTCCAGTTTATGACATTGAAACTGTAGGTGATGACAGACACAGCTAGGGTGTTGATGGCTTCAAACCTGTTGGCGGCGTTCAATTCACTTTTCAGTACTAGTCTTACTCTGCAATAGTATTCTTTCCTCACTTTCTCCTTCATAGCGGCATGCTGTATTCTGTCGCCTTCATTTATTCCAAGGTATTTATAGACTTCCTCCTGATCTAGTTCTCTGATGCATGTATCAGTGTCTATCTGTAGGTCTGATGTTTCCGTAAGCTTCCCTCTATTAAAAGTTGCCTTTGCACACTTTTCCAATCCAATTCCGTTCGGATGTCATTGCTAAATTTCTTAACAACAGTAAGTAAGCCAGCCTGTTGGTTGTCATCTTTGGCACAGGTTTTCAAGTCGTCCATAAAGAAAAGGTGGTTGATGTTTTGACCCTGGATTTCATATCCACAACTACTTTCTTACAGAAGTGAGCTCAAAGGTACAAGAGCCATGCAGAATAGGAGTGATGACAAGGAATCTCCTTGGAATATACCACTTTTAATATTCATAGGTCTTGATGTCAGCGATCCTCTGGGGTGGTTGAGGACCAACGTGGACTTCCAAGTTTTCATGGCTGTGGTGATGAACTGTGTGACTACAGGGCAGATCTTATAAATTTCCATGCATTTCATGATCCAGGAGTGTTGGACACTGTCAAACGCCTTCTTGTAGTCAATCCAGGCTGTAGATAGGTTCTTTCTTCTGGTCTTACAGTCTTCAAGCACCATTTTGTTAACCAGGAGTTGGTCTTTGCAGCCATAACTTTCTCTCTTACATCCTTTCTGTTCAGATGGAAGGAGCTGATGCTCGCTTAAGAATGTGTATGTTCTGTCAGTGACTGCTAGGATGGATGTGAGTACCTTTTACATGGTTGGGAGGCATGTGATGGGTCTGTAGTTTTTGGGGTTTTTTGTTTCTTCTGTTTTTGGTAGAAGGATTGTGAGGCCATCGGTTAGCTATTCCGGTATTTCTGCTGGGTTCTCAATTATGTTCGTATATGCTTTTGCCATATCTTCATGGAGACTTTTGAGGTATTTTAGTCAGAACTTGTTTTGTTTATGGCACTTCTGACCTCTTGGGCGTTTATTGCAGCCCATGACTGGCTTTCTAAATTCTTTTGCATATCCTCCAGCCTTTTGATCCATTTTGCATTTTCATTATGAGTCTTATCGTTTTCCCAGATGTTAGCCCAGAACTCTTCAACCTTGTCGAGAGTAGGTGTTTCAGTCACATCGATCCTTTTCTTGCCCAATTCATGGTAAAATTTTTTGGCATCTTGCTTAAAGGTTTTATTCTGCCTAAAGAATTTAGCTCTTTTCTCGAATCTTCTGATTCTTTGCACCTTTGCTTGGATTTGTTGTTTTAATACTTCCTATGCCATTGCCAAGTCTGCCGGGTTCTTTATGTTATTAATAATGTTTCAGAATTTGCTTTTGTTTTCTTTCCTTAATTCTGCTGCCCTTTTCCATCTCCACGAGGATGGATAAATCACTGCGCTTTTTTCTGATGTTATTCTCCATTTGTACTTTCCATAAGGACACTTTCTTTTTTCGGGTTGTTTCCCTCGCTGGCCTCAGGCCAATTTGCTCTGTGATGATTAAAGCAGTCACATAGGCAATCTGGTTGATTTCAGTTAATGTAATTGGCTTGTTATATTTTTCTTTGATTTCCTTAATAGCCTCGTTTGCAGTGTTAATTGTGTGACATACATGGAGATCTGTTCTTATCTTTGGGAGGATAAGCCTTTGTGCAACAGGTTGGTTTTCACAGTTTCCCATTTTGTCAGTATGTCAGCTTTCATCTGTTGCACTTTCTCGCCTACGCTTATGCTATTTGTATTTTGCTGGCTAGCTGTAGGCTTGCCTCCTTCCGTGATGGTAGTGATGTTTTGGGTTTGTTCTTCATGTGCTTCTGGCACTTCTTCACTAGAGTCCATTACTTTAGTCTGCATCCAGCTCGATATCAGTAAGCCTTTTGTTATTGGTAATGTCTCTTCTTACATTAGCAAGCTTGTTTGCATCAAGGTACGTCCGTTTAGTGGGGTTTTGCCTTCTCCAGATGTTATAGGTCTCAACGGTTGTGCTTGTTTCTGATGGGTTGGTAATGGAGGTATTATTATTATTATTATTATTATTATTATTATTATTATTATTATTATATTTTACTTTGAACACTTTATTACTTATCCACATTTACCTTCTAGGGCCAGAACCAAACCATGGTTCTAAGGCACTTATTATAAGAGTGTTTTTTCAATTTACTTGATTGAGAGGACCTTTCTCAGAATGTGTGCTGTTCCCAGAAGTGCTGTTTTATTACTATTATTATTATTATTATTATTATTATTATTATTATTATTATTATTATTTGTCTTTATTGTTTTACTATACATAGCCATACTACTCCCATACCTGAAAAGATATAAATTACTATGGTTACTCTTTTTACATCAACAAAGCTTAAGGGTGTAGCCCCAAAAAACAGGCCCACAAAAATGCCCTGTTAACAAAATAACCATGTAAAGCTACAAGTCAAAACCTCATTAATAATCCAGAACCCAAATAAGAGGGTTGTCTAATACTCTGACATAATGAGATTCATGATACCTTATGATAGACATCACAAAGTGTCCCCAAAATAGTGACAGTTTTGGCACACATAAAGAACGGGACACTTTGTGATGTCTCTTGTGACGTACTATGAATCTCATTATGTCAGAGTATTGGACATGTATGCCAAATACAAATGAAACTAATGTTTAATGAATGTCTCCATATCTGAATAGTCACAGCTAAATTTTACATCAGATTTTCTAGGCTAAAATAACCTAAAAACTAAATATTAGTGTAAGAACAGATAGATCTACAACATAAGTTTTCACAGTATTTTATCAAGTTTAAAACACTCCTGCTAATGTTTATTAAATTATACTTTAACAAACAACTTTCGTGAATTAACTGACCACTTGAATTTTGAACATCTTTATTGAACTTCATGAATTTTAAGGTATATTTACACCTGCATATTTAAATAAAGCCATAGTTTACTGGTTGTTGAAATGTCACTTTCCTTTCTCTCTGAAATAATCAGCTGCAAAGTAAAACAAAAATAATTACACAATTGTATATTACTTAGCAGTAAAATATGAGTACAAGTATAATGCACCCCAATTTTTTTTTTTGAGGCAAACACACAGCAGACCAAAATAATAGGTTACGCCTGCACACAATATCCTGTATGGAGTCAGTTATCATCTCCATACAGGATACCCATGGGGGTACAAATTAAATTTATCTGAGGGCTTAAGTCTAAATGTTTTGGGTTGGTCTATTTTACCTCCACCATTAAATAAAAAAATATGTGGTTGTGCAAAAGTATAAAGCCAGAAGCTTTAAAAAACAGCAATATCCTGCTGTATGTTTTGGGTGGAGAGGTGCTACAGAGACTCTTTAACCCTTTAACCCCTAAGGGGTCTCCCTTTGATGAGTAAAATCATCTGGCGTTAGACAGAGTAAAATCTATAAGTCACTCTTAGGGAGTAAAGGGTTAAGGGAGATAGTTTTTTAACCCTTTAACCCCTAAGGGGTCTCCCTTTGATGAGTAAAATCATCTGGCGTTAGACAGAGTAAAATCTATAAGTCACTCTTAGGGAGTAAAGGGTTAAAACCTTGCCCTATGATACGACAAATGCATTTATCATTCGATACTTTTTTCCCTTCCTTTTCAATGCCCCAGAGCCTTCCGCGTGACCTACAAATAATGATCTGCCCAATCAACATGCGCATTACTGTCCAACTGTGATTTTGCTGCAAATAATATTCTGCTCATGCGTAGTTATGTCCATGCATCTATGCTCTTCAAATGCAGTGAAAACAATTATGAAATTAAACAAGCTCGGTGATCGATAAAACAATTATTGAACTTGGTTTTCGCAAAATAAATATCGTGACTTGCCAGTGTCTCACAGAACAATTATTTGCCTCAGCTGAATAATTGATCTGCTCGCCAAATCATGATATTTAGCTCAACTCCATCCAAAAATTGTTAATTATTTATCAACAGCATTTAACAACCCTATTCAAAGTAATGCTGACTGACAGTAGTCAAATTGAAGGTGTCCAAGTGCTGAAACTGGTAAGTGGTAAACAATCCCATCCCAAAAACACTAAATGGCTATTGCAGTTTATTCAGTCAGCTCTTTCTCTTCTGATACTCATGTCCTACAGTCTGTCTCGTCAATTATCGTTATAACTCCTCTTTGCCAAGTGGTGCATAGGGCCTCCTACAAGGTTTGCGTGACCAGCCACAGGCTTGTAGTGACAGGTGGTCAGTCCATCGCCCAGTCTCCACTCAACCCTGAGTGTGTGAGGACAGGCCACAGCACTGGGAACTATGTAGGATTAATTAAATAGCTCTATTTATATATTTAACCCTGATTCACTTATTTATTTCCTCGCTTTTCTTGCAGAGTTAGAACTCTTTTTAGCATATCTTCCTGTTTACCAGTTTAGTTTTAATCCATCTTTTTGTTACCTTTTTGTTATTTCTCTTAGCTTTGGTCGTTTTGTCCTGCCCCGATCAGCACTGTAGCTATTCGTGGGACAAACTATTGGTTTTGTTGTAAAGAATGTGTAATAGAGTTGTTGTTGTTGTTGTTCCCTACTCTTTTCGATCAGTGTGTGGGTTCTTTAACCCCCCCCCACCCCTTCCAGTGAAGGAGATGGTCAATGGCTTATACATCACCGCCCAACGACACAATCATCTGAGCTGAAGCAGATGCTGAGCACACAGCCAGCATGATCTTACCGGTTATTTTTAAGACCCTGGTTTGTGGTCTGGTCTGGGGCTTGAACCCACGACCTCCCACACGGCAGTCTGGTGCTATACCAACTGAACCAACCTGGTGGTGGCTACAGTCTGTATACCAGGCTAAATTTTTAAAGTACTTATCTACTTTCCATAAAATGACACCCTATTCTATACCAAACTTGAATTTCTGTACCTTAAATCCCATATTCAGGGTTCTTGTTAAGATTTTGAATAGGAGGATAAAAGACAACAATACCAGGCAATGAAGTAACAAAGTCTGGTACACATAGATCACAGCTGATCATTACTTGGCTTCCATCAACATAGCCAGTAAAATGTGCTTGAAAAGGCAGTAAAAATAACTGGTTACTGGCTCTTAATGAGAACCCTGATATTAACCACCTCGAAAATCAAATTCTTAAACAGCAGGGAAATTAACAAATAGTTAATATGTGGGAGATTACACCCAATGCCAGCTGTCACCTCTAAACAATATAGACAAGTGGTCATGTATAATAAACTTACCTAACTTCTCTACAGCCTCAACGCAAATACTTGGACTCATTTCAGGGGTGTAAGTGGCCACTAGCAGTAAGGTAGCTGTCCGCACCACTATTATCCCACCGTTATCCTACACAGAGATTGAAGGAAAAATATTTTTTTAAGCTCATGAGTTATAACCTATATTCCAGGTTTTATCTTTTCATAGGTGAGTGCTGAAAGTGCAAATGAATGGAATCATCCAGACAAGTCATTGAGGGAGCTTAAGTGACTTGACAAATAAAAAAAAAGGCCATCTGCAAAATGAGAATCTGATTTATTCTTATACATTTACTTAATTAATGATTTTGAGGTTTAGTGTCTTTGTTTCACCTATCTTATACTGTTTCTTATAATTATTGTAATTTATTATTTTGTTTTTAATTAATTTTATTAGTTATAATCTTGTAGGAGGATCCTTATATAATAAAGCACTTTTGAATCAAGTTGGCATCCTCAGTATTTTATAAGATTTGTAATTTTGTGATGATGTGACATTTTGTGCCAAGAATACTTGAGAAGAGATTAGGAAGACCTGTGGGTATTGTGATGATAGCATTTAAGAAATATCACTTGTTTGTTGGCCTCTTTTAAAACAAGTAAGCGTTAGGGGGGGAATCACACTGTAAGCATGACCCAACAGTAAATATGGGTTATTGGCCAAGCGTGGGGTCAAGATGGTGGGATAATTTGGCCAAGTTCTTTTTTTGCGTGTTTATGGACTGAGATGAAGTTGAGGTCCATAATCACGCAAGAAAAGAATAAGGCCAATATCCCACCATCTTGACCGAACAAGCTTAGTCAATAAAAGATTTATTATATAACTCAAAGGACGCTATTAAGGTGGCTCAATATGGTTTCGTTATTTTTAAACACCAACTTTTTGATGGATCAATTCTCCCGCAATTTTTTGTTTGTTTCCTTGAACATGGTATCAAAAAATTTCCAAATTATTTCTCAACAATTTGTGATCAATTTTTGACATATAAGGTTACCATAGCAACAGTACAGCCTCTTAGAAACACCCTTAATTTTGGGTTTATGTGCAAGTAATTCAAAAATGTGTCGGATGACCCCAATTTTTTTATTGAATATTGAATTGCAATCAGCACAGGAAGATTATCTTTCTGCAAAGTTTTTAAAATTTGTACATAGGGTTCAGAGGTACTTTAAATTATCAAAAAATTAAGGTGGCTCTCAACCCTATGTACCGATTTTTTTAAAACCTTGCAGAAAGACGAATCTTCATACGCTGATTGCAATTCAATAATAAAAAATCGGGGTCATCCGACTTGTTTTTGAGTAGATGGAGGATCACATGGTTTTCCTGCAGTGTGTGGAAAGTAATGTTGGGAAGTAGAGGAGCAGCTGAACAAATTGTTTCTAAAATTCAAATTGTATGGTACTGAAGGGACATAACTTGTCAAATTAAGTGTTACTTATTTCAGCTGACCCATTGTGATACTTACTTTCTTGCATAGACAGAGAATCTGTCAGCCCTTACACATTCATAAACTATGTCCTGGAACTTGAGACCCTCTCTCCTGGCTTGTGAACTGTTTGTAAATGAATGAACTAAGGCATGGATGTTGTCCAAAGAGGGCTGAAAAAATAAACAAATATCATCAAAATTCCTGGAAAAGGTAATTAAATCATAAGCCTACATTGTAAAATAAGTGGTTTAGCTCATCCTCTGCTTCAACCAGATTCTGTCTCCTAGGTTCAGTTGGTCATGCATTCATGATTTTAAAAATTCATTATAAGCTTTAGTTGGGATAATTCAGATTTTCTTTTTTCTGAGTGTCAATCAGTGAGTGGATCGCCTTGCAACCTGACTCTTCTGGGAATAGCAACACAACACATAATTGTCAAAAGTTTGGCTGATAAGCTAGTGAGAAAGTGTCAGTTAATTAAGCTTACACAACTTAAAAAGTTGTCAAAAAAGTTGTCAGAGTTGTATGATCTTGGTAGCTAGCTGTAGGACCCGGCCCAGCTGTAGTTATAAATTAAAGCTAGGGTGCCGGTGTTCGTTTACCTTTTTCCAGCGACTTAACAAAGCATCTAATATTTTCTACTGATGTACTTCACGAATTTCAGATAGCACTAACTCTTGCTTACCAAAAATCCAACTGTACTTGCTCGGAGAGAAGTGTCTTTGCGGCGAATGATGGCGCAGTGCTGAACGTGACCTGTTGCTATCAGTGAGTCGTGCAGAAGACTTTGAAGTTGATTCATGCTTGATTTGGTACAAGAATTGAGAAAGCAGTCTTTCAAGTTGCTGACATCGTCAGCATTTTGAATTTAGAGACGAGATAAAAGCTGCCAGCAGTTGCAATGATTCGGTGTGATTCTGTTCTATTAACTATGGTATAAAGCTCCTCTGTGGTGACTGTTCCACACAGAACACAACTACCCGATGGGGGCCCCCGATGGGGTAGGTAGTAACCAAGTAGGGTAGAGTGGGGAAGATGCTGACCATATCTGTCAAAATTCTTGTCGTGAAAAAAGTTAGTGATGGCAAACAAGGTACAACAAATCGGTTTCAAAAGGATATGAAATAAAAGCGTCATATAAATTGGTTCAAACAACATTCAAATAGCTCAATTTGATCAACCGTCAAGCTCATTCCTTACCCACCCTCGCTCGGTTAAATTAGTGCACAAATACAGCTGATAGGTTGCCTTGGAGACGGTTCATAATTTACACGAGAAAGTTTTCAATCAAGCGGCGATATTTGTTCCTGTTATTGATTGCTATCTGTTGGTTGAAGAAAGTCTTCATAACGACGGAAAGTCATCTAAATAAGTCAGCGAGGGCATGGCTCGGCCACAGCGAACTGTAAATGGCCGTATTTCTGTTCATACATTTGACATAGTGGATGAACTTCTAGATGACAACAACAAACATGAACTGGCGAAGGTGAGGATGAAATCAGTCAAAGTTATTTTACACCCACCTTTGGGTTGTATTTGGTCGCAATATGAAGAGATTTATTCTCAGTGCCTTTGATAAAAAAACCATCCTTTCTAACTGTAAGGTGATTGCGTTCGCTTTGTTTCAGAATTATCACAGGCGGGCAAATTCAGCTTCCGCCGTTGATCAGCGAACAAGATCTATGGGAAACTCGGAAGTAAGAGCAGCTAGTGCAAAGTCCGTGTGCCCGTCGGATCACACGTTTAGAATACAGAGCTGGCTAAATGAAAAATCCGTTCGGAACATTCAGGTACATGTTTGTTTGTTTTTCTTGGGAGCAAAAACAAAGCTGCAAGTTCATTTTGACTTGAGTGAACTTTCTGCATTTAGGGGACTAACTTAACTACAAAATGAGCTAACGTTGTTGCTATGGAAAGTTCCCAACCCTCATATCTTGGAAACCCTAGGCTTGCACAGGCAAGCTGTCTGGCTATGTTTTTACAATCAAAGAGGTTTACAAGATATTCGAGTCACAACCATATTTGGTAAGTCACGTGACCAGAACAGAAAAAGGCCTAAAACTCGAGTGGCGTACACTTCTGGATATCGAAAATGGTGCCAATGGTTAACGATCGCCAAGGTGCAAAACTCTACGTATCGATTTTTGGAAATTCGCGTTTTTGTGAGATTTATGACGTCATAAGCGCGCAAATTCATACCATTTTGTCATTATCATTACAGTTATGTACGTTAACAACAATTGCTTACGTAGGCTTGTAAAGAAGGCTGGAATATCTCCGACTGGCAAAAAAATCGGAACTTCACATAATTTTCTCCAAGTTTTAGGGATTTTTCTCTCTAAGGCGCGGTTGGGGCCTGGGGCAAGTTACGCATGCGCAATAGCAATTTATAAATTTTACATGTTCACCTCTTCGCATGTCTCACCAATATAGTGGCAAAAACACCGAAAAACCGTGTTTTACAAATACAATCCGTAAAAATCCCTTGGCAACAACGCTAAGTCTGTAGTTAAGTTAGTCCCCCCTTAATAGTTTAACAACAACCATCAGTTACAGTCTATGAAGATAAAGGACTTTTCTTTGAGGGACTGAGATATAGCCTGTTAATTCTCAGTCGCTAACTAAGATGGTAAACGTGGGGTAGATTATTTTTCACAGCATGTAATTCACCGTTGTGACATTTGGAAGTTATAATTACAACTTTTAATGAATTGTCCGTCCTTCTATCAAGCCATTTTATTTTAATGATTGATATGTATGCGACTTATCTAGCCAAAATATATCAATTTATCCCAGCTTGATGTTAAGCTTTCTTTGTCTTCATTTGTTTTCAGGAAAGAACCGATTTCGAATCACGAGCCACTAAAAACATGTACACAACTCTTCTCGATAACGAAAACACTTTCGTCAAGGTAAGCAACTAAATCCCTTTGTAGAAATTTTAGCAATCAAACCAGTCTCTTTAGCTATCTATTTGGTCAAGACTTACTCTGTCTTGATGTTATAAAAAATCTCGTTAATCACATGGAAAATTTTGTCAAGGTGTTAATTAGCGTGTTATTTATTTAAAGCTTTGCTGTGCTAATTGTTTAATAATTGATATCGTCAAAATTTCAAAAATTTTACCGAAAATGATTTCATTAGTAATAATAGTACCAGTAATATTAATTCAATTAATTATGGCAAGATAAATAATTATTAATGGATTTATTGCACATGAGTGAATGAGAGTTGTGAACTGTCTTATCTCAATGCAGATTATTTGGGGATATTATGTTAGTTCTTTGTTTAACTCTTAATTTAAGTGGAGTGTCCTTACAAAGGGGTGGGGGAAATAAAATGACAGTGGCCTATTTGGAACCAATTCAATGTTGTGTGATACATGTAAATGACTGTTTCACTATTTAAGGGGGAGGGGGGGGATCTAACTGAAGAGGTTTCAAAGACAATACTGTCTACTTGGTGAAAATAATGCTATAGTGTTACCGAATGGTAACTGAATCAAGCCCTTGACTTTTTATAAAAAAATAAGTTCTTTGAATTATTTACCAAATCAATTACCACAAGCTGAAATTTAAATTTTTATTATTCCCAAAACATCATCTCACCAGGTGAGAAGAATGACACAAGTGCCATCCTACGTAAGACTCAAAGATCTCGTATGAATTCTGCCTTTGAGAACTACAGTAGTAAGCAAGCAGCCTAATGTAAACCACTGTAGGTCTTTTCGTGTGAAGGAAGGTAAAATCTTTATTTGATGCCATGTTTGAAACCTGTTACGATTGAAATTTTTAAATTGCCTATACAAAACAGTACTATTTCCCTTGACGGCGGATGGCAGTGAAATTTTACGAAAAACATAAATCAAACTATGGTCACTGATTCTGATATGAGATACTCCAGAGCAGGATATGTTGTCTGGGTGACTAGTAAAAATAACATCAATTAAAGTGCTACTCACAGGCATTACTCTTGTCGGTTCATTAATAAGTTGTTTTAGATTGTAAATATCGGCGACGTTTAGTAACACCTGGGTATTTGCATTATTCAAAGATGACAACAGCATATTACAATAATTAAGATCGTCCATAAGGTAATACTCTTTCCCTTCAGTATCCAGCTTTCCAACATATGATTCAAATAATACTTTTATCCATATACAGGATGTAGATAGATTCATGGATAACAAAGCAGCCCTGGATAAACGGAAGAAACAGATGCTATTTAAGAAATGGAGTGAACGAGTCTACAGTCCAGTTAAGGTAAACTACCGGTAATCTTAAGTTTCATAAGCCAAGATTCGTTAAGTTTACACATCTGTAAGAAGACCAGGAGGTAAAGCCAGGTCCTCAAATTTTATTGCACAGTTTTTTCAACAATCCTCCTTGTTGGAAGGTATTTATTTTTATATTAGATTTTTCCATCTGTTTCTTTACTGATTACCTTTGCATATAAATAATATTATAATATGGAATAACAGAAGGTTCAATAAACACTGAAAATAATTATTATTAATTTTAGTATAATAATTGAGATAAAAAGTTAATACTAACCATCCCTTTTGCCAGGAAAAAATTGATGATGAAATGAATGGCCCAAATTATAGAAAGTTGGACAGAAGAAAAAGAGACATCTACAAAAAATACCTAGATTATAGCAACAGAAAAGTGAGTAGTGATTAAATGCTCTAGAAATTTGTGCCTGGGCTGAGGGGGTAGGGGGTAGGGGAGGAAGGGGGTAGGGGGTAGGGGGTGAGGGGGTAGGGGCTGAGGGGTTAGGGGCTGAGGGGGTAGGGGTAGGGGAGGAGGGGAGGCAAAAGGTAGAAATAAACTACAATCATGGACAAAAGAGCTGACACATTTGAGCAAAATAAACACTTTCTATCATCGTTCTTCCGTAATTGAAAAAACCCTTTTCTGTCGATAACTAAACCCCCTCCTCCCCCTTTTCAATGTTGAACTATGCTCTGTGGAAACTGTCAAGTGGTTACAACATTGAAAAGAGGGAAGGGAGTCAAAATGTGAGAATTGGGGATTGGAAACTCCTGGTACATGTAACATGTTTAACGAAAAAGGGATGTTTTGGGGGACTGTCTCAACTCCTTAATAGTCCATGATTGTAGCATGTGCATTGTTGTGGATGGCTTCCAACCATTGTTGTTCACATTGTGAAAATGACCTCTACAGAGAGCCTGTTTAGCCATGTTTGTTCTGTTGTTTGTGTCAACAGCAAAAAATCTCCCGCAATAGAAATGTGGCATTAGGATATTGAATTGAAGTACATTCAAGTCACAGCACCCTCAATATGTATTTTAATCATTTCCTTTAATTGTGTTTTTATTTTTGTGTGAATAAGTTAACTTATTTTAGTTTTGGGGGAGCAGGGATGGCGTAGTGGTGAGAGCACTCGCCTCCCACCAATGTGGCCAGAGTTCGATTCCCGGACTCGACGTCATATGTGGGTTGAGTTTGTTGTTGGTTCTCTACTCTGCTCCGAGAGGTTTTTCTCCGGGTTCTCCGGTTTTCCCCTCTTCACAAAAACCAACATTTCCAAATTCCAATTTCATCTGCTTGTAAAGCGCATTTGATCATATACACATGGAAAATGCGCTATATAAGTTCTAAATTATTATTATATATATATTATTATAGTTTGATGATAAATAATTATTGTGGAGCAGATTAGTTTAGGATTAGCACTATCTTTGCACATCCAATGACAGTAATTTTAATTCTAGCATTCACCCAACAAGTTACAGTCCATTTAACAGGCTCATTCAATACTGATAAATTTACCAAAGAGCAAAGCAAGGGACTGTATTGCTTTTGAGCTGATTCAAGTTATCAGCATTCAACAATATTTCATCATTCCTCATTATTAAACAAAACTTTGACAAAGTCAAGAATGAAAGCAGTTTCAATTAACTGATATTGACGCTTCTGAACAGATAATCTTTATTTTATTAATACTGGCATAAAATCACTTTTTCATAGATGGTTTTAGCAATGTCATGCAGACCTAGACCACCTAAAAATGAAACAGGACAAAACCATTTGATGACCAGTTGTTCCTTCTGTTGAGTATGCCTTTTTAATGTGCTTGTATTGTTACATTTGCCCAGGGTGTTGTATTTCTGGATGTGATGTCCCCTGAAGAATACAATCCTCTTGTTCTTAATGCTAACAGACCTGCTCCACTGAAGGTGAGTGTCCAGTCACACCCAATCCAGTTTGAATGAAGGCCACATCCAATGAACCTTTCTCAATCTGAAATTTAATTTAAATAATGTCAGTTTATGTGAAATAATATTTATGAATAGACAAAAATAGTGGGAAAAATTTCAAAACTTGTTTTCTGTATTATTTTATAATAATAACACTCCTATTAGGGAAACAAAATTAATTTTTGAATCACTAAACCCTACAGCACATTTTAACAGGTATGACACTTCAATGTTTTTTCTTGCATTCAAACATAATGTATATTTGGTTTGAAGATGTGCATGTAAATTACAAGTAATGGTATAGCAAATTTTGATTACTAAAGACCAAGTATATTTTTGTAGGCAATAACAAGGAAGTTAGATGATCCACTAATATCACAAGGAACCATAAGACTTGATGAAGATCGAACTGTGGTGAGATGTGTTACAGGAGATACAATGAGTGATAAAGAACTTGATGAACTGCACCTCCCTCCTGCACCTCTTGTGCCACTGGGACGGCATGGAACTGAATGTAACACTTGGCTAAGAATGCAGCTACATGACATTGACAGTGGTGTAAGGAAGAGAAGTGGGTGAGTTTTAAACACTGTTAATTTTTACTTTCTTAAGATACAGTATATAAATATATAGAGAATCTTACATGGCTCTGCAGAGATACAAAAATATCTCTTCAGGTGTTGAAAAATACAGTATATCTCAACACGAGAAGAGAAATTTCATATCTCCAAGCAGCCATGTAATATTACATTAATATTATTTTATTATATGAACAGCAATGGTGATCTTTTCACATGGAAAATAACATGTTATTTTGAACATCTCAATGTTTTCAGGATATTTGTATACTGATATATAGCGCATGTATTACAATTTTCTCCTTTTTCTGTGTGAGGGTTGAACAGTTTTCTCCAATTACTTTGTTTGATTTAAAATTTATGTCTTGTACAAAATGTTTTATTGAATATTATTCACCAGGCAACGGATGAAAGGAATCTACAATGATTCTCAGCTAGATTATGAGGAATGGAGTAAACTGGAGAGAAACCCAAAAACAATTGACACTGAGCTAAGATCACAAAAGAGAAGACTGTTTAGAGAAAAACATGCCACTACACTTCAGTTTGACTGGCCTGAGCTACCGACCATCAAGCAACACTCGGCATATCATCCAAGAATCCCAAATGTTTTGCCGTTTGGTACTAGTTTTGATTACTACCCTGAACTACAGCTCAGTGCGTCATATTAATGATTATTCAATGAGAACAATATTACAAAAAAGGGTAGAGGGTCTATTATTGGAGTACTGCTACACATAGATGTTTTTATTCCTAGTTAAAATGTTGAGAAATTTAATCAATTTGAATTAGTTTTAAGTCTATTTTTCCCAAATCCAAATGAATGGACACTTAATAAACGTTACTGTATGTTTCAAATACAACCCATTGCTGATCATCTCAAGCCACTTTTCTATGTTTGCTTTTGTAAGATACAGTGCTGTGTGTTCTCCTCCTTCCTGCCACTTTAAGAATATAGTTCTATTCTCACCCAATTTCCATGCTATTTTTCAGCCAGCCACCACCAACTTCATCACCACAGTTATATACAGTAATAATGAAATTCCTGTTACTTACTAAACTTAGAAATGGGGAGATCTTTGTTACTTCAATGACATCAAAACATTTTTCTCTATTCAAAATATCAGCTAACAATTGACTATTGGTTGCGTTCATTGTTTTGTAAAAATTTAATAATATGCTTATTTTGATAGGTTTTAACAAAATCTTTTCAATTATTATAGATCAAGAAAGACCACGGAATAGTTGTAATAAAAACCAATTCAATCAGTTCTCTTTGTCTGTTAGCTTTTATGCCTACACTGTAGTTATTGACAAATGGGTGATTCAAATGCATGCACTCTTAGCAACATGCACCTTTAATCTATTGACCACAGGTGAACAGTGACCTCTCTGTAGTTAACAGGAACATCCACTCTTATAACAAATTGATGCTAAATTGTTGGAAATAATTGCTAGAATCCAAATTTTGTTTTAAAATGTGGGTTTTTCTGCTGTTTACTTTACAGTTGATATGCCTTTATTCAAAGTTTGCAGTGCTGACAAAAGAGATCAGAAAGGAGTTTTGGCGCACAAATTTTTGGATTTGGCTTGCAAAGGCAAGCAATATTTATTGTGGAGGGGTGTGTGTGTGGGGGGCTACAAGCGGAGAGATTTTTACTTGATATGACTTCTCTTCTTTGGCTGATCTCAACTGGAAAAACGTTCTGCTTTATGCACATGTCATCATCTTCCCCGTGGGCTCAACCCCCGGGCCAACCAGGGGGATTGTAAAATCAGTCAAGCAAACTTTAGGAATTTCCCCGGGGGGTTGGGGAATCTCTCAAGACAAAGTCCCCTGGGTGAGGTGTCTCTCACCTGAAAATCCCCGTGACATCCTTTTCAAACTTGTGAATTCCCCCACCCCCTAATCTTTGACATAAAACAATGTCAAGATTTCCTCCTACCCTCGGGCAAAAAATCCCGTCCATCTACTTGTATTCCCCCCATATCTCCCTGGTAGGCCCGGGGGCGACCCCATGGGGAAGCTGATGATACGTACATTATTCATGTGGGAAGTGTTTTGGGATAAGATAATTATACATCAACGACAGGGGATTTGACCCCTTTTGAGGCCCTTACAGTGGGGCATTTGACTGTCTAAACTGAAAACACTGCGGGGCATTTGACCAATTTTTTTCAAAAAAGTCAAATTGCCAGAGGTTTGCCCAGAAGTGGGGGATGGGCGCTTTTGAATTGACTGATACATAAAACTTGTAAGGCCCAGTTCATACGTCGCATTTCTGCCGTGTTGAATTCAATTCAATTAAGTGTGGCAGAAATACGACTGTTGATTCATACGTCGCACTTGTGCCGCACTTAATTACTACTACAAATTGTACTTCTGATTGTGCTTCTTTTGTCTCGAGAAAAGGCAACAAAAGTTTACCGATCCTTCCTAAGGCCTGGTATTTAGATTTTTAGATTCAGCACGGCAGAAATTCGACGTTTGAATCGGTGCCGCATTTCTGCCGGATAATGCGACAAGACCAGTCGAATTCGGTAGCTGTTTCAGACGTCGAATTTAATTAGTTTAATTGACTGCGACGTATGAACCGGGCCTAAGATAGTTTTACCTACAATCTCTCCTCATATTTGTATCATGTTTTGCCTCCCCTCTTCAGCCGTCGTCCGGGTTTTGCTTTTCTTGTGCTCCCTATTTTTGTCAGCTGTTCTTCGATAGCCTTCCTCATGTCAATAAAATCTGGAATTTGAACGTAACGAATTTGCTTTCCCTGAATAAACAATGTCGGAAAATCCAGAACTTCTTGTCCACTTTGTTTTGAAAACTTTACGTCAGACATGGAGATATTCATAAACCCGTCGACATTTTCAATCATTCCTTCCGCTGAAGATTCGTTTCGCAGCTCAACAGTTGTTCTATGACCTTGTACAGCTTGCAAAAGACAAACCAATGTTCTCTCTGAGTGTGCTCGCTCACGACCACTCGCCATATTGGAAGTTGTGGTCATCCCCAGTCCTCGCGTGTAAAGGGTAAATTTTGGCGGGAATAGTCTTTCCTTACACGGGTGGACACAGTGGATAAAGAACTCTTGAAAAGTTGCTTCTCCTTTGGCATTTTTAATTCTAAAAAAAAAAAGACTATTTCTAGAACGTTTCCCTTTAATTTTTGGAAGGCTAAGTTCTTAGCAAATGTATTCGTGTGTGTTCGTGGTCGATGGTGGGGAGAGGAAGCTGGACGGTACCTTACTTTGTGTATGATTTGCGATGTGTCCTTAGTAAATTACAAGATGGCGACATATTGTTTGCAGAGCGTAAAACTATAGTTAGTTTAACTATGGTAAAACTATACTAAAGAGTTAAAACACTAAGCAGCAATGATAAAAGGAGCAGAAGCTGTTATGGGCGAGCTTGGTGCATTGGACAAGCAGCTGTCACTTATTTTCCAAGAGGAGGTGAGTCTCAAGAACGGCACGGTCCCGTGGAGTCCTCAATTTTCGTACAATTTGCTGGTCCAAACTATGTTATGTTTCTTTAGGTGCATTGAGCGATTTTAGTGAGAGCTGTGGATTTGATTCAGACTAATTTGTGCACTCTGTACATACTATGCGAACGACTCATTTCGCGACACTTGATCTGTTTATCTCGTCTCGCCGAGTGTCGCGAATTGAGTTGTTCTTATAGTATGCACAGATTGGGCAAATAAGTTTGAATTACTACCGAAATAGGTAGACTGCAAATTCAGAGACAAACGTGACAGTTGACTTTGGCGCTAAACGTCAACGATTTTTGTCACGTGGCTTTGTTTTCAAATCCAAAAGGTGAATGCATGTGATCACATTCCTGTGGGGGATTGAACAATAGCGTATCTGTAAACAGCAAAGGGTGAACTCTAAGGCTGCATTCACTATGTATACTACAGGGGGGAGGGGGGGGGGGGGGGGGGCAGAGGATTTTGAGGGGGGATCTCAAAATTTTGGAATTGGACAATGGGGGATGTCAAGTTTTTTTCATAACATGAAGGGGGGATGGTAATATTTTTGTGGAGGTATCATATATATGTAAGAAAGTGTTGATAATATAATGAAATTCAAACAGGAAAACCTTTGTTCTTTAATATAACTGCAACAAAATATATATAAGACCCAATAATTATGTGTATATTGTCAGTCATTATCATTATAAATGTAATCATTCTGACCATCATCATTGTCATCCTGACCATCATTGTCATCTTGTTCATCATATAAATTGTCATCCTGATCATCATCATTGTCATCCTGATCATCATTTTCATTGCCACTGCGCATAAGCCAGAATTATGGTCATGGTCATAGTCATCATCATCATTATCATCATCATCATCCTCATCATCATCATCAGCAGCAGCAGCATGGCGTACAGAAGGCTTTCCCACAAGCCTGTGGATGGCAAGGTGAACAGGGGCAAGAGCATCACCAGAAAATAAATTATGTTAAACGATTTCAGGTGCTTCAATGCCTCAAGATGAAATTTGGGCTTGAGCTTATTCAGTTCCTCAAACTTCAGCTCCTGGAATTGTATTTGTTTTTCGACTGGAATGTTTTCTTCTTTCATCACCATCTGACAAAGCTGTAATGACTTTGATTTGTCAGGGATAAACTTGGTCAATATTTCTGTACATCTGTTATGTAGCCTTTTCTTTTTTTTCTTTTTTCACTTTTCTTTTGTTCTCTTTTCTTCTTCTCTTTCTTCGTGCATTTTCCTTAAAAGTTTGATCTGGTTGAACTCTAGATCTTGAAAGCAGAAGAAGTGATTTATTTAAATCATTCTCCACAGTCAAAAGTCTCTTGATGTTTTGTTGAAGTTGCCCAAGTTTGATTGTGAGGTATTGATGCTCTTCTTCACAGCCTTTTTTTATTCCCGAAATGTTGCTGGACTGTAGCAGCCTTTTTTTATTAGTTTATTTAGTATTAAATGGAATATTAAAGTCTGTCTGTCTGTCTGTCTGTCTGTGTTTGGAGGAGGAGGAGGGGGGGCATGTTTTTCCTTCTGATCAAGCGGGGGGGGGGGGGGGGGGTTTGTAATAAAAAATCATGAATGAATGCAGCCTAATTCGCGGGAAATCCATAGATGAAAGCTTAAGAGAAAGCATTTTAGACTCCATCATTGTGGAAGGCGGAGACCTGGCATCAGGATTCTTCCCAGGAAGATATGCCAATGTTGCAGATCGCTTTCGAGTTTCAAATCAGTTGTGGAGAAAGGAATGTGACAATGTGTGTTCACCTTTTCGATTTGACAAACAAAGCCACATGACCAAAATCGTCGACGTTCAACGCCAAAGTCATCTGTCACACTTGTCTTTGAATTCGCAGTCTACCTGTTTTGGTAGTACTTAAATTTTCAGTGCTTACTAATAAAAATAGCTTAATGCACCCAAACATACTTGTAATAGTTTGGACCAGCAGAAAAAAAAATTCCATAGAAAGTCTATAAGTTTGTTTGGGTGCATTAAGGGATTGAAAAATCAAAGTCCGTGTACGGGTGCCGTACGAATAGCCGCAGTGGCACATTGGCTATTTGTACGGGACCTGTACACAGACTATGATTTTCTATTCGTACGGGAGTGCTCATGGCCAAACCCCCATTATTGCCATACCTCCCCAAAAATTGATGCACCTCCTCTAAACCTAAATTGTCCTAGCTCCCCCTCAATATTGAAGCCACCCCATCACACCACCCCTGAAAAACTGTCTAAGTATATAAACTGAAGTAATCAAAAAGCTATGAATACAATTATTATTCAAGATTTCAGTTCGTTCAAAATTTGTGAGATACTGTTCAGGAGCAGTTTTGTTGTGGGCTTTAACTGGTTGAACATTGGTCCAATCAGACAGTCACAGCTTGTAAGGCAACAGAGATTTGGTGACCCGTCCTTGAGACTGGGAGATTCTTTCAGCATCCAGTAGACTCCAAGGATTATCGGGAGAGTTGGCATGCTTGACACACATTATTTAACCCATTGACTACCAGCTGTTTTTAGGTTTTCGGAGTGATTTTCCACCTATAAACGATGCATAGCATTTTGTGACTCTGTATTTGAACTACCATGGAAAAGTGGTGCTGTCCTAAGGTACTGGAAGCTCAAGGTTTCTGAAAATGTCATTCTGACATAGCTATTTTTCATCGGTGCAGCTACAAGAATGGCCCAAGTTTGGTTTGCTTGCGATTTTTGCTAAGTTTACAGCCTTTTTTATCTTAAGTGGCTGCCTGATGAGCATCATTAAGAGTGACGGTAGCTAAGAGTCCACTTTCTCAAAGAATCGAGCAAGGTGATGTACTTTGTTGTCGAATTTGGCTTGTTACTCGTCGAACTGGGAATTTGCCGGTTGGACACTTAGTACCTTTGGGACTCGACTATTGATGAATTTCTTGACCTACCGCCGCATATTTTGGAATTTGTGAGCACTGAAGATGACCACAAGCAGGAATTTTTGGTGGTAGGTCAGAGTGGCTGTAGACTTAGTTTATATGTGAAAGAATTGGGAGAAGGAATGGGTGCTGTCAAAAATTCTCTTTATTTACCAGCATGCAATGTGGTCAAGATGTTGAAAATGGCGGAAAGGCCTGAATGCACTGGAACAAAAAGCTGTATCTACGCTCGGGAGAAGAATATGAACCAAAAAAGTCATTTCTAAGCTAGAACAAGGACTGAATTTTGTTATGATGGTTAAGTTTGGTTTTTCGATGATGATTTCTTTTAAAAAGATAAAGTCAAAATGGGTCATTTTTGTCGTTTCTCTTTGATGTTAAGAACAGTCAGTTTCGTTCTTATCCAAACTCAAAAGGCCATATTTGGTAAAAATCTCTACGTTTCTTGCGTTTATTGGATATCCAAATTTAAAGGACATTCCATTTTGTGCTCACAACTGACAGTTAAGGCAATATTTGTGCGATTGAGAAATGCAAATGTTTTGAAGAATGGGAATTTTTCGCGGCCGGTTTTGGCCGGCATGGGTGCCAATGGGTTAAAGAATAGATTATTATTATTTTGGCTTGTGGTTCATGCCATTTGTAAACAAAAAGGCCTCTGCTTAAGCTTTCTAATTATGTTACAATTCATTGCCTTTTTTAATGCTGCTAAAAAGATGATCTGATAATAGTAATCCTCAGGATCAAAAAATACATATGATAGTTGGATTGAATTTCTGAAACTCACCAACCATTCCCCAGTTTATAATTTTTTTAAGTAGGGTATCACATACAAACTAGATGTATCTGTAACCACTGTACACTGTATATCATCTCTTTTTTCTGTAGGCTAGATCATGCGATACTCGATGGGGAGACATTGTGAAGGCATCCCAATGTATTACTGATTGTACTGAACTTTTGCAGAAAGGTAGGAATGGCAAAGATTTCCATTAATTAAGGTGTTAACCATATTCATCGTCACTATTCCTCCGGAGCACCGGTAACTACGTTCCCAACTCTTCATGATCAGGTTGTGGGTTCTCTTACTACTAAGTTTTACATGTGGAGGTTAAGGAGAAAAGGCCAACGGCTTAACGTCATTTCCCAATGACACAATCACCTTAACTGAAGCACGTGTTAAGCACACAGCCAGTACAATCGCAACAATTATTTTGTGACCCTGGTTTGTGGCCGGTCTGGGATTTGAACCCACTGAGCCAACTGGGCAGTGGTTAAGATGTTAACAATACTTTAGTTGCTATTTGCCATGTTCTTAAATGAAATGAAATAACCATCTTCAAACATCCACTCATCATAGACAGACAACCTGAACTGTGTGAGGCAGGTTGCGTGACAGCATGCCACGTTGTTTGATCGAATACATTTAATACATGTATTATTTTGTTTGTAATCAGAGGGTTGATACATAGGTATCAGTCAACCAATCAGGAAAAAATAATGCTCCATAAAATTCCTGATTTGCTTCTTTTGATCCCAATTTTTTTATGTGTATTTGGAGCTAGTTATATATTAAGTAAAATATGTGACCGTCAATGTGAAAAGGATGCTTAGACTATTTTTTCACAAACGCATTTGAAAATGGCGTTTCAAACAAATTTAAACGCGTTTGAAACTGTTTCAAACGTGTTTCAAACATGTTTCAAATTCCTCTGAAGTAACAGCGTTTAACCCATTGACTACCGCAGGTTTTTACATTTTCGGAGTGATTTTTGAATTCGTGACTCTTTATTTGAACTACCAGGGAAAAGTGGTGCTGTCCTAAGGCACTGGAGGCTCAAGGTTTCTGAAAACGTCATTTTGACGTAGCTTTTTTTTATCAGTGAAGCGACAACAATGGCCCAAGTTCGGTTTGCTTGCGATTTCTGCTAAATTTACAGCCATTTTTCATCTTTAGCGGCTGCCTGATGAGCATCATTAAGCGTGACGGTAGCTAAGAGTCCACTTTCTCAAAGAATCGAGCAAGGTGATGTACTTTGTTGTTGAATTTGGCTTGTTACTCGACGAACTGGGAATTTGGCCGGTCGAACACTTAGTACCTTTGGGACTCGACTATTGATGAATTTCTCGACCTACCGCCACATATTTTGGAATTTCTGTGTACTGAAGATGACCACGAGCAGGAAAATTTGGCGGTAGGTCGGAGTGGCTGTAGACAAGATGTTGAAAATGGCGGAAAGGCCTGAATGCACTGGAACAAAAAGCTGTATCTACGCTCGGGAGAAGAATATGAACCAAAAAAGTCATTTCTAAGCTAGAACAAGGACTGAATTTTGTTATGATGGTTAAGTTTGGTTTTTCGATGATGATTTCTTTTAAAAAGATAAAGTCAAAATGGGTCATTTTTGTCGTTTCTCTTTGATGTTAAGAACAGTCAGTTTCGTTCTTATCCAAACTCAAAAGGCCATATTTGGTAAAAATCTCTACGTTTCTTGCGTTTATTGGATATCCAAATTTAAAGGGCATTCCATTTCGTGCTCACAACTAACAGTTAAGGCAATATTCGTGCGATTGAGAGAGTTGCAATGTTTTGAAGCATGGGAGTTTTTTACGGCCGGTTTTGGCCGGCACGGGTGCCAATGGGTTAATCGCGTTTCAAACACAAGTGGTGTGTTACATTGCATTTGAAACACGTAATTAACATGTCCATGAATAATGTTGTTTCATGATTATCAACAACCGCTAGAAGTCACAGAAAATACTGACAGAACATTTGTCGGTTCGTAAGTTTCAGGAGTGTGAAAGGCCGTTCAAAATTTCCAGCATTTTAACTATCTACTAACTAAAGGATGATGTCATAATTTATTCGACAACATTTTAATTAATATTTAACCAATGCAATTGTTATTTATATTTTAGTTACATTTCTAAGCTTTGATGTCAAGGAATGGGTTATTGAAAATGACTTACTTGTACATCGGTTGAAGGTGGGTAAATATAAAGTAATCAACTGATGTACTATTCAAAACACCACAGTGCCCAAAGCTGTAAACTGTTGCTGTGCCATGTGATACGAGAATGTATTAAAAGAATGTAGAATGTATTAAAATGTATAAAGCAGATGATAATGTAATTACTCTTACTAGTTGTGACAAGCTAAGACTGAACTATAGGGAAAAAAAATAGGGAATTCACTTCTTACTACAACTCCACCAAAGGAAGGGAGGGGCTGGAAGCTAAACAACAGAGCACAACAGGCAATGTGAGCAAAATGGCTTGACCTCAACAGGAGAGCTTTAAAATTACTGTGGCTCTGAAAAACCCCGGGGCCACCCCATATTTGATAAAGAAGGAGACCGCTGGCCAGCATTGTCTTGAGTTTAACCTTGCCTAAATTACATTTACCACATTTAAAATGACACTTGATTTATTCCCTTCCCTTCCCTTCACATCTTTGCTTCAGTTGCCACATTAGCATGCTAATGTATTATGTAGGGTAGGACTTGATAGGGCACCTTTTCTTTGATAGCCAATGGTTGCTCTTTATTATATAAATTAAGCACACAAGTCATGCAACTGGGTGACATTTTTTTTTTCTTAATGAAAAAGGGAGATGAAAGTCAAGCATCTGTTCAAGAAGTTCTGGAGAACTTTAAATCTCTTCTGGAAAGATTTCGAGGTATTTATTGTTAACTAGAAAAAGCCACACTAAGGATCATCTCCCATATTTAGCCAAAATTACTTGAATGTCAATCTTTTTTTTTCTGAAAACCAGTCAGTGTAAGAGTTATATTTTTTTTATTTTCATCTTAATTGAAGGACAATGTAGGAAGACTAATTACCCGTAGATTGGTCATAACACTAAACTTATTATTATTTTACAATAACACATTATGTCCAGGAGTTCCACCAGAGTCCTCCTCTATGTGTTATGAACTTGCCATTGCATATAACATAAGCCACTTGATGCTACGAGGACAAGCAAATGTACCTGTTGGTGGCTATCACAAGAGTACTTCCATTCTTCAGAAAAGCCTTTATAGAGGTATTGATTATGGTTTATTTTTGTTTTAACTTTACAATATTATCGGTAACGGGTATACAGTCATGCCTTATTTCAAACCAAATACATTTCCCTAATTTGTTGTCTGTCAGCTGCATATCTCTGAGACAGTACATACATTTATCCAACCCATTTCATTTTTTGGAGTATGGGTTAAAGTACAGTATAGCTGCTGTTAGTACATGTAGCGTAGTTTGTTTTGTTTTTTTGTTGTTCTAGCAAGTTTTTCCCATCTTCTTTAATTTCAATGTGACAGCTTTGGTAAAATCTTTGAAATTAAACAAAAAAGTAGACTATCCTGAAACTCAGGGTAGACCTGACTTAGTGCACTGGAGATAATATACAATATACTTGGAATTATTTGTGGATCACATTTATTACATTTTTCTGTTTCAGCCTTCAATGCATTTCGAGTAAATGGTTGGCATGAAGAGACATCAGGAGACTGCCCAGATTTATTCAGTGCAGAAAACATTGATCACACTTTAAAGCAACTGCTACCTTCACTGTTCAAAGCATTCTTGGAAAATAACATTGGATTTGCTCCTCTTGTGTTGAGTAGTTGTCTCCTGGCATTTATGTGGTTACTGGATGAAAATAGTGAGCCTAATTCCTGTACTCAGGTTTTAATCTCCTTAATTTGATTTAGCATGAACCAGTGACCAACTAGCTGTAGCTGTTAAATCTAATCATCTGCACAAGGCTGTTTTAACTTGTTATAGGCTTTCCTGTAGGGTTATGTGGGAGGAGAATTGTTGAGCTCGTGTACCAGTTGACTACCTGAAAAATTAAGAACCATCTCCACTGAACATCTTGATCAATCAAATAGAACACTCACTGGGTTATGCTCTCCTCTGCTATTAACTTTCAGATAATGATTTGGCAGTTCAATTTTCAGTCAACTTTCAATTCAGTGAATAGATTTTACTTCAAACTTGTGGTTGCTGGACTTATTTTGAAGTTCTTGTATTTTTGCTGCCTGACTAGTAAAAAGAGGGTGCTATTTTCATTTATCTGACCAGCTTTTTTTCCATTTCAGTACACAGTTTTCATACCATTTTAAAATCCAGATTCCAATATGCCAGCAATTGTTTTTACTACATACGGGGTGTATGTATGATAATTTTATTTTGTCATATGTAGTGAACAGAACAAGGGCTTTAGATCTTCTTTCATGGATCCAAAGTCATTTAAAACTTACTATGAAAGAGAGTACAGGATGCAGCTCCACTGAAGAGGTACGGTAAGAGAGTTACCAGCTAGGATGTTTAGAAAAGTGGTGATTGTTATTTTTTAAAATAATGCTTAATAATTGATTTGGGTGCTAGAGACTTTCTTAACTGCATCTACGAGCTAGTGGCGCATCTCTGACACCAAAAGAGTACCTTTGCAGAAATTATAATCATGATAATATTAGACATTATAGACATCAGATAAGATAGATTCTTATTGGCCAGGGGCCAATTGCTCAAAGCATGGTTAGCGCTAACTGGGGTTAAATACCATGACAACCTATAGGTTTTAATACATCTTAACCAATGGTTAGCGCTAACCATGCTTCGAGCAACTCAGCCCAGAATATTTCTGTTGGAGCATTTTTCTGACCAATTGGTGAGCTGTGTTTGTTGTGCAACATTAATTGCCTTCTGATATGGGATTGCTTTTTTAGTTCATCCTACTTTGTCAAAGAGTCACTGACCTTTGCAATTTTTTTTATTTGTGAATAAAATGTCAAGGTAGCTGCTGGGAGGTGTCCTGTTTATCTTTTTAGTTTGGAGTATATTCCTTCAATCACCAACTGCATCATAACATCATCTACAGCAGACATAACAGGTAAGTTGAAAATCTTGTGATGTTTTTTATCATAGTCTTGTAGAAAACAACCTCAAGGTTATTTGATTCCATCGAATATCCAAACTCTTCCCTCCATACGATGGTCATCAGAAATTCCAAGTCAGGGGGTGGGAGCGGGACTAAAAAACTCAAAGGAAAGTGTAAGTAGAGAGGAGTGGAGTTGGGTCCGTGATGGGGGAAGTAAGCCGATACATTTTCTGTGGTTTGGCATGGCTGTTTTCTTGAACAACATGTTAAGTGCTATTTTCATTCAATATTATTTAGAAAACTAGCCTTGTGTGCATAAGTAAAGTAAAAATATTCAGTGGGATGTGGGGGTGCTAATTTTTTATTGGTGACTATACAGATCTAAAGGGAATTTAAATCCAGTTTTTGAGGAGAGAGTAAAGCATAGAAGCTGGTTAAAAACCTCTTAGAGCAATGATGGGAGCAAACAATGAACCAAACTCACATATAAAACTGGCTCCCAGGATCAAACCTAATCCCAAATATATCTGAGGTAATCTGTCGTTGATTACATTACACACAGCCAAGTAACAGCTGTTAAGGGGATCAACTAACCCTGCTACCCATCTGAGGTGCTTTGATAATACTCTTAGGTCTTACTATGTTTTTAAAATAATTAGATACACAGAACCTGTTTTCAGTGGTAACAAGTTTGTTGGCATTCTCGTACTATGCAAATGAAGACTATGACAAAGTACTGGCGACACTTGAGGAAAGAGCTGAAGATATTGGTTTCAGTGACCTCTATCTTAAAGGTTAGAATCTTTAATGCAGCTCTAGCTGGTCCATTATACTCCTCTTCCCATTCCCATAACTCTTGCATTTTAATTGGTCAGCTCAAACAGAAGCTGTTAAAAAGTTGAAAAATGTCAAAAGATGATAAAAAGTTGTCTAAAATTGATTGTTAAAAAGAAATTAACTTCTTTGTCAAGCAAGTCTGAGCAGTTGTTGAGCACTGGATGGTGATCGTTTCAGTTTCATTAATGGTGTTATGAATGCAGAATAATATCTTTATTCTTTTTAAAGATTCAACTGGCTTAAAATAGGAAATTTATAGGTATTATAAGAGGGTTTAAAAGCCGGCAGATGCTATTTTAAAAAGCATTGTTAGAAGAGGGATAAACTAACCAGCATTTGTTATTTTGTAAATACAGGGTATGTTTTTTATGTGCGTAATGAGGTGGACAAAGCATTATCATTGTTCCAGCAGTGTGTTCACATCTCTCATGGCCAGGATAAAGCTACTGCTCTAATCATGATTGGCTGTTGCTGTGCTGTTAAGGTATCAAATGACATACATATCAATGCAGGCAAAATGCAAACTGATTGAATAAATTTTGAGTGACCTTTCATGTGTAAGGTAGGAATTAGGGCTGACATGAAGCACTCTTAACACAAAAATATGGAAATCAAGGCCAAAGAGAAAAACAGTTGGAGAAAGGATTTTTTCATTACTACACAGAAATTAAAAAGAGGTGTGTTCTTAAAGTGCTAACTGTATGGAATCAACTTGATTTTATAATAATTAGGGTTAGGTCGTCGGTAGCATAGGGAAAACTGTTCAATTTTCAAAGGAATGTGTTGATGTCAGTGATTCTTGTAACGGGGTTTAAAATTAAGAAGAAATAAGTCATAACGTGCGCGACATTTCCCTCTCTTCTGTGACACTGCTCCGGTATTACTGTGAAGTTTATTTCAGATTTGGGCGAAAAACAAAACACATCAACTGATTTGGTTCTTTGCAGGGAAAGCACCACACAGCAGTAGCTAAATTCAAGGAAGCCATGCAAAACAACTTTCAACAACTGGAAGCTCTTTTCAATATCTGTCTTCAGTATCGAAAGCTGGGGAATGTTACAGCTGAAATACAATGCTTGAAGTTACTGAAACAGGTGCGTCAACCCGTAAACGGGGCAGTTCCCCATTTTTTTCACAAACTCAGTACCTTGGGTGGTCTGTCCAAGCTAATACCAATTTAGACTATAAAGCACATTCTGCTCCCTTATTCTCCAAATTAGGAATTTTGAACATTTTTCAAATAAATACTTTCCAATAGCTAAATTTATGTACTGTTTTCACAACAGCCTGTTGCCTCCATTGTTTGTCAACGTGTTACAAATATTCAAATTCATAGCTATAGCACCAGAGCAGCTAACAATTATCGCGTGTATCATTGCCGAGCTAATCTGCAAAAATTCATAATTCTTTACCAAGGTCCAAAGATCTGGAATTCCCTCCCTGTTACAATCACTTCTCAATCCGGCAAGTTTTCCTAACTTCAAGAAGAAACTGCTACAACTTTTAGTTAAATAATTACTAAAGTGGCTAGGCCGCACACTTGAGCACTATCTATGTAAACATATTGTCAGTATGCACAAGGTGGCCTCAACTAAAAGCCTGGTGGTTTCTAGAGGTCACCTTGCCACGTATTGTACTTTTGTGAACTGTTAATATATCAGAAAAAAAGGAAAATAAATGACGATGATGATGATGATGACTAATACTGAAACAAAATGTAGTAAGCTTGCTCCCACGCCAGCTTAAGCAACGTGATGACTTATTGTCGTCTTCTTTATGCTGGTCCAGCACTCAATAGTATCAAGGACAGGCAACTATGGGATAAGATCATTGATACTTACTTCCCCTCACGATCTGCTACCGACTAAGCGATCTTGTCGATCATTGCGTCTACGTGGCCACGACTATATATACTCCCGGGAGTCAACACGGAACGCTTCAAGCGCTGTTCTCTAAATACAGTAGATGTCTTTTTAAACCATGAATGTGTACCTTTTTTTTTATTATTTCTACATGTAGTTTTTAGATTTACATTTTTAGTCTTGTAGCTTTTTATGCTAGATTGTATCAATTACGGAAATATTTATTATTATTATTATTATTATTATTATTATTATTATTATTATTATTATTATTATTATTATTATTATTATTAATGTCAGGGCAAGGTTTTGTCTTCCAGGATTTTCAGTTTAATTCATCTTCCAGCAAGGAGCAAAGAAGCTCTTTCCACAGTTGGTCTTTGAGAGGAAACCCTGGCTAATTTGCTGCACGGCTATCAATGTTAGCAAATTTCAGAAACATTCCCTGGAAGTTTATCACTTTCATTGTTGGTTTTTTGTCCAGGCCGTCAATGGTAAAGTGGAAAGCAAACAGTGCTGTAATGTAGCGGTAATTCCCAGTAACCCTGGCCGTGATCAAAATAACAGGAGATTAGGTGAGTGAGAAAACGCGCCTTCCTGGTTACAACACTATGTACGAAGAGAGTACAACACCTCACACGTGCGCATTTCCGTTTATGTCCTATGCGGAGATGTGCAAGCAGTTAATCGAACGTGACTTTCTTGTACAAGCTTATCAGTCTCTTTAAATTGCCAGTCTTTGAAAGCTTGCTATATTATCACCATCTTCCTCCTTATCATCACCCTTATCGTCTTTATCATCATCCTGAATATCATTATATTACCGGTTTCATCATTTTAGGGTTATCATACATCTGAAATATCCCCTCCTGTAAAAGTCAAACAACACCGTGCAATTTAAACTCCGTGCCATGGCTGAGAGAGGAGCCTAAAGCAGGCACTCAAAACAGACATTATAAACAAAATAATCGGTACCCGCCGGGTGTGCATTATAGTATAACGGTCACATCCTACAGATTACCCACAGAAAAGAGAGTGTGTGGCGATATGCTTTGTTTCCTTATTCCCCTATGGTATCAGAGAAATTGTACCTTGTTTGGTGTCTTGTTTGGTCTTTCGTCATCTTCGGTTAGCCTCCTTCGCAGAAACGAGTGCGAAGGAGACTCACTACATCCTCGTAGACACAGGCTACGAACAGTAGGTCACCTTAAGAAGTAGTCAAAACGCCGCCATTTATATCTCAAGTGACTAAGTCAGGGCCAAGTGGTAAATATACTGTGTTACCTTGCATCTTGTTTCTTACGACATAGAATTAACAATTCCTCCAAGATTCACCTTGACGACTGGAATGCCAAGAACCAGAATAACAAGAGAACTCATAACTTACATGTTGGCAAAAAGATCTGCAGAGCTTGGCAGGTTTGTGTTACTTTTTAAAGTATCTTGAGCGATATCTTGCACATTGAAACACTTTTGTTAAATTGTAATCGGCAACTGAATCGCTCCCAACACTTGACCAAGTTGGAAGCCGTCAATGTACATGAAAGTGATGAACCGGTGTGCCAGTTTCAGCGGACGTTTTGGTCTTGTAAGAGTAGAGTTATTAACATGGCAGTCTTCGTTAACTCTTTCGCGTCCTACTCCTTGGTCCCGTGCAATGTTAACTTTGCCTCTGGCTTTTAAAAAAACCTAATGCAATAATGCCAGTAGCACTGAATTGGCAGTAAAAAGTCTCCTTCTGCGAAATAATTTTGTTTTTCTCTCAGGTTTGAGGAGGCAGCTAACAGTTATCTTGAGTTACTGTCCGTTATTTTGGAGATGAGTTCTTCAGACTCCGTAAGTATCGCATTAGGATGCTGTGAAATTCCCAGGAGAGATGATTCCCTGCTTACATGTCTGTACACGGACACCAGTTAGCCAGTAGATGTGATGTGTTCACTGTTAGTGTGATCACTTCTGAAAATCCGAGTTCGCCATACTGGTTTTATGAAAAATATGAAGTGTCAGAGAGCTCACTGTCGAACTGGAGAAATTATAGAAGTTTCAATTTCACATTTTTATGATAAAAGAAATGTCTGATGGTGTGCGGGCACACGCTGTCCATACACAATACATTTCTTTGCAAAATAGCGATTTTTGAACTGTTATATTTCTCCGAGTTTATTACTTCGCAGTTATGCTAAATTTATCTGTGAAGCCGGTTTTGCATTAAATCCAATGTTCATGGGAACCGCGAATTGGGCCATTAACGGGCAAATTTTTTTGGTGCGGGGGGGGGGGGGGGGGAGGGAATCTTTGGAGATTTTGTTTCACTCACTTTATAATTTACGTTTTGCTCTTTTTCTTGTCTTAGTCCACTACGACCAATCTACCGAGTCCTAAGGAGCTGTACCAGCAGTGTGCGGCTGCATTACTGAAAGCTGGACGATACCAAGACACTGTGACTGTGTGTGATAAAGTGCTAACAGCTGCTGATAGCGCCAGTACAACTGAGCAAGGTATGTTGGCAAGAAATGTTGACAGTAAGGAGAGTAGCTTATTGCTGTTGTTACCAGGTTCGTGTAAGGCGAGTTCTGCAGACATTTCACCGCAAAAAAATTTAAGACCTGCACCACTGGTGGACATGTTAAGAAACCTTGAAAACTGTCACCAATCTAGTTCGATTCCTGGGGCCAGTTGCTTAAAGCATGGTTAGCGCTAACCAGGATTAAATACCATGACAACCCATATATGTTTTAATACATCTTAACCAATGGTTAAGGTAACCATTTTCAAGCAACTCAGCCCTGTTCTCTTAGAACCTTGATTTGCTTTGCAGCACTGCAATGTTTTATGGTCATGCAAATCACTTGACTCTGGTGATGACTTCCGCTCAGGTTGTCCAAACTTTAGTCAATGTCATCACAAACAGTCCTTCTCAGGACTACACTCACCCGGACGATCGTGCTTCACTGGGTTCAAACCATGCACATACGAAAGCTTGCAATTGTTGTTGTTGTTGTTGTTGTTGTTGTTGTTGAATCTGTGAGTGTGACTGGTCAGTTCCACAAGTTGAAAACATGATTCATAGTCAGCGTGATAAAATTACACTGTGGAGATATCGCATCTTAGTAGAATGAATTCTTCAAGCCTTGAGTACCAGGGTGTTAAACTGGGCAAGGTTATGAAAGATTTAATCTCAGTATTGGTTTGTGAAAGGTAACAGCAAGGAACAAAATGACAGTTCAAGAGCTCCAAAGAAACGACTGCGATCAAATGAGTTTGAGAGCATGGCCACCACAGATGAAGAAACAGCGTCATGTCAGATGCTAATGTTAAAAGCTGAGGCCTTAATTCACCTTCATCAACCGCTTGAAGCTTTACAGTCCTTGAACAGGTAGAGTACCAATTCATCAAATGATATCAACTATCCATCGTATTGACCGTCTTCTCGTTCCTCTGTAAGGTCTTAATTTCCGCAGCGGTCAATAAATGAATCTTGACAGTCTTCCATTCAAAGCCTTGAAAGCAGGGAACCAAATTCAAGATTCTCACTTACTCGTAGAACTAAACCAATTTGGATTGTAAAACGTGCTTTAAATATGTTGTTTTGTGACTGCCTGCCTGTTCAAAGAAGCAAGAAAACAACATTTTGCGCTGATAAATCCTGGTTTCACTGTGCGCACTGTCCTTCAAAATGTAGACTCGTTTTATCAAAATTATTTTAACAGTTCTATAAAATGTTTTTGTCCAAAAAACAGTATCCTCTCCAGTTAAGGAATTTGTTATTTTCCTTTCCCCGGCCCCTGACATTCCTTGAGTTAAATTTTCATCATGTTTTTTTTTTTAACATCCAAGGATACTGAAAGCACTAGAAGGTGTTCATTCGTCACGTGACTATTCGACTCGTCATGGTAACGAGGCCTCCGAGGAACAACAGCGAAAAAGGAGAAGAATAGAGCCTGGTAAGTGAATCAAATCGTTAAGGAACAACCAAGTACTTTCTTGTCACCAACAGAATTTGAAAGCAAGTATCATACCAAGGTTTGCCCTTTGACACTCTACGGAATGACATCTACCCTCCGAGAACTCTGGAAAAATCAAAAACCACCAAGGGTACCACTAAATTGTAAAGAACAAGAGTCTTTCACAACCGCCTTTTTAAAATCGAAAAAACCCAGTAGACTAGCTTATCAAAAACTGGTGGAAGTAAATTGTAAATATAAGATTTCCAGCCAGGAGAAATGGAGCAAGGTTTTCCCAGAAGCTCGTGATTTAATCTGGCATAACGCATACATGACTGCTTTTAAATGTACGAAAAGCACCAAACTGATTGAATTTCAGTTTAGATTCCTTCATCAAACTTTGGCAACAAACGTATCCCTAGTCAAAATGGGATACAAAGATGACATGTGTACATTTTGCCATGAAGAAGCTGAAAACTTCACGCATCTTTTCTGGTTCTGCAGCAAAATAAAACTTTTCTGGAAACACCTCGTTGCTTGTCTAAAGGATCGTAACTTTTTATCCAACGACTATCTTCTTAATAATCTTGTCGTCTCGGGTCTGATGCCCGATACTTCCAAAAACAAAGCCGCAATTAATTTTGTTCTGTTACTTGCGAGATTCTACATTTGGCTCTGCAGAAGCAAAGGAAATATTCCAACTATTGAAACTTTTAAGCCTTTTTTAAAACAATATAAGGAAGAAATTGAACCTTTCTCTCTTTAGTAATCTTTTACCAGTTTGAAGTCTCTCGCTCTTTTTACACTTTCCTTCCTACCAGGCATTCTCTCTTTTTTCTACCCTGCCTTCAATATTCAAAATATGTAAAGCTAAATTCCAGTGAATCAGCAGAGAAAATATCTTTGAGTTTAAGAGCACAGTTAACTAAAATTTACCATATATCCCCTCCCCCTCTTTTTTTCTTGTATTCATAGCGTATGTAATTCGTGTATTGTAAGTGGTTTTTTTTTCTATATATAAGTAAAGCGCAGAGTAAAGCATTGCTAGTAGCGTAAGTATCTCTCAATGTAAGTATTGTAAGTGTTGTTTTTTTGTAAGTAAAGTATAGTATTGTTAGTAGCGTACAAAAGAAAAAAAAAAGTGGCATCTTAATATTAAGCTTGAATTTGGTAGTCCAGAAGTTGCTTAAGTATGAATTGCTGAAGACCGAGTGTCGTCTAGTGTTTTTAGTGTGTTAGTGTTTTTTACCCAAGTTTGATGTGTTTCTAAAACTCGTTTTTTTCGTCAAAGGAGAGAGCTCTCTTTTGATGGAGCAAGAAGCAGGGATTGTATCAAATGAATTTGTGAAATTAAAGGTGAGTGCATACAAGGGCGTTAAGGGAACCTCTGCTCTTACAACAAATTGAGCCTAAACTGTTGGAAATAATTACTAGTTTCCAAAATTTAGTTTATAACGTGGGAATAGCATTTCAAGTGCAAAAAAATTTGGGTATCATTAACGCCTTTTTTCACTTTTAACTTTCCCGGGCGCCGCCATTTTTGTTTTTGTGACGTCAATGCGTTGCAGCTATTGTCAGGGAGTAAATGAAGCAGAAAATCCTTTGTGTTAAACAATTGGGCAACGCAGTGACGTCATGAAATCCAAAATGGCCGCGCCCTTGAAATTTAAAAAAGGAAAATAGGCGATGATGATAACGACTTTTTTGTACACTTAAGTGTTATATCCACGTTTTAAAACAAAATTTGAAATCTAGTTATTATTTCGAACAATTTAGCGTCAATTTGTTGTAAGAGCAGAGGTTCCCTTTAAGTATATTAGACTGTTCACAGTCCTCTATTTTTCCGTGAAATCGTCGAGATCGAGCGCGTCTTACCGTTAATGGCGGCCATCTTGATTTTCAAATGTACCGAGTCAGCGGGCGTCGGGGATTATATATCTGTAGGGGGAGGGGGGCAAACCGTCCCCCGCCCCCCTAAGTAGATTTGACACTCGGTAAGACGCTCTCGATCCCGACGATCTCACGATAAAATAGAGGACTGTGAACAGTCTATAAGCGGTATATCGAATGTTGTCCTGTTCTTATCCATTCACCGTGAAAGTCACTCTATACTGGGCCTTTGATTTAGCAGTAACTCATTGGTTATTAAATAAGCAGGTTTCATTTCGCTTCGCAACTTTCCTGAGAAAATTACGAGCTCATTTCTCGGAGATAAGATTCCAGCCAGATAAGGTGCAGTTTTTGTTTGCCACAAAGTGTGTCACCATGCTAGTGGATCAGTGTGGTCATCACATGTGACTGTCCCTCTCAGCAGATGCTTCCCTAGGTATAATCTTGTTCTTCTACGGAAAGCGCACTTTTTCTGTCATTGCTCCCTCACTCTGGAACAATTTACCAGACCAAATAAGGACAACAGCATGCCTAAGTTCCTTTAAGAGTTAAGTTAAGACCTTTTTATTTAGTCGTTCTTTTTAGATTTCTGTCGCCACACATTTGCTTCTATATTAACTTTTTTATAGTTATGATCTAATTTTTCAAATTTGTTAAGCGCTATTGGTTAACTAGTAGAAATGGCGCTATATTATTTTATATTATTATTAACAATTATTCACCGAAGTGGAGGTGAATAGTGGTGGATATTTACCAAGCCGCGAAGCGGCGAGGTAAATATCCACCACTTTTACCGACACTGAGGTGAATAATTGTTTTAGTATATACCACACAAGCTGAATAATTAGCGGACAAAAACGTTTCTTTATGTGTGACAATATACCGACAAGCGGTCGGAAATTGTAAAATCTCGCGTGTCGACTGCTCGGAGGTGAATAGTACTTGCTAATCACCTCCGAGTTAACCAATCAGAGCGCGCGAAAAAGCACTATTCGCTTGTGTGGTATATACTAATATATTATATTATTATTTTCTCATTACCCTGGTATTTGACTTGCAGGTGCGGGCATACGAACACAAAGCATCCATCCTAGAGGGCCTGGGTCAGACCCATGATGCCTTACATCAGTTGCTTCTCAGTTTAGAGTGTTTGCCAGGTGCCTCTTAATTATTTCACACATTTCTTTAAATGATTATTCTAGGAATTCGCATTCGTTGTGGATTTCACTTTGTTGTGGCTGATTAGAATAATGACGTCAGTTTTGGTGTAAAGACACTCTGTTGAAACCATGCTTTTCATATCAGTTTTGGACTGTATAGAGATTGAGTGCATTTTAACGTTTTCAGACTGCTTTAGTAAGGCTTGGTCGTCTGGTTTGCCTGCTTATAGAAGAAAATGTGTTTAACGAAGGATAATGCTGTTTTCTAAGATCAAAGAGGTGATTAAAGAGAAATGGACTTCAAATACAACGGCTGATGCACTAAACAAAAGACCAGCGTTCAACAGTACAGTGTAATCCTGTTTATTTTCCAGACAACCCTGGTACAATTTACAAACACACACAACTGCTGTTGAAACTAGGATCAGGGAAAGAAGCCGCCACCAACTGGCTTCGGTTCAGAGGCATCCAGCGGCATCAGAAAGAGGAACTTGGCTGCATCAAAACAGCTCTGAGGTGAACCTTCAACTTCCACCTGATTAGTGCCACCGCCAGTTGTGATAACGGCTTTCATTTGATTGGTCATATTTTAGGATGTCATTCGCAGACTCAAAGTTCGAATCACTTTGTACGGTTCCATAAACGCCACCACAGAAAAAAAAAACAGTTCAGCAACGTTCTCTACAAATAGTCCAGTTTCGAGTTCTCCATGACCGCTGAATAAAAGTACTGAGAACGCATTTGTACAGGGTTAGCCTCGACCTAAAGTAAAATATTCACAAATTCTCGCGAGAAGATGAACTGTTTACAGCTCTGTCTATTGTATAATTTTCAAATTTGTGGCACCTTCTTGCCGGTATTTGTGAATAGTTTACTTTAGGTCGAGGCTAACCCTGTACAAATACGTTCTCAGTGCTTTTATTCAACGGTGATGGCGAACTCGAAAATGGACTATTAGAAATTAAAAAATGATTAATAAGAGGTCAAAAGAGTACGTGAAAGAAACAAGAAAACAATTAAGGAAATCGCCAATTCTGAAAAATGAAATACATTCGAATTATTAAAATTAAATGAAAATTAAATAAAATTTAAAATTTTGTAATTCTGAAAATGAATTTCACGAACTTAGAAGTCTAATAAACACTTAAACACATCAACACTTTCCTTGTGGCTTGTCTTATGTACTCTTATCACAATCACCTTCTTCCTAACACTGGTAATCTCTTCTCAACCCATCAACAAATTCATACGCACGAGACACGGAATGCCTGCAGTTATCATTCTCATTTCTGTAGAACCAATATTAAACAGTTTCCGATCCTCCATCTTGGTCCTAAGGTTTGGAATTCCCTACCAAGTGATTTGACCCTGTCCCCCAGATACTCGAGGTATAAGATTACATTAAAAAAATTCCTTCTGAATAGAACACTAAATTAAACTCGCCCACCTTGATATACTTTGCTCTCTCCATCTACAGCATGTATTGCCTTGAGGTGTCCAATGTTAGTAAGCTTTCAGCTTCTGTTGGGTTCCCTCACTACATCTCCGTTTGTGACTGCTCTATGCAACTATTGTAACATTTTTGTGTAGCCAAATAAATAAATAATTCGGGGTAAAGTGACATTTAGCTATAATTAAAAGCCTCTCTAGAAAGTAGTGTTTTATCTTATTCTTAAAGCTATTTAGGGATTGGATTGATTCACTAATTAAACGACTCTAAGGTAACGCATCATTAAGTTTCCTCAACCGCCAATACTTCTTTATCATTCACTGATTCGTTTCAAACGTGTGATTGATCAAATGTGCTATTTGTTGTGCAGCTCGTCTGTGGTCAAGCTTGTGGATAATGAGGACTTGAGTTTGGAACAAGTAC
>JAEMWC010001265.1:0-55000 GCA_016490735.1 Pachyseris speciosa | reverse complement strand
ACTTAATAATTGTAGCTCGGGAAATTATCAGGCCACGAGGATCTAATTTTTCTAAATCTTGGAGTGCAAATATTCTCCGTTTTAAAAAGCATGTTTCCCGGGGGGTTACTAAAACAAATTCCAACAGGGAGGTTCCGCCCCGAGGTCCGACCCCCTACCCTTTTATTTTTATTTATTTATTTATTTATTTTATTATTTTTATGCAGTAAAACTATCTGTATGCACAGTGTTATAAAGCGACAGGGCGCAAAGCGTAACCTGTGCGCACAAGCGAAACTTAAAAGGAATAACCATATGAGTATAAAAAAAAAATAATAAATAAATAAAAAATAAAATATATATCTATATATATATATATCTACATGGCTAAAAACTATAATCTAGGCATATAAATGTTTGTAGTGTCTCTCGTTCTTCGTGGCTGATAGTCAGGCTTTGATCTTAGGTCTTCATATCATAACCTTGAAAGTTCTCGCTATATTTAGGGATGACGACAAGACTGCCTTTTGCATGGCCTCTAAAACGTGATTCGCCTTACGTCCTACCAGTGACTGAATTGAGGTTTCGGTTTCTCTCGACCAGCCTCCCAACACGTCCATGATAATGTTATGTTGAATTACTTCGTAACCTCTATACTGCTGCTTCAATTCCCACCTTAACGGGCCATACTTCATCGTCTTCTCCTCGCTCTTTTTCTCTCGGTTACTAATCCAAGGGCAGCTCATCTCTAAGGTCAGCACTTTCTTGTTTGCATGATCCACAATCCTCGCGTCTACACGGTTGGCTCGAACCTCCTGGTGGTCCGCATACACGGGTACATCCCACCATGCTTCCACTTGTTCTGACCTGTACTCCGGCTTGGGCATTACTGGCGAGTACCACGGTGGTACTTCCTCGAGAAGACCCTGGTCATGTAAGATCTCATAAAACAGGACCTTTAGAGCCATGTTGTGTCTGAATAAATACTTGGTCTGAGCCAACGCAGTGCACCCGGACAGGATATGAGAGACACTCTCTTGGGCGTGGCCACATATTCTACACTTCACATCCCCAGAGCAACTTGTGTGAGTCTTTTTGCTAGTGTAGAGCTTTGTTGGCAAAAGTTGCTCGTACAGCTCAAACGCACCGGCAATAGTATACGTGGGACATGATCTCCATGTTCTCAGCCAGCTGAAACATCCGTTCGTGCACAGCTGTTCATCGTCCTTTCTCTCTCTCAATAGCTTCCCCTGCCATTCTAGGCCACGTACGTCCCTCTCATACTTCTCCTCCACACATTCTTTCAGCACTCCCTTCACACGTTGCGGTGGGATGGCCTCTCCACTGGTCATAACACATACAGGTTCCGGGTGTTTAAGATGAAGGTCAACACCCAACTCCGCCGCAAACTTTGCCGCATCTTTCACTATTGATTTATGGCCGGATAACTCGGCTCTTTCGTCAAACTCTCTCACCATTTTCATCGCCGGGTCTTGGTTCTCATACATTCGAATCGCTGCTTTGACCTTGGCCACTTTATACTCCATCTCCACCGCACGTAGACCTCTTCCGCCTTGTTCCCTCGGGAGGTACAAGAGAGCCGTAGAACCACCTGGGTGTTTCCCGCCATTTTCCACTATGATCTTGCGCACTTCCCTGTCCAAGATCTTCAACTCTGTTATCGGCCAGTGTTGAGTCCACATTAAGTAACCCAACACCGGCAAGGCAAACTGGTTAGAAGCCGCCACCCGGTTAAAGTCTGAGAGGGGACTGGACCAGATGATCGACAGTCGACGCAGGTACTCCCTTGCTGCACATTCAAGTACCATTTTCTCTTCCTGGACTAAGCTCTCAAGAACACCAAGAAACTTATACTGTTTTCCTTCTTCAAGTGATGGTAATCTTCCTCCAGCTATATCTCCTCCTAAATTCTCCTGGGAGTGGATCCCTCTCCTTATATGGACCACAGCACATTTCCTTGGATTCCACTGTAGTCCGATGTCTTCCATAGCCACTTGCGTTGATTCTAGCACTCGGTTCAACTTGGTCTCGTTAGCTGCGAATACTTTAAGATCGTCAATATACAGCAAATCAGTCACTGTGGCACTGATTGGTTTAGATAACTTGTATCCCTCGGAGGCACTTATCTTCCAGGCCACGGGATTCAAGCAGATCGTGAAAAGCCTCGGGCAGAGCGCATCTCCCTGTGGTAATCCTTTCTTAAACATAATAGGATCAGACACTTCCCACCCATGCCGCGTGTTGGCGATGATTCTCGTCTTCCAGCTCTTACACAACTTCCTTATCACCTTACCCATCCACTTTGGAAACCTATGCAGCACCATCATCTCACCTAACCACCCATGATCTACTGAATCATATGCCTTCTTCACATCTACCCATGCCATACTCAGGTTACGCCTTCTTCTCTGACAATCCAACGTCACCACCCTATCAATCAACAAATTATCTACCGTTCCACTACACCCCTTTTTTGCACCTCTTTGCGATCCTTCCATCAGCCCATGCTCTTCCAGATGTTGATCCATGGGACCGAGAACACACGAAGTAAACCACTTATAAGCCGTGTTTAAACAAGTGATTGGTCTCTGATTGTCGCTGGTGAATTCCCCCGGTTTGGGTATCAAAGATGTTTTTCCTTCAGCAAACCAGGATGGGTAATCATCATCACTTCTCGAGATCGCTTCAAACGACCGGGCCATGCCTTCGTGTAGCACTTGAGCACGCTTCCACCAGTAATTGACCAACTTGTCCGGCCCCGGAGCACTCCAGTTCTTCTTCCTTTTCAATATCCCTACTGCTTCAGCGGTTTCTAGTGTCCAGGCCTCTTCTGTCGGTGGAGGGACCTTGCTGAAGATCGCATCTTTTTATTATTAGTATTATTATTATTATTACTATTATTATTATTATTATTAATTTTTTTGTATATACAATTTTTGATAAAAAAAAAAGGTACTCCTTTCGTATACCTTTCATTAACAAATGGTACCCCTTTCATATACCTTCCACTGGAACAGTGTAGTTATAAGGTATGTGTTTGAAATATTTTAATGAAATACCCTTTTAAATATCTATATGACAGATTCCCCTACCCTTTCATGTACTTCGAGTCATGAAATCCCTACCCTTTCATATACCTGAAGCGTGAAAAAGGTACCCCTTTCCCCGTATACCCCTCCGCTCCCCGGGCATGTTCTACAATAGACTGCGAGTAGTCCCTCTTTCTTTCCTTCGTCGATCTTGTGAGCGAGCGCGAAGCGCGAGCGGGCGCAAATTGGGGCGAGCGAGCGGAAAGAAAGATAACAGATATTTTTAACAGAACAGAACAAAACAGATTTATTTACATTCCATCTTTACATATTGGTCATAATTTCTAAATATATAAATTCTCCATTGTGTATTTTCAAAGATTCTTACTTTAATGTTGTATTTGAAAGAGGAATATACCTTAAGGAAATGTCTAGAGGCTAATTGAACCGCGAGGTTTTCGAGGTAGACTGTAGTCAGTTACGTTTGTTTTCCGTAGCTTCTGAAAAAGAATGAAACAAAAGTAGGAGCTATGCAAAGCGAAAAGACTGAAAGTGGCCAGTTGCCGCAGCAAAGCGAAGAGCTAGCAAGAAGCAGAAGAATATAAATAGATTTACGTTGAACAGATTGGATCAAGAGAAACTTTGTTGGGTTAGCAAATATTGTTTGACTCTCCCATCGAAACATTGTCCAGACATATGTTTGAACTGGGAGGGTAGATCTTGCTAGAGTATTACTGCCATTAATTGCAGAAAGAGTTTGAAGTCCAATGTTTGTGCGAAAACAAGGTTTGTAAAATTCTCATATGAAGCGTATCGCGTGCGGTATGAATGTGCATTTTTCGCATAGTAGTCATTGGAAATTTCTGGGAGTTCTTGCTTATGCCAATTGTGAGGTAGTTTTAAGACTTAGAGTTTGTATTTTGCATTGTTAGGATATTAAGAAGGTTAATTAATGGTATGGGACTTTCTGTATTTTTACCATGTGTGAAAGATACACATTCTTGAGATGTGGTCACAGGCGAGAGGGCATCATGTGAGCACGCTCCAATGGGTTGTCGACAAACTTTATGCACCACCCAGTGACTCTAAAAGGGGATACAGTAGTCTTAGAAATAAGTGCAAGAAAGATGGATTTGAATATGACCTCTGCGATACTGGTGCAGCACTCCACCAACTGAGCTAACAAGCCAACTGGGAGCTGGTCATTTGGTTGGTTTGAAATCAGTACAGGGACCGCGGGACCCCCCCCCCTCCCCCCCCCCCACACACACACATACACACACATACACTTTTCAACAGTAAAAATCAAGTAATACTTAAACAAAATCGAAGTTACTCTTCTATTCAACGTTTTACCGAAAATTATTTAATCCACAGTTCAAATATATGATTTTCATATATTCATTCTCAAAAAGATGGATTTCTTATGATAAATGTGTTTTAGTAAAACATCGCCTAAGATTTAGAAAGCATCCTAGGCTATTTTTGCTGTGAGATACTGCGGGTTATTCAAGGTTATGCTGGAGTATAATTGTTTTCTTTAGTGTGTTTTGGACGAGTGCCAGCCTTTTTGCACTCGTTTGCTGCTTATATATTCAAACTTGTGATTTGTAGGATGGCAAGGATATTCAGAATTATTGTATAATAAACAATTAAGAAACATGAACGAAGAATAAAATGCATCAACTACTTAACATTGGCTACTATTTCAGACATTTCAAAATGATATGACAGAATACGACATATGCGAAACATAAGGGTACAAAATGTAAAAATTAAAATGTATTTTTTTTTTCTAGTGTCGGTAATAACTGTCGGTAATCAAGACGCCAATTAATACCCCTCTCAAACCGACCAATCACAACGTCGTTAAAAGTCGCTTCTTTCTAGGAATTCTATGTTTTCAGTACGCAATACCTTTTCCGGGAAAGGCCTTGGTTTCTTAGAAATGACGAACATTACTTAAATAATTAAATAGCGTTCGCTGGCCAATCAGTGGACGTATGATTGCTTCGTCGGGTCACTTGTTAGTCATGCAACGAAAGTTTTTCGCTGAAGATGCGTTCCTTCTAAGAAAACTATATTAGTGCATTTTAAGAAATCTTTCGTGTTTATTAGCCAATAATCTGTTGAAAACCCAAAACTTTGATATATCTTTTGTTAAGTTCAGGTTCTGTGACATCAGCTAGAGCCGGTAGCCGTCATGGCGAGTTTCAGTGTTGGTGATCGGTATTCTCAACTTTCTGCACAGATACAACAAAAGTACCTTGCGAATCAACAAACAGCAGAAATTTATGACAAGAAGAATCGATGGCGGAGAGAAATTGAAGACATTGTGAGAGAGCTGTACCCCAGCTGTCGCCTTGTGTTGTCTGGTTCGTCTGCAAACGGTTTTGGAAGCATTCACAGCGACATCGATCTTGTGATGTGTAACGAGAGGTCAGTAATGACAAGTCCTTCGGTGCTGAGGAGAATCGAGTCCCTTTTCGCCCGCAATCTTCGGCGTTTTCAAACAGAGGTACAGTTATTAGACTTGAGTTTGCAATCTTTGTTGTTAAATGACTGACTGAGGGCATAAAAACGGGCTCAGTGAAGTATAAGACCACAATATGGGGTTTACGAAACCGGAAAATCAAGTGAAAAAGATCCACTGACTTGCAGCTGAAGATGACCGATAAACGGCATCGAAACATGTTATGTAAAATCTAACTTATCGTCTTTCCTCAAACAATTTCACCCCATTTGCTTGAATCCAGAATTTTCAGATAAAAAGATTAATTAATTAGCGGAAGTGTCCAGAGATTACTATGTGAAAACGCCAAAGCATGCTTCTAAAACTGATTTCCTACGAATTTTATCATGATTTTCTTTTTCACTTTGTCAGAAATATTTCTTCTTGTTACTGGTACAAGAATATGTTAAAACGCGTTTTATGTGACGAAAAAAAGTGTATGGAAACGCTTCTGTACAAATGCCATGACTGATACACATACCCACAGACCGTAAACACTCCGAACTGTGAGTATGTTTTACTCAGAACTTATAACTATTAGAAAAATTGTTGTTAAAATGTCTCTGGGAATCGTCTAAAAATCATACTCGGGAAGATGTTGTGCAATGCGAGAGAAGTTCAGGTTTCGTTTTATCTGCTGTGAATAATGGCACTGAACAAATGTTTTGGAAATTTAAGGAAATACTAAGGAACGTCATGGAAAATTTCTTCTAGCTTTGACTCTTTTTTTTTTTAAGTTTTTCCGGTGTATCTGTTATGATTATTAGCAAGAAAATTTGAACATTTTAGAGATGATAAGTTAAACTTCAATAGTTAACTCAGGATATTACCTCCAGTGTACACGGTTGGTTATTAAAACCATGCTCGAGGCATTTTGTATAGCTTGGTTCAGTGGTAATTAAGGGAGAAAAACTAAGTATTATGGGAACGTTATACGGTAATGGTCAAAATGTGCGGAATAAGTTATATTAATTATACACAGCTGTGTCAGTACATATTGCTTCTTTGCACCGATCTGTATGTGCGTAACGTCTTATCCTGTGATTTTGCAAGGGATTGTGTCGCGCAATTTGGATGAACTCAAAGATGAATTTGCAACAATACTACCTTTAAAAAAATGTTGAACGCTTCTTACATTGTACTTGTTATGTGCAGTGAAACTATTTGCGGTTATCTATTGCCACTGTAGACGCGGCGCAAATCCAATGGATTGAACCTTGAAACGCTTTAGGTTAACCGTTTTTTCCATTTTGTCATTTGAAATCTACTTCGTGTCAGCGAGCCGTTCGTTTAATGGAAAAAGTGTTTCCTCACAATTTGAACGATTCATAAGAAGAATTGCCGTGACAGTATACCCCTTTACTGTAACAGACTTAAACAGGCAACTGAGAGAAATCTAATAAACACCAGTATGGACTGTTTCGCATCTTATGCAGGGGCTGGCGAGGGAGGGAAATATGTTATATATGTTATATCTTTTGTCATTACTTCTTATTAGTTTATTATTTGTAATTAGTTTCACCTTCACGTTTAAAAGAGCTTTCAGCTCCTAGGTGACACGTGGGTAAATAAAGTATTATTATTATTATTAAATACTTACTCACCCACATACCCGCTGGAACAACACGCTGTATCTATAATCGACTTAGCTTTGCTTTAATTTTAAATTTGTAGTTGATCGTACACTCCGTCAGGGTTCCCATAATCAAACTGAAGGACAGAGAGTGGTCGTTTGAAACCGACATTAGCGTGGAGAACTGGTGCAGCATAGAAAACGCTTTCCTCTTAAGATGCTATTCCGAGTGTGACCCCAGAGTGAAACCACTGGTCATGGTCATAAAATTGTGGGCTCAAAACGCAGGGATCACTGACGCTAAATTAAAGAGGTTGGCAGGTGCGTGATAAACAAAAGAATAGAATTCAAACCGACATTTGACTTTTTTATCGATCAAAAGCCCGTTACTTTTGACTAGACCTTTACCATCTTTGAATGTGTCAAAGACTTGATAATCGCAGTCTTCAGTTTTCAACTTTATTTTAAATATAAACAAAGATGAGTCAAAGGCGCGAGTTGATGGTGAATTTTTCTGCAGTGTAGGGTCAACAAAAATTGGACACTTCCCACAATCCTTTTTAAACATGTTTAAGACAACTTGCGAAAATCTGCGCTGCTCCCCTTTATGAGTAGCAAAATTAAAAACACCTCCTTAGAGAGACTACAGAATACTTAAATAAGTTCCTAGTGTTTTTAGTTTTTCTAGTTTCCACAAACAAAGCCCGTCATTTTAGATCATCAATTTGCTCGTACACAACCACTACTCACATTAGTAGTTTACTTCTTTCACTCTTCAGGTTTCGCCGTTGTTCTTCTAGTGATTCACTATCTGCAGGTGGGGTGCTCCCCACCCGTCACCCCTGCACTGCAACAGCTCTTCCCAGAAGTCTTCCGGGTCTCACATAATGCTCTCATTGACAAGCTGACATCTGATGTTCCTCTGCAAGTTCGTTCGTACAATTCCAGCAACACGCAAAGTCTCGGTGAGCTCCTGCTCGGCTTCTTCCAGTATTATTCCACATTCAACTGGGACCGAACCATGTCCATTCGCACGGGGAGCACAAGAGCTACTGCCATGCACAACAGGATTTGGCGAGGGCCTTATATCAGGCTCGAGGATCCTTCCGATGGAGGCAACGTTACCAGATCAGTGTTTGATTATTATGAGTTTACACGCATCAAGAGCGCCTTCAACTCCGCGTCCTCACAGTTGAGGAGGAATCCATCCTTGGACGCAATATTTTGATAAATTAAAACAATTTCCGTTTGTAATCATAATGCATAAGCGAAAATGGAATAATTCTTTTGTGGCATATAAAAAAACCATGCCATAATTCATGCAACCAAGAGTCCAATTGAACATATTTGATTTGATTTTTTGTACTATCCTAGTATAAAATTGAACATAAACGCAAAACGATTTAAGCTCTTTCAAAAAGCACGAGGAATAACCATTGAAGATTCATTCACGCTTTTTTTCTCGCTACACACTGCAGTATGTCCCAGGCAGCCAGCTCACAAGTGACTCGGGCAGAATGAAGAATAAAGTTTACAGTTCAGTTATCATGTGGTTATAAGACTTGAGCAAGAGAGGATATCTTTATCCTCTCTTGACTCGAGTTAATATACTGCAAAGCAGTCGTACTCAGTATTTGAACGCTTAATTGTTTCAAATATTATGCTAATATCATAAAGACATCATAAAGATCACTCACGCGATTAAACGGTAAAATTGGAGTAAAATTGTCCAGGTCTGAGAAGAGAATGAATCCAATGTGCGCTACAGAATTTTTTTAATGGGAGAAAAAAGAGATTGCTCGCTGTCCAGAGTTGATACTGTACCGAAACGAATTACGGTCGATCCGCCCCATATCACCCTGAGTCAATCCGCCCCATATAATAAAATGTCAAAATTTGAAATATTCGAACATGGATCTTAAAAAGACTTTTTACGCGTGCGATCCATGATTCGAGCGATAGAATTTCTGAAGCAGAAGTTAACCGCTGAGTCAACTCACGGGCGACAGAAAATATCGATCAATCGCCCGGTTTGGCGAGTGGAATTGAAAACAAAAGTGTAACTAATTTTTGTCATTCAACAAAAGAGACTCTCTAATGTTAACGCACCAGTACTTGTTCACATTCTGAAAGCAATCACCAACTTCAAACTTTCGATCCTTACAAATACGGTGTTTTGTAAAAACGAGGCAAATCACCGTTGTCGTTGTTTCCGTGCCGCGGATCCAGGTTTTGTGTCACGCACACTTTACGGCGACGGCAACGAAAACGTCATTTCAAAATATAACTTCTCGTTATTGTAACACTTTCGCAATTTTTTTAACTTATAAAGAAAAAGAAAGATCGATTAATTTATAAAGAAAAAGAAAGATCGACTCAGTTGTGGGGGGAATCGACTTTGGATGATACGGGGCGGATTGACTTTGGGGTGGATCGACCGGTTTCCACGGAAACAGCTCAGTTCTTCGTGACGAGCGAGCGAGCGAGCGGTCGCATGTCTTCCAACCCCACTACAGCTGTGGTGAAACTCCTTGAATGAAAAAACGCTCAATACAAGTTTTCTTAGATACAGTCCTGCAAAAGAAGGGGGAAGGTACTGCACCTTCTCTTCTCGATCGATTTCTCTTGGCTCCATCCCTTCTAGAAGCCAAAGAATCAATCAATTGCTGTTTCTCGTTAGAGTGTACTACGTTCCCGGAGGGGGTACACCCTATAATGGCCTATACGGGGAGGTTTCGCCCGAAAGGGGTACCTTTTTCATGCTTCAGGTATATGAGAGGGTAGGGATTTCACGAGTCGAAGTATATGAAAGGGTAGGAGAAATCTGTCATTGAGGTATTTAAAAGGGCCTTTCGTGAAAATCATGGGCTCCTGTTCAAATATTTCGAACACACATACCTTATGACTGTACTGTTTTACTGATTTATTGAACTCTACATGAAAATGACAAGAAGACTTCCTGTTTTAGGTATACGAAAGGGTACCATTTGTCAATGGAAGGTATACGAAAGAGGTACCTTTTCTGTCAAAAATGGTATACAAAAGGGTAAGGGGTCGGACCTCGGGGCGAAGCCTCCCCGGGTTACGTTTTATACGGCAACAACCTTATGTCTCAGATTCCGCAACTTCCGATGACCAGTAAAAAGATTTGTTTTATTTTTTATTTTATTTTATTTTATTTTATTTTATTTTATTTTATTTTATTTTATTAGCTTCACCAGAGACCTGGCAGGGACACTACAACAGCGTGCGCCAATTACTGTAGGCCCGTAACGTCAAATCCCTCCCCCGTAACCACATTCTAGTAGAGATAGACCACCACACCGAGGACTACGTCCCCTACTCTTTACGAACAGTGCGTGGGTTTTTTAACGTCCCACAGAATCAATTATGCAGAGTTGTGAGACGGGGCCTACGGTTTATCGTCCTTATCCGAGAAGATTAGAAAGTCTAACCATTTGCAGATATCATTACAAAGGCAGCACTTTCTCCTCAATTAATTTAAAGACCCTGAGTGTTGGTCCGGCCGAGGTTTTGAACCCGCGACCTCCCGCACGGTAGTCCGGTGCTCTACCACTGAGCTAACCGGTCGGCGGCTTCCAAACTGCCTTGCTGCCTCGAGAAAGCGGCGGATTCCGAGTGGGATTGGACCGAATACTTCGGATCACAAAACAGACAACAGCATGAGCGAAGAAACGGTAGATTCTCTGCAGCGAGAACCTCAAATAGATGCAGAAGGTGCAGGATCAGACTTGGAAATTGAACGAGGAGGGAAACAGGCTAAATTCGACGATGAGGACAGTGACAACGACTCCACAGTGAGCAGCTCCAACTCGAACTCAACTCAAGCGTCCGCTGTTGGAAAACGAGGATTTCGAGGAAAAGGCAGAAAGAAAAGAAGTTTAGCGTTTAGATGCGTGAATTTCCTCAAGGTAAAAAGGCTTATTAGCAGTATCTTAGGGCTTTTCTTGGTTTAGCTCAGAAATACTTCGTGAAATCATACAGTTCGAATTATCTCGCTCTTTTTTATTCCCGCGGAATTTTAATTCGTTTGCATGCTTTCCACGTGCTTTTGATTGAATAGAATAATTGGAGTTATTGATGATAACAAACGTTTTTTCATACTGGAAAGGAAAACGGCATTCATTAGTATGAGATATCATTCATGATGGTGGTGTCTGAAGAAACATTTCGGCCACCCGGTCAATTTTTCTTTAGAGAATGTCGGACCTGTAGTGGATGGTCTCTGTGGTTTTTTCGCTCCCGGAGCCCCCCGAGTCTCATAAGGTGGTTTTCACGTTACGTCATCGCCGCCATGCTGGTGGACGTAAACAATAGATCTCTCATTAGCTCCTTTTGTTCGTCCACCAGCATTTGTTCATTTTACCTGTTTTATGCACATGTCATCGGCGTCCCCGTGGGGTCGACCCCCGGGCCTACCAGGGAGATATCTGGGGGAATACAAGGAGATGGATGGGATTCTTTGCCCGAAGGTAGGGGAAAATCTTGACATTGTTTTACGATCAAAGATTAGGGGATAGGGGAATTCACAAGTTTGAAAAGGATGTCACAGGGATTTTCAGCTGAGAGACACCTCACCCAGGGGACTTTGTCTTGAGAGATTCCCCGACCCCGAGGAAATTCCTCAAGTTTGCTTGACTGATTTTACAATCCCCCTGGTTAGCCCGGGGGTCGACCCCACGGGAAAGCCGATGACATGTGCATTACCTGTTACCTGTTTCTCCAGAGATTGGCTGCAAACCACCTGTGTGTAGGGTACCCTTGTTTCTAAATCCCTAGTGTTTGGGGTATCCCTTCATCACATTACTCCTGTGGTTTGGGTATACCCTGTTAGCCTCCAAGGATATCCAAATTGCTAAATAAATGTTATTTTTTGGTTTGGGTACCCCCTGTTACCCTTCAAGGATGCCCAAATCCTTAGTGTTTTGGGTATGGTAACCCATACAATAAACAAGATTGCGCTAAGAAAAATTTTTGGGAGCCCACAACTCTGAACCAAGAGTGCCCAGCATTTAAATTTTGTACACAAACTAAGGTTTCCTTGTCACCCAAAGGCAAAAGTAAGTCGCCAGGGACTACCAGGCACTGCTAGAGCACAGCCCTGATAAATATCAGGATCTCATGGAAAATTCAGAAAGCATTCAAGAGATAGATTTCACAAGTAATGAAACCTTGATGTTTTTTGTTTGTTTATTTTTGTTTTCTTCAGTTGAAGGCTTTTTATGTAAATTTAATGACCTGTGATGTGGCTAGAAACCTGTATCATTTGAAATATCGGTATAGCTTACCTACCCTGTCTGTTGGTGTCAATGTAGCAAAGGTCAGGGGGTGGCGGAGGGGTGGCTATAGAATGAAGTGTACTGTATTTCATTGATACTGATCAACTCACACCTGTTACGGAGGAAAGCCTATTGGTCATAATTGTTTGTGGCACACAAATAACTTAAATTGTGTTAGTTGTATTGAGCCATGTGTAACCTGAGAAGTGCACATTAGCATTTTGGTTGTACATGAAAGCTGTAGTTAAGGCAATTAGCATTTTTTGGTATGTATTTTTGGGCAGTAAATTGATGATCTTGTTTATTGGTTAATCTTTAACAACAGGAGGACCATAAACAGCCGATATTTGCAGTGCAGTTTAACCACAATATCCCAGAAGGGACGGATGATCTTCATATGTTTGCGACCGTTGGCAGTAACAGGGTAAGCGACAACAAGAGAGAATTGTTATACATTGAATGTTTTCCCGAAACTGTAAAGCTACAGTTTCAAACTTATTAGTATATAAGTTGATGATTAAACTGCAACTTTGATTCTTCAGGGTATGTTTCATAGTGTTAATTCTTTTTTTTTCTTTTTCTGTTCTATGTAGGTAACAATCTACCAGTGTGAAGCCAAAGGAGTAGTCAAACTACTTCAAGCATACATGGATGCAGATGTATCTTTTTGTTTTCAACCATACAATGTAATAACATAATTAACATTGTGTGGAATATAACTGTTTACCTTCTTAATTCTGTTTAGCATTATAAGCAAACATCAACTTACAATCAGCTGTTATAAAAATATAAGCATTTCAAGCTGTTTTCCTCCATCAAACACAACTAAACACTGTGAAATACAAACTGCTGTTATAATAAACCATTCTAAAAACAAAACTTAAGGTATTCCTGGAGGATGACATGAATCTTTCAGATCACAACGTTTCGTTAACATATGAGAGATTACTTAAAATGCAACCTGTACACCAAATTTCAGAGATCGGGACCGAAGAGTTTTCGAGTAAGAAGCGAGAGAAGTTCGGTTTCTACGGGCTCTTTCGCAGGAAAAATACAGACTGTGTACAATGGAAATCCTTGTGCGTGTTTGTGTTTAATTCCCCAAAGAGTATATTGTTGACAGATCCCCCCTAAATAATTCCCCACCTCCTCTCTTTTAAGTATATGCAATGAATATGATAAGCCTAAGTACATTATGAGTTGAAAGGGTGTGAAGGATACACTTGGAAAGAATAAACAATAGGTAGACTGACCCTCATAGATACCAGGCTAATAAAACACTTACTGAACAAATGTGCTTTATGCTTCAAAATATTGAGACTGACTTCCATGTGATACAAATTAATTATAAGTGGAGCTACTATTTTAATGGTCACTTTCCAGCACTGGGCACCTTGACAACTTGTAGCCAGAAGAAAGTTTATACACATGTGCCTGGACTTATCACCCCGACACAGGGGAACCCTTACTGGCTGTGGCCGGGGCAAGAGGAATTATAAGATTTATCAGGTCAGTATCACGTGGTTAAATATGGTTTCAAGATCAGTTGATTGTAATAACAGTTATGTTAGAGAATATATCTGCCCAGGGAACATGCAGCGGGAGTTTTATTTTTCTGCAGTAACCAAGTTTTGGATTTGCAGACAACTACAAAAAATAATTGTTTCTGTTCAGTAATAAACAGTTGGTTTAACTAATTAACATATTTGGTACCTGCAAAAATGGTAGTTTGTTCATAAAATGTTAGTAATATGTATTCCTGGTATTTTTTCTCTTCTTAGTCCAATCAGTATGAACTGTATTAAGGTAAGTGTACTAGTATGCTTTAGGAATAATTATTAAGACTGCTATTCTAAATCAGTTGAAATAGTTTATGTGGTGAAGGTCAATAGTGAAGGTCACCAGAAAATTCCAGAGGGGCGGGAAGTCTCAAAAGTAAAAAAAAAATAAAAAAAATAAAAAATAATAATAATAATAAAAAAAAAAAAAAAAATATATATATATATATATATATATATATATAATATAAAGAAACTGTAAACTTCTGTGTCGAATGATGATACTAAAAACAATGAAAATCCAAAGTCTTCTGTTACTTTGCTTTTGCGCTACGCGTTTCACCGCTGTTGCGGCTCTTCAGGCATAGCAAAGTGTGTTTATTGACTTATTGCGTCACAGATGTAATTGTAATTACAATTATAATGGCTATTGTAATTCTAAGCGCGCGCGAGCAATTTAGCGTAATTTTAAATCATTAAGAACGGGTTTATATTTCAAAACAAAAAACCTCTCTTTGTTCTTTCTCATGCCTTCTGAGGGGCTGAGAATCTTATAAAACGGAAAGATAGTGAACTGAGGTGTCAATCCCGCAGCACATTCATCAATATGCCCGCTGACTCCTAGCATACGTGTGTGCGGGTCTCTAATTTGCTGTTTATGAACTGTCACTCTATTTCTCAGGACATCACCCGTTTCTCCTATATATATATATATATATATTTTAATTTTTACCCTTTTTGTCAATTTTCTTTCACAGGTTGAAATACCCTTCCCTCAGGAAATTTCAGTTTTAGTTCAGCCACTTTCAAGTTTTTGTTTATTTTTTTTTATTAAGATATATATATATATATATATATATATATATATATAAATTATATATATATATATATATATATATATATATATATATATATATATATATATATATATAGACAAGGTTAATTTGGGAACAGAAACCAACAACTAAGTAATATGTGTCAACCCAGTGTGGTTGGTTCAGTGGTCTAGTGGTTAAGGCATCCGACCAGTAATCTGGAGACCCAGGTTCGATTCCTGGCTGAGCCACATTTTCACTTAATTACTTAGTTGTTGGTTTCTGTTCCCAAATTAACCTTGTCTGTTTGTATTTCTCAGAAATCGCTAATGAATCGCCATCCAAACAGGAATAGGCTGGTGATCCTAAGTAATTAAGGCAATCAGTTGCTAATATATCCCCTCCCTACCTTACTGTACTATATATATATATATATATATATATATATATATATATATATATATATATATATATATATATATATATATATATATATATATATATTAATAAAAAAAAATAAACAAAAACTTGAAAGTGGCTGAACTAAAACTGAAATTTCCTGAGGGAAGGGTATTTCAACCTGTGAAAGAAAATTGACAAAAAGGGTAGGACTGCTGATGTTAAAATATATTTAGTTGCTATGTAACAAGACAACAACAAATACAAGTGCAGTACATTGTATTCATAGTCAATAAATCTACTAGCATGAAGCTGTCATTCAAAGTCTGCTCACTTTTGCCTCATACAGTGTAACATGCTGTGGAGGAACAGATGCATTGTGTGACTCAGTCTATCATCATCACTCCCCATGCTTCCCCCTCCCAAAACATCTGTGGGGGTGGTACAAGTATTTTGTAGAAGAGCATGTTGCTTTTACTGGTGATCACGAGTTCACATCTTCACACGAGCTTCAGAAAATCAAGATTAAACTTCTTAACTTTAAAGTGTACACTGTGTCCCATTCTGGGGACAACTTTAATACTGTTACCTTACACACTGCATGACTGGTAGCAATGCAATTTTTATAAGTTCTTTTTATTAAATTAATATTAAATATTAGTTTCGGCTGTTTGTATACCATGCAATAACAAAACAAGTGTCATCCCCTGAAAGTGCTACTGTGATCAAATCAGGCATCATTTGTTTTTTTTCGTTATTTACAATGTTTGAAAGCTAATAAATACACATACCAAATTTGAGACCGTAATTCCAACTGGAAGTCCGACTTTTTGAGCCATGTTTTTCTCCGGCGGATGTCCACCATTACCGAAACAAGAAATGGTGGAGCGAAAGGGAGGGATTGGTCCGAGGTCAAGCGTTACGTCATCGTATCCTTTAAATTAGAGCGCGAATATTAGCAAAGTGAGATCTCTTCACGAGAAAAAGGGGATTTTCTGATCTCGCTCATTTTCATCGCGCAAAGATGCCTTCTTGTCACTGCGTCGTTCAAGACTGTAGCAACAGGTCGAATCCTAAATTAGGCATTTCTTTGCACAAGCCGAAGACTAGCTTTGAAAGACAGAAATGGAAAGCCTTCGTCCGAACACATCGCGCTAACTTCAACCCCAAAGGGCTCTTCAAGATTTGTTCAGTTCATTTCACTGCCGATTGCTTCGAGCAGGCAGTTCATGTACCTGGCGCTCCGAGAGTTACAGTTGCCGGAGCCATTCCAACGATTTGGAAGTTAGGTGAAGCGGTCAATTCCAGTGCCATGTCAGCGAGAGACCGGCGTATGGTAAGTAATAAAGCATTGTAGACCTTTGATCCTTGTTCACACGTACACTTTCTGGGATCACGGCATTTCAGCTTCAAGCTGGCATAAGAAAGGGCAAGATGCTCCGCACCAGAACATCTTTTTTTCTAAAACACAGACCTAAACTACATGCACACTGAGTAATGAACAGATATGACAAGAACTGAATGCCCAATAGTGGTTTTGTCATGTTTCGCGGGTTCGAGTGAAAATGAATAAAGATACAGTGTTTTGGTTGCCTTCGCTGCAGGCTTTCAACTCGTGAAACGAATATTTTTTGATTCTTTGAGACTGCAAGATCATTTATTGATGCTGAACTGTAAAATCTTGGTTACAAAATAAAATTATGGATTTGCCGATCAATATCTTTACACCTTCGGTGTTTTTTTTACTGGAAAACTAAATTCTGGTTTGTAGACAACGAAACATATCCTTGCCGCACTCTATGTTGATCTTATTATGTTGACCAAATGTCTTGGATATAGGACTACATAACTGTATCATTGCAAAGCTTGGTTGAGCATTTTTTTGGTCATGTTCAAGAATTTCAGCCCCATCTGCTCAAATGCAACTAGAAACTGTCAACAATTGAAAAAAATATGAAGTATCACAGTCCTTTTTTTTTCCACTAAATAAAAAAATAATTTACAACTAGTGACCACCTGATTTATAAATTTTATTTAAAACCACAATATGACAAACATTTCCCCTGTATTGCTTTCATTCATACTAGTGTCGGAGGCATATGAAAAGCTGTATACCACCCTTACGAAAACCAGCCTTACTAAAGGAATAGAAAAAGCTTCCTCCGTTGAGCAAACAAGCTGCCTGGAAGGGTATCATTCAGTAGTCAACCAATTTGCCCCAAAGATGCTGGCCTACTCATACCTGGGAATGCTTTGTAGGTACGTGAAATTTAAGGCCTTTGTATTTAAACATAGCAACACTGAAGTTAATCTTGAAAAAGCAAACAAAATTTAAAAAGTATGAGGAAAGGCACAGGGATGCTGGCTTTTTTGATAGATATAGGCAGTTTGCAAAACTGGTAGAACTTGTCACATAATTTATTACATTCTGATTACTTTGTACCTTTCTCTCTTCCTCTTCTTTTTTTTAAGATCAATACTGGCTGCCCTTCATTTTAATTACAACCTCAGAAGAGAGACAAAGGTGGATGACCAGGGCCAACCACGCCTTCACATCTCATACCCAAAGTACAAGGAAGGAGAAGCAACAGTCAGGGAAGTCAGGGTAGCTCCTAATTATGGTGAGTCTTTGATAAGGACCATCGTAGCAAAGTATACCTGTAAGTTTCCAAGTTGGACAACTTTAAAATGATGTCTATTCTCAAAATCAAATATCTACATGTACAGGTGTACATCAACAGGTTTCCTGGTATTATTATGACTGCAGACAGGTTAGCTGCTGTCAGAAAATATTCAGCAATTTAATTTAGCTATGCTAATAAGCTACTACTTATGATGTCTTGTAATCCACAGTTCCTTTCTAGAGAGAGTAAAATGTAGATTCTAATAATCACAGTCAAAAAGTGAACTTACTTCAGCTTGTGAAGTCATTATGCAAACTACTTCCCTGAAGAACTTTTGTAACTGCCTTTCTCCTTAGAGTATGTGGCGGAGATTTATGAATCTCTAATAACAACTCCACGACGGAACCTCCAACTGATAGAAGAAGAGCTAAAACAGGTGGTTCCAGACCCCATGCACTCAATGCTTGAGAAGCAATCCAAAGATGATGCAATACAGAAAGACAATGAAAGAAAAAACAAGGAAACAGTGATTTGTCCTCCAACATGTTCAGGTAAAATGTCTTGGCAATGCAATACTCGCTCTACGTTTTTCATCAACATTTTCATCCAAACACTCAAACATTCTACTGAATTTGAAGCTGGGAAACAGGTTTTCAGAAGCAATATTTTTTATAGTAATCTGTATGAAAAAAAATAATAATTTCTTTCAGTCGTAATTTTACTTGACTTTCACCTGATTACCTACAGAAGCTGAACTGCAAACCTTGTTAGAGGAAAGTGACCAGTCAAGACCAATGTTGAGAACAAATACAAGCAGAAGAAGAGGGAGAGCACAGCTATGCAGAAAATGTGGACAGCCAAGAAGAGGACACACATGCACTGCTTCACAAAATGATTAACTGCTACTGAAGTTACAAAGAAAAACCTGATAATCATTTATTTTTTATTACACTGTACTGTTCTGAGATAAATGACCTAAATATTCATGAGTACACATCATTGTTATTATTTTCATTTTTGGAGAAAAGAGAAGCCAAAATATAACGGGCTCTGTACTACTCATATTAATCACTTTGCAAATCACAAGTCTTGAAATGATGGTTCACGTAATGTATGAAAACAAAATATACAAAATAATGAGCATGAACACTATCTATGATTCATCATCTTCAAAGCCATGATACTGGCCATCTTCACTCAGAAAGGCAATCCTTATTGCTTTGTAAGCACAACATGGCAGTGGATGACGCTTGGAACTTCCCGTAAACTCCCAAAGAAGTCGAGTAAATTGTCTGTACGACACTGATCGAAGAAACCTATAAAAAAATAATGAGAAAGATATGTACTCGTTTAATCGACAGTTTTAAATGCTCGACTGGTGGAGTTTTTGTCACTGGTGGCAGTGTATTTGTTTAGGCTGTTGTGTCATCATGCATGGTTTTTCTTTATTAAAATACAATAATATGAGTTTTTGGTTGACAATAGAAGTTTTTGAGGATTCTGTATAAGAAATAGACTGGGATGCAATAGACTATAGTAGAAATAATAATAAAATATAAGTGTTAAGCGTTTATTTGTTAACAAACGGGGCTTTGAGTATAATTTAACCTTACTATTTTACCAAATAATAAATAAATTGCTCACTTTCACTTATGAGACACCCAAGTGAACAATAAGAACAACAGAAAAAAAAATCATGGAATGATTGACTCACTCTGATTCCGTTTTACGACCTTGACTGAAAATAGCCCGGTAACTTTTTCCAGCTTTGGTCGTCAGGTTAAGTGATGCCACTTCAAGAACCCATCGGTTTAGGCAAACATCCTGAAACCCGGGATGCAAAGTGATACAATCACCTGCCCGTTCTATATTTCCCATTACTTCCCCCACACGATCTATTTCCTTGCAACAAATGCATTCTTCCTTCTTGGTGGCTATGTCGACCGAACAGTTCGAACAAGTGCACCTAAAAAACAAAAATAACGCGTTCTCCGTTCAGTATTAGAAACACGCAATTGAAATTATGAAACAAATTCGAACTTATGGGCGAATACCACCATAACACAAAAGATTTAAAATGAAAAAGAACTGCTTAGAAATACAATCTGAGTCCTGCCTACCATGTGCCGACGTCTAATTCGCCAGTAAAGCGCCTTTGAAGCACGAGCTCCCATTCTTCTTCATTAGCCACACTTAGGTTGTATGCGGCAGCCTCTTCTTCGGTCGCGACTGGCTCCAGTTCCTCATCATATGGGACGAAAACTGTTACATCGTCGTCTAAAATTTCGCTGTTTTCGTCAGAACTTGAACCGGATCGGTCTTCAGAAGAAATGGAAGAAGAAGACGAGGAAGACAACATCATAACAACTAGCTAGTATAGGTTTTGGTCGGCTTTGCAGCGATATCACAATATTTTGGGGATAACGTGACGTCACAATAGCAAAGCCGCTGAACTCAATTCGTCGGCTCGAGTAGTTGTTGTTTTTGTAACGGCAGACCAATTTTACGCACTTTTGGACAGCCTTTTTAAGGAACCTTCTTCGTGAGGTTGGTCTGAATCACATTTTTTCTTGAAGTTTTAAGTCTAAACACTAACTTCGGGCCCAAAAATGTTAGTTTAAAGAGATTCGATTTTCGTCGCAGTAGCACTTTAACACATATTTTTTATTATCATTCAAAACTTTATAATGAGATAACTATTGTTACATTAAGTATGAGTGGACTTGGCTTTCATTGTTTAATCTCATTAGCACTATATTGGCCATGGAGGAGCTGTCAATGAACTCAAGTTTCATCCAGTGGATCCATATATTCTCCTTTCTGCCAGCAAAGGTAAGAAATTAAGTAACACAATCTGCATAAAGAAAATGAGAGTACTATGTACATACAGCTATAGAGCTGATCTCCTGACTGGACACATTTGAGTTGTTACTGTACAACTGTGCAGGAAGGTGATGTGAATGATTCTGTTGTAGGAGCATTTCTAAAATAAAGGTCAACTTTGCTTCAAGCCTGTGCAGATCCTCATGATCAGTGCTTGATGACACCAGGTGCTAAATCTCTTATGACATGACCAGAATAAAAAATTGCTAAGTGTACAAGTATCCAAGTGAAGAGAATAGTGAAGATGATCTTTGTTTCTAATGGTAGATCATAGTCTAAGACTGTGGAACATCAAGTCAGATGTGCTTGTTGCAGTATTTGGAGGAGTGGACGGACACAGAGATGAAGTCCTCAGTACAGTAAGTAATTGTCATTAGGTCAAAAAGGTGTCTGTCTCTTTGTTCAATGAACGTCCACTTTCTGCAGATACTGAAATTGGGTGAACTGCACTGAAAGTGTTTTACTAACTTGGAGTATGCTGACATGTGTACTACACAACTTGTGTTTTTATCTTGTATGGTGTAAGAGTTTGTCTGTGATATTGTTATTTATTATTCAGTGCATTGTGACAATGTCCAAATATGGTCATAGCGAGCCCAGTATTCATCATGTGTAACAACAGATATCCTGCGATATACATGTACGTGAATGTAACTATGTATTTTTGTGTGTCTTGGAGAAAAGTGGTAGCTTTTCCAGCCTTTTTTGTACTATAATAGCCAAAAATTGTGCTTTGTCATTAATGTGTTGAACAATAAAACTATTATCCTGCTCAATCTTGTGGAATATTGCCTAATTATAGCCAACGCGGTCTATGACTCGGCCTATGGTCTTGTTAGCTAAGTATCAGACAATATTGTGCACAATTTTGCAGGATAACTGTTAAATATAAATTATTTCATGATGGTGCGATATATATTCTCATGGACCCTGTAATGTCACAGAAGACAAGACAATGTGTTGGATAGAACTGATTTTTAATGGTAAACAAGTCAATCACATGATAAAGGATCTGCAATATGTGCGGAGGGTGTTACACATGGTGTGGATACTACATCCCTCCCAAACTTTCAAACTTACTACAGGCCCAGTTGTTCAAAGCACAATTCAGATACAGTGTAATCCCAGGTTAGAATGAGCTTTGAGTCCAGCTTAATTACTGTTCACTAAAAACATTTTCCAAAAGATTTTCATCCTTTTGAGGATAAAAAATTTTAACTAGAATTTAACTTTACTTTTTAATGAGCATACAATTTGATTTACATAACTTTCTCCACGAGTGAAATGAAAACCTTGGTTACCATAAAAGCTCTATTAAGTCCCCAGGGGGCTTATTTAATTTCAGGCCTTATTAACAGGGGACTTATTGGAGAGGGGGGCTTATTTGAAATCTTTGAACACACCATTTTCGTGTTAAATAGTTACTGTACAAATCTCAAACAACTGCAGTAAAACTTGATTATTTAATACCGAGCAGGAAACAGTGTTGTGTTTCATTGTATATTTGTTTAAAAACAAACCAACTGGGCTGCATAAAGTATATTTCGTAAGAGGGAATGGGAGGGAGTAATTGAAGGGCTCAGGGCAAGAACGTCCTCCCGGTTTTAGGTCGATTTTGGATGTGCTCAATAGAAACTGAGATTTGGCATGTGGACTTCATTCCAGTTAAAAAACATTGCTCTGTATTTGTTTTGGTTGATTTCCTCTTCGTTTTCGAGAAATAACGTATGCAAAAAACCCAAGTCAGCTCATTCCCTTGCGTATTAATATTCATGCGCTTGGAAAGTAATTGAAGGGCTCAGGGCAAGAACGTCCTCCCGGTTTTAGGTCGATTTTGGATGTGCTCAATAGAAACTGAGATTTGGCATGTGGACTTCATTCCAGTTAAAAAACATTGCTCTGTATTTGTTTTGGTTGATTTCCTCTTCGTTTTCGAGAAATAACGTATGCAAAAAACCCAAGTCAGCTCATTCCCTTGCGTATTAATATTCATGCGCTTGGAAAGTATTGGAATAGAGAATTAAAGTGCAACTAACCCCAAAATATTTTTTTCGCTTAAATAAATCTTTACACCTGTTCGAAACACACCGCGCCTTTTTGCGCCTTTTTTAACCAGATCTTGTCTTTTTATAGGCTGTAAAAGTTACGAATCATCTGTCCCACGACCGAGCTAGTAAGGGGCATGGGTCTATTCCTTACATGACGTCACAAACTGCTTTGCATGCATGTTTACAAAGACTTAATGCGATGGAAATCGGTTTGTGACGTCATGTAAGGAATAGACCCATGCCCCTTACTAGCTCGGTCGTGGGACAGATGATGGCTAAATTTCGTAACTTTTGCAGCCTATAAAAAGTCAATATTTGGTTTTAAAAGGCTCAAAACGGCGCAATACGTTTCGTACAGGTGCAAAGATTTATTTAAGCGAAAAATATATTTTGGGGCTAGTTGCACTTTAACTCTAAAGTGTAAATTAAAGTGCTACTTAAACCCATGAATAACCCACTGGGCGTTAGCCCTAGTAAAGGGAAACAGGGAACCACACGAGGCAAAGAAAAAATCTTTTGACCTCGGTGGGAATCGAGCCCACGACCTCCGGATTAGATCTACCGTTACTCTGCCGACTGAGCTACAAGGTCGCACAGAGAAAGTCGGGGACGATTTTAGATGGTGAATCGCGGCAAAGAGAAAGTAAGGGTACATATGAATGTTGTGCCGCGTAGCACTAGGAACACAAATAGTGGAATAGAGAATTAACTCTAAAGTGTAAATTAAAGTGCTACTTAAACCCATGAATAACCCACTGGGCGTTAGCCCTAGTAAAGGGAAACAGGGAACCACACGAGGCAAAGAAAAATTCTCGATTCCCACCGAGGTCAAAAGATTTTTTCTTTGCCTCGTGTGGTTCCCTGTTTCCCTTTACTAGGGCTAACGCCCAGTGGGTTATTCATGGGTTTAAGTAGCACTTTAATTTACACTTTAGAGTTAATTCTCTATTCCACTATTTGTGTTCCTAGTGCTACGCGGCACAACATTCATATGTACGCTTGGAAAATATTGTTTGATAGTGTGACGTAGACTATACATTTGGCGGTTAAAACATCGATTTAAGTTTCATTGATAGGAAACTTAAGTGGCTGTGAGGTGTCGATTGCTAGCTAAATTTAATCAAAACTCGCCAGCCTGGTGGTCGAACGGACGTCATTTAAGTCTGTCGATCGGCAAGTCAGACACTTCTGAAAGAAGCCAGTGGTGTTTCTCTGTGCGTGCCAAACGCTGGAACAAATCGGCGTTTCGCAGTACAGAGTACTGAGCCAGGCGGGACAGTCTGAAAGCAACTCTCGTCTTAAAAGCGGTCCGCAGTTGAGAGTCTTGGCCCATTTGCCAAAGGTTGCCGTGCTAGAAATTCGGAAATAAGAGTTGGTTTTTGACTTAGGCGAAAAATATCGGATGTTTGAAGACGTGTTGCACGCGCTCGAAAGGATGTTTTTATGCCCACAATCCAATGCCACCACAGAGGGCGCTGTCTCCTTGAAAAGTTCTCGCGAGGACTGGAAATGAATATTCGCTCGGCTGCGGTGGGAAAATTTTCACTTCGGAGCGGGAACATTACGGAGTATAACTGCCGATAAACGTTTCCAACTCGACGGAGGTTCACACGTAGAATGTAATTCCATAAACCGTAGGTTGAAACTAAAAGGTAAACGAACTAAAGTTACAACATGAATAAAAAGAATTACACCAACTGCCAACGAAATACAGCTAACAGGAAACGACGATAAAGACTATACTTACATTGTTACGGCTACTAAGAAACTGCGAAACAAACTGCCTTAGGCGAGATCCTAACTGCGGGAAACTAAAATAAGAAACTTGCGCGTAGCGCGACTGCCAAGAAATGACTCCCCAAAAAAGCAAGAAAACTAAGGCTTATAAGGCAAACACTGTAATTACATGCACAAAACGACGAGACTAAAAAAAAAGGTGTAAATTGTGATGAACTGTAGAAAAAAGTCGGAACGAAGGTGTGACACACAAAACAATAAAACACTAACGAGCAGGTTACAGACTAGAAAACAAATTAGCGCCTAGGGATCTTACATATTCCGGCCCCTAAGTGCGAAGTAGAACGAAGCACTTACAACATCGCTGCTAAGATATAGGCGAAAATTAGTTAACCTACTTATCTATATTAAGGGGCACTAAACTAAGCAATTGTTGCAGCGAAAGACAAAAACTACAAAAAAAATCTTTAGGAAAACGCCACTGGAATTGCTACAAAGATAATGTCAGTGTGTTATCTAACGAACTAGCTAATGTCCAAGAAATGCTTGAGAAAAGTTTTCAGGGCTCGGTGAGCTTTGATCCCTCTTTCTCAACCAGCAATACAAGCTTGTCGACAGGGCGCTCGAGTACGGTAGACTTCACTTTCACTCTGACTTTACGAACAAAACCTTTCTTGTCTAGAAGAACCTGTTGAATCCTTCCAAGAGGCCAGTAATTCCGAATGGTGTTCTCAGCAGCAACTAGCACAACATCTCCAACTGAAAGATTTCTGCGGGGATGAAGCCACTTCTGGCGGTTCTGTAGCAAAGGGAGGTACTCACGAGACCATCTCTTCCAAAAGATATCTGCTAGGTATTGGATTTGACGCCATCTGCGTCGCGAGAATAGGTCATCCTTTTGGAAAACACCTGGCGGCATGACAGAATCAGATTTCAGCAACAGGAGATGATTCGGCGTGAGAGGCTGCAAATCCCTAGGGTCGCCGGAGACCACGGTTAAGGGGCGACTGTTTAAGATGCTCTCTACCTCACACATAAGGGTACTAAGGCCTTCGTCATCTGTAGTTTGTTCCTGGAGAAGAGCGCGTAAAATTCGTCGAACTGAGCGTATGCACCGCTCCCAAACACCACCGTGATGCGAACCATAAGGGGGGTTAAAGTTCCATTTGATGTTTTTCTGCAACATTGCTTCGTTAATCTTGTCGTGATTCCAGGCTTGAATTGACTCGCGTAGTTCGCGTTCCCCGCTTGTGAAGTTAGTTCCGTTGTCCGAGCGTATCTCTTCTACTTGGCCTCGTCTAGCAATAAACCTTCGCAGCGCGAGCAGAAAGGAGTCGGTATCTAGGCTATGTGCTACTTCGATATGAACTGCGCGAACGGTTAGGCACGTAAAGATGACGCCGTATCTCTTGACAAGACTTCTACAACGGCGCACCTGAAAAGGACCGAAACAATCCACACCAACAGCTGTGAAGGCAGGTTTGTCAGGAACCAAACGGTCTTCCGGTAAGTCGGCCATTTTCTGCTCGCAAAACGGTGCTTCGCGCCTTCGGCAACCGTAACAACCCGACAGGACTCTTCTGACTGAGGAGTTCGCTTTGATGATCCAATATTTCTGGCGTATCATGCTCAACACATGCTGTCTCCCTGAATGACCTGAAAGCTTGTGATAATGATCAACGATAAGATTTGAGATATGGCTGCTCTTCGGCAAAATGATCTGGTGCTTAGCTTCAGGCGAGATAGGGGCACGAGCCAATCTTCCACCAACGCACAACAACCCGTCTTTCAGAACTGGGTCCAGTCTGAAGAGAGGACTGCTTCGCTTGACGACTTTGCTGCTTCTCAGACTACTCAGCTCACTGAACTCCACTGGAAAAGCTGTCAGCTGAACATTTTTCAGTATGGCTTTCTCTGAATTCTTCATCTCTTCTAAGGTAATTAATGATGGATTTCTGCCGGAAGACATCAGCTGAACGATTCCCTTCCGACCCTTAGCGGCCATTAGGAGGTTGTTTCGATAACGTAAGATCAACGCGATCGACTTCTTCAAACGATGCCAGCTAGAGAACGTCTGAAAACGGTCTGCTAGAGCCGAACTGGACAAGACAACCGATGCTGCCAAAGACGTTGTCCGGGACTTCACTACCGGATCAGGTTTTACTTCCGGGTCGTCGTTCTGTAAAACAAGTGGGGTATCTAATTCCTTTCGCCACTGACGGTCAGACTCCCACAAGAACTCCGGCCCCAATAGCCACCTCTCGCAGTTAAGCAATGCTTCAGCTGTTAAACCTCTAGACGTATGGTCGCCTGGATTCAAGGTTCCCTCCACATGGTACCATTGGTCTGGACTAGAGCTGTCTCGTATTATTGCAATGCGATTAGCGACAAAGGTGTGGAAGCGCCTGTTCTCGTTTTTAACGTGGCGCAGCACGGACATGCTGTCGGTCCAAAATACAGAAGGGTTGCTGAGTGGCATTTCAAACTCTCTCTTGAGCATCCTGTCTTGACAAACAGATAAGGTTGCTGCAGATAACTCTAAACGAGGGATAGAGACAGACTTCAAAGGCGCTAAACGGGACTTAGCAAATAGGAACGCACAGTGCACTCTGCCCTCTCCGTTGACCAAGCGCAGGTAGGAGACAGAGCCGTACGCAACTTCTGATGCGTCGGAGAAATGATGAAGCTGACTGGAAACCACTGGACCAAAGTCTTCCGGTATCACAGAACGATCAATAGAAAACGATGAAAGCTTCGGAAGATCGTTAAGCCACTTCTCCCAACTTGAACTGTACTCGGGGGGAACTTCGTCGTCCCATCCTAGCTTAACGCGGCAAAGATCTTGGAGAACTTGTTTTGCTACCAGAACGAAAGGCGAGACAAAGCCCAGAGGGTCAAAGACGCTGCTGACGACAGACAAAATGCCTCTGCGTGTAGGTGGCCGAGGTTTAATGCAAGTGTCGAAGGAGAAGGTGTCCGATTCGACACACCATCGAATGCCAAGTGCTCGTTGAGCTGGTAACTCGTCTTTGCGGAGGTCGAGCCTTTTGAACTGCGTGGAACGTTCTGACTCAGGAATGGATTGGAGCACCTTTCGACTATTGCTGACCCATTTCGTGAGCTTAAAGCCACCTCGTAAGAGTAGAGCTTGCAAGTTGGTGACATGGGTGATCGCAGCAGTTTCTGAGGATAGGGACTTGAGGCAGTCGTCCACATAGAAGTTTCTCTTTACGGTATTTATCACTTCGGGAGGAAAGCAATCCCTGTTGTCCTCTGCAGTCCTTCGAAGCGCGAAATTAGCGCAAGCCGGTGACGATATGGCTCCAAACAAGTGGACAAGCATCTGGTATTCTTGTGCGTCTCGCGCCATATTACCATCCTCCCACCAGAGGAAGCGCAGGAAGGAAGTGTCGTGATCCGGAACTCGCACCTGATGAAACATGGCTTCTATGTCTGCCATGACTGCGACTCTGTCCTCGCGGAACCTTGTCAGCACTCCAACAAGTGAATTGGTCAGGTCCGGACCTTTGTGCAACATGCTGTTGAGTGACAATCCCTTGAACTTTGCAGAACAATCGAAGACTACTCTGATCTTGCCTGGTTTATGGGGATGGTACACACCATGGTGGGGTATATACCACGCTTTACCCTCATCGGGACTAGCCTGGTCAGGAGGTACTTTGCGTGCATAGCCCTTGGCCATCAGGTCTGACATGAAGGCTCTGTAATCATCACACAACTTGGAATCTTTTTCTAACCTTCTCTTCAACCAACCGACGCGCGTCAAGGCCTGCGACTTGTTGTTGGGAACTAAGGCTTCAGGACTTTTAAATGGTAACGGGATTTCATAATGCCCGAACTTTAGCTGTATTTTCTCAGCGTTCTGCATAAAGCGGCGTTCATCTTGAGACATCTCTGTTGCATCATCTGCGGAAATGTCAGCAAAGTCGCGATTGTAGAAGTTCTCTACCATAAACTGGAGCTGGGGATCGACTTTAACGAAGAAACCTGAGGTTTGAGATCCCTTACGACAACGCCCCAAAGGACCGTTCACAGCCCATCCAATGCGTGTCCTTGACGCGTAGGGGCCACCGTCCTGACTGTGCCTCATTTCGACTGGATCAAGTGCTTCTGGCACGTCGCTGGCAATTAGAAGCCCTATCTCAGCATCAGCATGGGGTATGAAGACGTCATGCAAATAGGGCCAACGATCCACATCTTCTTGAGTCGGAATGTCTTCAACACTAACTGGAATCTCTGGTCTAGTATACAGGATAGGGAGGTTGACAAAATTGTTCTCGTCAAGGTCAGACACAACCAGGTCACGGATCAGGTAACTGTCAACTGGACTGTTCTTCTTCTCCAAAGTGGAAAGAGAAATCTTCACCTTTGCAGCGTCGACTCCAAGTTGCTTCATTAACGATTCAGTACAGAAGGTGGCACTGCTTCCATAGTCTAAAAATGCGTAAGTGATAACCGACTTGTTGTTATCTTTCGAGCGGACCTTGACAGGAATGACAGCCAGAGCTGTCCTACGGCGGGCTTCCTGGTTAGGACCATTTGGACACTTGTCTGTATTTACCATGCCATTCAGCACAGGGGCTTCAGTGCTGTTCTCGGTACCGACACCAACGTCCACTGAGGACTTCTCACGATTACTCGACGTGTGGAGGACTGTGGGATGCTTGCGAGTGCAATTAGGAATTTTGCAGGCCTTTCTCTCAGGACAAAGTCTTGCCACATGCTTGTCAGACAGGCAGCCAAAGCAAAGCCTCTTAGATGCTAGGAACTTGATACGCTCTTGATATGGTTTCCATCTAAGCAAATGGCAGTCTTCTAAGGCGTGGTTCCTTTGGCAGAATAGGCACAGGCTGGGCTGGACGTTCGCAGCAGCAGCAGCAGCACAAGAATTATGTTCTCCACATACGCGCTGACTGCTCTGCACCTGGGTAACAAAGGTCGATGTCTTTGGCTTGGAAGGTTTAAAACCATGGGATCCTTGAGGCGCTCTTCGCGATCTGAAATCAGAACTTGACTGACCCTTGTCCAAGATATCCCCGAAGACTGGATTTGTAGCAATCCTTGCCTCTTGATCAACAAAGGCCACAAGGTCGCTAAATTTCACTGGTCTTAACTGCAACTCCATAATGTCATCGACACAGCGACGCCATCTCTCTCTCATACTAAACGGCAGCTTGAAAATCAACTTCTGAATATTGCCTGGCTGGTCGAACTTTGATGCGTACTGACTGCTCGCTAAGGCATTTCTACAGCTTGAGAGGAAGATCGCAAACTTGCTAAGCGCTGAGCCATCTTCTGGCTTTATGGGGGGCCAACCCAAAGCTTTAGATTCATATGCTGAGGCGATCCGGTATTCATCTCCAAACTTTCTTTTAAGAAGTCTGCGTGCCTCTTCGTATCCCTCATCAGGGGGTAAATGCTGGCATGATCGTATCAGTTCCCTAACGTCTCCAGCGGTATACTGCTCAAGGTAATAAAGCCTTTCCGTACTACTTTGGGTGCGAGATTCTATCAGACTCTCAAAGGCCCGAACAAAGCTACGATAGTCCACAGGATTCCCATCAAAGATGGGAACACGAGGCTGAGGAAGTTTGTTTTTATTCTGATTGACAGCTAGCAATTCAACAATGCGATTCTGCTGAACCTGTAAGACGGTCTGCTGACGCTGTAAAACCATCGCCTCCCGTTGGAAGTCGTCACGTGAATTCGGGTGATCTGCTTCATAATCTGCTTCGTTCGCAATATTTCCTGCCACTCGCGGGGCATTCTCGCAAGAACCTTCGAACTCCAATTTGTGGGGACGCTGAAAAGGTTGAGAAGATGGAGTCACCAATGCTGCTAAAGCTTGACCCTTCCTTGCACTTTTGACCATTTCAGCTTCCAGGTTGAGGCGCGCCTCTTCTTGGCTCAGACGAAATTTCCTTTCCTCTAAGGCCTGGCGTTTATCAAGCATGACTTTCTCCGCCTCCAACTCCGCTAACCTCGCCGCTTCTTTCGCCCTCGCGGCCTCGATGGATGCCGCGCGACTGCCACGAGAACTCGCGCGACTAGACTGTTTCGAGGTAGATGAACGTGCTTGTAAACCGACATTGCTAACCGAGTCCTCTGGATTTATACTCGCGACCACTTTAGGTGCAACAGACAAAAGTTTATCTTCGGCAACGGCGATCCAATTGCTCACCTGCTGGCGGAAGGCACTAAAATCATACACGTGTTTCGACAGATACTCGTGACATTCCGCGACACCCTTTTCATCTTTAACTTCGCGCCAATAATCATAATGAGCGTTTTTGAAATTATCGAAAGCCTTAATTGCGTGAACTAGTTTCTCCTTTACAGCCTGAAGATTCCGTTCATCGGAGAGCAAATCTGTGATTTCTCTCACTCTAGCGGAGACATAAGAGGCGAAACCTGACCTTGCGTCCTTCTTGCCACGAAGCCTTTCCAAATGAACTCCCTCTAAGTCCAAAGTAACATTATGCGTTCTCGTCCGAGTAGACTTACGCCGCGGGCCAGGAACTGTGGCATTCAAAAGCGGAGCGTCCATGCCGGGACGGCGACACGTACAATTTTCAACGATATAACTGCCGATAAACGTTTCCAACTCGACGGAGGTTCACACGTAGAATGTAATTCCATAAACCGTAGGTTGAAACTAAAAGGTAAACGAACTAAAGTTACAACATGAATAAAAAGAATTACACCAACTGCCAACGAAATACAGCTAACAGGAAACGACGATAAAGACTATACTTACATTGTTACGGCTACTAAGAAACTGCGAAACAAACTGCCTTAGGCGAGATCCTAATTGCGGGAAACTAAAACTAGGTATACCTATCGATAGAGTGCCAACGAGACTGAAACACTCAAATCATCTACATACATCCATTCACTGTGATTATTTACAGCTATTGTGAAATGATGACCGACACAACGTACCATGTCTTTGAGTTCACAACTTTCACCTACAGTACCGGTTCCTTTCGAGTCTTGACTCGATCCTCGTTCCTCGATTCCTGCGAGTTATCGAGGCTCAGCTATTGAGAATCGAGTCGAGGTTCGCGTCTCGGAAGATCAGAGATAATGAGCTTGTCACTCGACTGATCACTCGATAGACCTTTCGAGCAAATCGGGATCACATCTTGAAAAGCAGCTTGGAGCAATTACAAAATGCTCGTCCACATCGTTTACATATTCCTTCAGCTACTCGAAGGAACGCAAACGATGTAAGAGTAGTCTTTCAGTACGCGATGTTTCTAAATATGCGAACCTCTTATGCACATGTCATCGGCTTCCCCGTGGGGTCGACCCCCGGGCTAACCAGGGGGATTGTAAAATCAGTCAAGCAAACTTGAGGAATTTCCCCGGGGGGTTGGGGAATCTCGCAAGACAAAGCCCCCTGGGTGAGGTGTCTCTCAGCTGATAATGCCCGTGACATCCTTTTCAAACTTGTGATTTCCCCCACCCTCTAATCTTTGATCGTAAAACAATGTCAAGATTTTCCCCAACCCTCGGGCAAAGAATCACATCCATCTCCTTATATTCCCCCACATATCTCCCTGGTAGGCCCGGGGGTCGACCCCACGGGGAAGCCGATGACATGTGCATTACAACTGACAGATGGGCCGCGATTCGCAAAAATCAACGCTTGAGAAAGAACATTGGCCAAGGACTGACCACACCACTACAATATCTCGCAATAAGTAACAAATGTTCGATGAAGAAAACTTGGCCAACCTCTGAAGTTTATCTGAGTGTTGCATGTTTTTGTCACAGACACGCATAATTTTAACGTGACATTCGATACGCGCAGGTGTCAGTACATGTGGCCGGTACCGATTAATGTTCACTCTTAATGGTGCTCGTTCGTAACTTTATTTCGTTGAAACAGGGTTTTCTTCGACCATTCTTAGGAATAAATTTTACAATGTAACTCTTCCAAACTAGAGACACAAATGTGTGTAATTCGTTATAGTATGCAAATTTCCTGTTCTCACGCGCGTTGTCTGTCAAGTCTATTTTTAATTCGATGTTTTTGGCCGAAGAGTGAAGATCATCTCGTCGACGTTTCTATTCAAATTATACACGTATTTCACTTCGGATGTTTCCTCGGAGTTTTTCTAGTGTTCCCATCGAACGTTTGTCGATTTATTTATTTCAAAGGCCAGGAGAGATTTTCGATAAGCTACCATGTGTTGTTTCCGTCCTCGTGGTTGTTTATAATGAGCGGCGTTGGAAACTTGTTCGATCAACCGCACCAGCCTTTAATTCCTTACGCTTGCCAAGCGACTACTGGCTAGCGACTACGCTATTCGCCTACTTGTACACTGTGCATTGTCGTCGAGAAATAGGCCGCTAATTCTTGAAATTTTGATCGCTTTTGATGACAGTGTCCGCGATGAACTGCAGCGATCTTGATCCGTTGAACAAACGGCCATACATTGTATGAACGTAGATGTTATTGTAGCATCGGAATTTTTATGCAGAAAAAACGCACAACGCTGTAACCTCGAATGACACTGAATGTCTTTTGACCTTGTCTTTTTTAATGCAGTATGCGATATTTCCTCGAGAAGTACACCGCGTCCTCAAAACGTAAAATGATTTTTGACAGTATTTGACCGCGCTGTCCTTTAGCGTGAATTCGTTGCGTTGTTGGAACGGAAACTGTTATAGTGTCTTTTTGTCCATACAGAACAACTGTGTTCTTTCCTCAAGAACTCGAAAAGTCTCCAAACAAACGCCGAACAAACGTCTCCAAAACCCACAGAATCTCAGTAGGCAGAGATACGAAACAAGCGACGAAAGGGAAGGAACGCTTGTGCGCCCAGTACCGTCTTTTGATTGGTTAACACCAAAATCTAAGACGTCTTTTCATTGGTTCCAATGGTTCCATCGTTGCAATTGGCTCAAACCAAAGTCTCAGGGGAATCTACATTACATCAGGTTACACTTTTTGAAGCTCGATCGAGAATATTTCTGCCTATTGCCATTTCTTGCGCGGCTCTATTCTGCTGCCGCCTCGCCATCCGAGCGTCTTCGCTCGGATGGCTCGTTGGCAATAAGAAACTTGCGCGTAGCGCGACTGCCAAGAAATGACTCCCCAAAAAAGCAAGAAAACTAAGGCTTATAAGGCAAACACTGTAATTACATGCACAAAACGACGAGACTAAAAAAAAAGGTGTAAATTGTGATGAACTGTAGAAAAAAGTCGGAACGAAGGTGTGACACACAAAACAATAAAACACTAACGAGCAGGTTACAGACTAGAAAACAAATTAGCGCCTAGGGATCTTACACGGAGAATTCATCTAAGAGTGGGAAATCGGCAAGACGAGCAGTCAGTCCGTTTTCGATGAGCTGAGTATCTTGCAAACAGTGCATTTTCAATCGGTTTTCATTTCTAAACGGCACTTTCAGAATAGTAAGTTTTGCGTGGTTTTGGCGGTTGAGAAACGTCGGCAATGGATTCATTTTCGTCGTCAAATGGAAAATATGGAACGACAATGGTATTAAAATCAAACTAAATGACGACAGGTCAAGACTTTGGACAACATGCTTAACTAGTTCTGAAGATATTCTTTAGCTTCAAACTGCCGAAAATTTGCATACGCGGCATATATGAAATTCGATCGCACACAATGGGCTGTCACACGACTCGCGTGAAAATAATTTTAACTATTTATCTGGGGTGAAAATGCCTTTTGCCGTTAATCTCGCGTGAAAATACTTTTTGATGATGTTTACAAGACTCCATATAAGCGAACTAACCGAGGTACTCGATGCAAAAGTGATTTATATGTTAAAATACGCCAGCATGTTTATCTTTACGTGTGTTCACATAAGCAGACAGAGGACGCTGTCACCTTGTCACGTCATTTGTGCTTTGAATATTTGCTGCGTGCGGCAAAGAACGTTTTCCTTGCACTGGTTTTCCAAGATACTCAGCTCATCAAAAACGGACTGACTGCTCGTCTTGCCGATTTCCCACTCTTAGATGAATTCTCCGTAATGTTCCCGCTCCGAAGTGAAAATTTTCCCACCGCAGCCGAGCGAATATTCATTTCCAGTCCTCGCGAGAACTTTTCAAGGAGACAGCGCCCTCTGTGGTGGCATTGGATTGTGGGCATAAAAACATCCTTTCGAGCGCGTGCAACACGTCTTCAAACATCCGATATTTTTCGCCTAAGTCAAAAACCAACTCTTATTTCCGAATTTCTAGCACGGCAACCTTTGGCAAATGGGCCAAGACTCTCAACTGCGGACCGCTTTTAAGACGAGAGTTACTTTCAGACTGTCCCGCCTGGCTCAGTACTCTGTACTGCGAAACGCCGATTTGTTCCAGCGTTTGGCACGCACAGAGAAACACCACTGGCTTCTTTCAGAAGTGTCTGACTTGCCGATCGACAGACTTAAATGACGTCCGTTCGACCACCAGGCTGGCGAGTTTTGATTAAATTTAGCTAGCAATCGACACCTCACAGCCACTTAAGTTTCCTATCAATGAAACTTAAATCGATGTTTTAACCGCCAAATGTATAGTCTACGTCACACTATCAAACAATACTTTCCAAGCGTCAATCATTTCACATGCCCTAAAGGTAATTCAATTCGCCCATGAATATTAACCCATTGACTACCGCAGGGTTTTACATTTTCGGAGTGATTTTCCACCTATAAACGATGAATAGCAATTCGTGACTCTTTATTTGAACTACCAGGGAAAAGTGGTGCTGTCCTAAGCCACTGGAGGCTCAAGGTTTCTGAAAACGTCATTTTGACGTAGCTATTTTCTATCTGTGAGGCGACAACAATGGCCCAAGTTCGGTTTGCTTGCGATTTCTGCTAAATTAACAGCCATTTTTCATCTTTAGCGGCTACCTGATGAGCATCATTAAGCGTGACGGTAGCTAAGAGTCCACTTTCTCAAAGAATCGAGCAAGGTGATGTACTTTGTTGTTGAATTTGGCTTGTTACTCGACGAACTGGGAATTCGGCCGGTCGAACACTTAGTACCTTTGGGACTCGACTATTGATGAATTTCTCGACCTACCGCCACATATTTTGGAATTTCTGTGTACTGAAGATGACCACGAGCAGGAAATTTTGGCGGTAGGTCGGAGTGGCTATGTGAAAGAATTGGGGGAAGGAACGGGCGCTGTCAAGAATTCTCGTTAGTTCCCAGCATGCAATACGCTCAAGATGTTGAAAATGTCGGGAAGGCCCGAATGCACTGGAACAAAAGGCTGTATCTGCGCTCGGGAGAAGAATATGAACAAAAAAAGTCATTTCTAAGCTAGAAAAAGGACTGAATTTCGTTATGATGGTTGAATTTTGGTTTTTCGACGATGATTTCCCTAAAAAACATGAAGGCAAAAAGGGGCATTTTTGCTGTTTCTCTTTGACGTTAAAAACGGCCAGTTTCGTTCTTGTCCAAACTCAAAAGGCCATATTTGGAAAAAATCGCTACGTTTCTTGCATTTATTGGATATCCAAATTTAAAGGGCATTCCATTTCGTGCTCACAACTAACAGTTAAGGCAATATTCGTGCGATTGAGAAAGTTGCAATGTTTTGAAGCATGGGAGTTTTTTTACGGCCGGTTTTGGCCGGCACGGTTGCCAATGGGTTAATACACAAGGGAATGAGCTGACTTGGGTTTTTTGCATACGTTATTTCTCAAAAACGAAGAGGAAATCAACCAAAACAAATACAGAGCAATGTTTTTTAACTGGAATGAAGTCCACATGCCAAATCTCAGTTTCTATTGAGCACATCGAAAATCGACCAAAAACCGGGAGGACGTTCTTGCCCAGAGCCCTTCAATTACAAAATCTCATGTCCTAAAAGGGGGAGGGGGCTTATTAGAGAGTGGGGGCTTATTACAAAAACTGACACCCAAACGGGGGGCTTAATAGGGAGGGGGGCTTAAAAGAGAGGGGGGGGGGGGCTTAATAGAGCTTTTACGGTAACTCCTAATCTTAGGTTAGTATTAATTGGCTATCCAAGCTGTTTATCTCAGAGCCCGCTGGGGTGCCGCAGTTCTCACTTTTGAGGAAATGGGGACCAGGGTACTGTTTCTCAAACGTCCCAGTAACTTTATGGGCCCAAAATAATAATTTAAATTAAAATCTCAAGAAAAGTAGGGTGTGTTCTGAACTCCAATGAAGTCTCCAGACCCAATAAAGATGAGGTATAGTCAAATGAGAATTTAAGAAATAGATGTCTGGCGTTTTAGTCAGCTAAATAATTGGAGGATCAAAAACAATAATAGTACTAAAGGTCAGAGATTGCTCAGGGGTTTCAATACATCTTGAAATAGCCGTATGAGCTAACTAAAGTAGGTGGCGACCTGATGAATTTTTTAAATAATTTGAGTGAGAACACCGACAAAGTAGGTGGCAATTATTGCCGGTTGCCAGCTTCTAATGAAATCCCTGTTGCTTCTCCGTACACCCGAGAAATATGTGTTGAACATGTAGAGATGCCTCTAGACAGAGTTTTTGTTTCTTTAGCTGATAACTTGACTGTTTAATTTTCAAAATGTATGAAACTCCCATCTGCAATGGAAAACAAAACAGTTCAACAAGCCCAGTAATTACCAGCTTCGAGAAATGGGCCCCAGAGAACTGAAAAGTTTGAAATTCTGAAACATTTCCTATTCTGAGTGTCCACTTTGTCCCCTTGTCCCAGTCCTCCTTCTCCTCATTGACCCATTATAGTTTGCAGGGATGGCGCAGTGGTGAGAGCACTCGCCTTCCACCAGTGTGGCCCGGGTTCGATTCCTGGACTCGACGTCGTATGTGGGTTGAGTTTGTTGTTGGTTCTCTTCTCTGCTCCGAGAGGTTTTTCTCCGGGTTCTCCGGTTTTCCCCTCTCCACAAAAACCAACATTTCCAAAATCCAATTTCATCTGCTTGTAAAGCGCATTTGATCATATACACATGGAAAATGCGCTATATAAGTTCTAAATTATTAAAATTATTATTATTATTGCTTTCTTAAAACTATTTCCTTTGTGTATCTCTGGGGCATATTAAGTCCAGACTCAAGTCAATCCAATCCAATTTATTTATTCAAACACACTGGCTGTGCTCTAGCAGCACCCGGTGGCCCCTGGCGACTTACTTTTGCCTTTGGGTGATAAGGAAATCTTACTTATTGCACAAAAATACTATGCTGGGCATCCTGAATTTTAGAGGTTCAGAGTTTTTGGCTCCCAAAAATTTTTTCTCAGAGCACAGCCTTGTATGTTTTACACAATTAAAATTGATCAGGACTTTTATACTTGAAACATACAAGTGAGAATTTTAAATACAAAGGGACTGTATTTAATTTGTTTTATCTGTTGTAGGACTTTGATATCCTTGGAGAAAAGATGGTGTCCTGTGGCATGGATCACTCTCTTAAGATATGGTCGCTTGAAACTGATGCTGTGAGAAAGGTACATCAGCAGAAATCATAAATCAAATCTGTATATATCTTTGAATCAAACTGCAATAATTTAATTTAAGTCTGAAGGAAAGTAACACGGCACATCAACTTTTTTCTCAGAACACTACACCTGGAATCTTTATCAGAAGATAATATAGTTTGTGAACTGTCCTAACAAGGATTTTGCAAGTTACTGAATGGGATATATACTGTAGATGTAGGTAGCCTTCTTTCCAAAGTAGTCGGTTGCCAGTGGTTGGTATTTTATGCTTATGATTTCTGTAAAATAATAATCTCTTTTGTGGTATTTCTGGCATGACCCTGTATACTTTTGTTGCACAGCCATTGAGAAAACCCCTATGAGAGGACCATGTGCAAGCATGGTTGGAAAAAGCTGTTTGGGTCTTCTATATGAGAAACTTGTATAACGTCTTAAAAATGATTTTGCTGTCAGTGGAAACTCATACGTTAGTGGCTCAGTGAGGTCACGCCAGACCCTAAAATGTTTGGCCATCGGTCATAGCGTACCGACCTTGTGAATGAACTCAATCGGAATATTTTCCCCATTTGGACCATTCACTCACTCAATATATTCACAATCTTTAATCTGTTGTTAGGCTATTTCAGAGTCCTATACCTATGATGCAAGCAAAACTGAAAAGTGAGTACTGCTTATAGCGTTAGCCAGTACGGCATCATGATTTGTAACTTTAGCCTTCCTTGATGCTCAAGAGCATCAAGGAAGGCTCTTCACCACTTTCAAATTTACGTCCTCCTTTGGCTGGTGGTGTCTGTTGTCTCCATACCCCTGAGGCATGAGATAACTTATTCAGGATTAACGTTGAAAATTCAGTCAGTAACCCGCTGTGTCAATTCATATACTCAGAACAAACATATTCACATCGGCTAAGCAAGATGCTCTTCCGTTCATTAGTCTTTTTTTTACACATGCATTGGTCAGCGGTGAGCTGGTCAAGATGGACGCGATTTTGTAAGCTTCGCCTGAAAATCTAGTTTTCTTTAATTTCGGATTTCATTTTAACATTGCCTGGCAAAGAAGCAACTCCTAAACAGGAGAATGCAAACCTACGAGAAAATGTGGAATCATCGACTAAAGAAATTGTCGCACTTAAAGCAATTATCGAGCAACAAGAAGCTCGATCAGCATCGCAACAGGAAGAACCGCCTGAAGGTTACGCTACTGCTAACGTGACAAAGGAAGAGGAATATACCCTGTCTTATCTATGTAAGGAATATCACGATCTTAACGACTTCAGAATTGCAGTTAAAAAGGAACTACAGCGTCTCGGCAAATGCTTATCTGAGCTTGCTGTCAAGGTTGACAACGTAGCGAAGGCGCTAGACGAGTTCCAAGCTTATAGCTATCGCAACAATATAAAGATAGTTGGCGTGCCAGAAAAGGGAACTAACGAATCAGCAGATGAAACAAGCGGAATATGCGTAGCGTTGTTCAGAGAAATGGGTGCAGATGTCTCGATAAACGATATTGATACAGCGCATCGAGTACCCAGCAGAAACAATTCAAGCCATGATCCTAGACTAATCTGTACATTTGTCCGCCACCTAGCAAGAGACAAAGTTATGGCCAAACGAGCAGATGCCTACAAAGCGAATCCTGCTGCCCTTGGCTTCAGAGATAACGTATCTCTTGCCGCCGTTAGGGTGTTTGAACATCTCACACCGCGACTTCAAGAAGTTCTCTACCAAGCAAACAAATTCAAGACCCAGTACCATTACAAGTATTGCTGGGCCAAGAATGGTGCTATTTACCTTCGCAAGAGTGATGACTCAAGAGCTTTTCGGATTAAGGATGTCAGTGACCTCGCCGGAATTCAAAGAGGAAGATAAGTCTGCCTTCAATTTCTTAAACTTCTTTCATTGCTAATTTTGATTTGTAAATTGTGATCACCATAGTAATGACTTCGATATCGCTATTTCGCGAACTGCCTTACTTCGGTGTGAGTGACATTGTTTCATATTACGGCCAGTTTAATAACATCATAAACAATAATTTGCCCACTAAGACGTATCTAGATAAACTTTCAAATCTATATGATTTAGATCTGTTCTGTCTAAATATACAAAATGGCATAAACCCCAATTCTGATTTGTTTTATGAAAACATTAAGAGCCATTATTATTCGCCACATAGCTTCAATCTCTTAAAAAACAAGCTCCCTCGTAACGAAAGCAATTTCTCTTTGCTTCATATTAACGTAAGAAGCCTAAGACGAAACCTTGAAAACCTGCAGGTGCATTTGTTGGATGAACTGAATTATGGTTTTTCTGTAATTGGAGTTTCTGAAACTAAAATAAGTACAGTTGACTCTGTAAACTTTGACATCTCTATACCTGGCTATAAATTTGAATACGTTCCGACACCTTTAGCATCTGGAGGTGTTGGTATGTATGTCAAAGACAGCTTGAATTACACGATTATTGACAAAACTTCCAACGAGGCTTTTCAAGCTTTATGGATCGAATTTCATCTTTCTCGGCAGCCAAACATCATCTGTGGTGTGGTGTATAGACAACATAACTCCCCACAACAATTCTTGGACTATTTTGGTGAAACACTGGAAAAGTTTAGCGCTTTGAATAAACCCACCTTTGTCATGGGTGATTTTAATACAAACCTCCTTGCTGTTGAAACATGTAATTATGCGCATAAATTTCTTCTCTCCTTACAAAGCTATTCATTAATTCCAACAGTTGACAAACCAACTCGAGTATATAATAACTCCGCAACTCTAATTGATAACATTTTTGTTAACAAGCTTGATAGCAAAATTAATAGTGGGAACATCATATCTGACATTAGCGACCACTATTCACAATTCTGTATTGTTCATGGTGTCAAGGTGATACATGTAAATAGCAAAATATCAAGAAGAGGTTATTCTCAGTTCTCCGAACATGATTTCCTTGATGAGCTCGTTGAAATAAACTGGGACACCGTTGTCACCACTGAACAAGGCAATATAAATCGTTCTTTCTCCACATTTTACAATAAGTACTGCAATGAAGCGTGAAAGACTCACTCGTCTCAACTTCGCATTTTTGGCTTATCTACTGCTTACGCTTACGCTGTTGTCCCTTTCTTACGATGGTAAAGACTTCAAGAATAGTTTCTCTATATACGGTGGCCTTCCTGACGTGGACCAGAACCGTGTGGAGGAGAAAACGTTTGAATGGCGGCAAACGATTCGATTTGCGTCATCACTTCGCAACGTACGAAGCAGGGCATTCACTAAAGCAAGGATTGTGTACTATCCAAACTCAACCGCAACTTATTCTCTTCGACTCCTAACGCTATCCGGCGATGTCGAACTTAATCCTGGTGACGATGCCGGTCGAACTGAGCAAGCAAAGCCGAAAACAAAGCAAAAATCCCGAAGCAAGGTCACCATTGCTCATTTGAATATTCGATCCCTGAAGAATAGAGATCATTACATCTTGGCTCAAGACTTAGCACTAGAGCATAAACTGGATATCTTTACAATCTCAGAGTCTTGGCTAGACAATACTGTTTCAAATTTGGAGGTACAATTCCCTGGATACTCACTCTTCAGGCTCGACCGAAGCGGAAAAAAAGGAGGAGGTGTGTGTGCATTTGTAAACTCTAACTTCAAATGCTTCCCACTAAATGAACTATCTTACATCGCAGAATCTGGATTTCATCAACTATGGCTCAAAGTGCAAGTCAGGAACTTTAAGTCGTTCCTCATTTGTACAGCCTACCGTCCCCCAGATACCTCCCTGTCCTGCTTTGAGTCCGAATTCAGCGACGCTTTGACTTCGGCAATGTCGCTGAATATACCCATCTTTATTTTAGCCGACTTGAACTGCAATCTTCTCAATCCTACTGACACTGGACCAAAAATTCTCCTGGATTTCTGCAATACCTTTAACCTAACGCAGTTGATCGAAAGACCCACCAGGATAACAGAGACCTTAGAGTCATTAATCGACGTAATCCTTGTCTCTAACAAGAACCTCATCAGCAAAACAAGCGTCTTAGCCAACTCAATAAGCGATCATGATCTCATTGTTGCATCATTGAACTTCAAAAACCCTCGCCCGAAGCCCACGCATATATCCACCAGAAGCTTCAAAAACTACATAAAGGATGCATTTTTGAACGACGTATCAAATGCCTCTTGGTCTATAGTTGACATTTTTGAAGACCCTGAAGATAAACTAGACACTTTTAATTTATTGTTCAATCAAATCCTTGATCAACATGCACCCGTCAAAATTGTCAAACAAAGAGTTAGACCAAATCCGTTTATAAATGATAACATCCGTGGCTTAATGCGGACAAGAGATCACTGGTTACGATTAGCCAGACAAACAAATGACCCAGCTATGTGGTCAGGCTACCTAAATTTCAAAAGAGAGGTCAAACGCGAAATTCGACTCGCACAAAGGGAATTCGTAGAGGAACAAATAAAACAAAATCCCAACGATGTTGGAAATATCTGGAAAACAATTAGGTCATGTATTCCAAAAAAGCCTACGAATGTCAAAAGTTTCACTAAAGATGATCAAAATGTAGCGAACGAATTCAACACGTTCTTCAGCTCGGTTGGGAAATCTACGATGGAAAAGATTCAACTTCTCGCAAGAAAATTCAACTATGCGCCCGTGCAAGACCCCGTTATCCCGAGAAATTATCCGGTTCCGGAACAGTTCTTTCTCACCACAGTGGAATGTTCTCAGGTCAAAGATATTGTTAATTCTATACCTAACAACAAAGCCCCAGGGATTGATTAAGTACCACCCGCATAATTAAAGAGAGCTCGCCGATTATTGTTCCTTGTATTACTTCCATCATCAATGCTTCTCTTACAAGTGGCGTTTTCCCGACACCTTGGAAAATTGCTGAAGTCTGTCCAATTCTCAAAAAATGGAGACCATGAAGAAACCAGTAACTATAGACCAATTTCGCTACTGCCAATACTCTCCAAAGTATGTGAAAGAGTGGTGTTAACCCAACTGTCCCTGTATCTAACATCCAATCAAAGAATGTCAGTGAAACAGAGCGGCAACAAAAGATTGCACTCTACCGAAACATCGTTAATTTCTACTACTGATTTTATTCTCCTTACTATCGACGAGAAAAAAATTACCGCCGTCGTATACCTTGATATGAGCAAAGCTTTTGACACTATTAACCATGTAATTCTCTTTAAAAAATTGGAAAACATAGGTCTATCAGCTCCTGCACTCCAATGGTTCGAAAGCTATCTCTCTCAGAGATTTCAAGCAGTCCGCATCAACTCTACTCTATCTGATAAATTACCAGTAGCCAGTGGTGTACCGCAAGGTAGCGTCTTGGGATTATTACTATTCAGCATTTATGAAAATGACCTACCAAATGTTTGTCAAAATTGCTCAGCCGAGTGTTACGTGGACGATACCAAGCTTCTATTGTCTTTTACTGTGAACGACTCTACTCGCGCTATGGAAAGTATTAACTCCGATTTACAACGGATTCGCAACTGGTGTTTTGATAATTGCTTAATGCTCAATCCCGATAAGACGAATGTGATGGTTTTTGGCAGCAGAAGAACTTCGTTGAAACTACCCGACTTTAAATTATCCCTACTAGAAAAGGAAATTATCCCAGCTCATTCAGTCAAAGACCTAGGAGTAGTTTTTGACCCCACACTATCGTTTGACGACCATATCTCTGCTACTGTGTCATCTTGCATGTCCAAACTATCTCAAATAAGCCGAATCAGATTCGCTTTTGAGAAGGCGTTGCTCGAAATCATAATTAACGCGATTGTTTTCAGTAAACTGTATTACTGTTCGTCAGTATGGTCATCCACCTCAGCTTGTAATGTTCGTAAGTTACAATACGTTCAAAACTTTGCCGCGCGAATCATTTGCAACATTAAAAAGGATGACCATATCACACCTGTATTAAGGAATCTACGTTGGCTCCCTGTAAAAGCAAATCTGTATTACCGAGACGCTACCTTAACATTTAAATGTATGAAGGGTTATGCACCTAAATATTCAACTTCTAAGCTCGTTACAAGAGGCAGCGTGGCTGGACGTACAACCAGAAATTCTCAACAACTAAATATTCTTCGTTTTAAAACTGCAACAGGACAGAAAACTTTTCACTATAGAAGTGTATCTATCTGGAATAAGCTCGACTCAAGCCTAGAATTATGCAAGAACCCTGCTATTTTCAAAAGAGCCTTGAAAACTCAACTTCTGAACGAATTTTTATGCCAACAATGATTTTATTCTTAGTCAAATAATTTATATTGGAAATAAGGAGCTATATCGTATGTAGTTAGTTATTTTAATGTAATTTAAATGCATATAATAGTTTTTTAGCTTTTTTTATTATCTGTAATCTTACTTGATCACTGAAAAGCCTCAGATGGGGATGTGTTCAATTAAAAAATAATAATAATAAATAAATAAGGTGAACGAAGTCGTAGATAAACATGCCCCCTTGAAAACCTCGTCACGAAGAAGAGCCAAGCAACTCTGAAAGCCCTGGATTACACGCGGGATAAGGAAATCAATAAGAGTGAAGAATTCGCTTTACCTGTCTGGTAATAAGGAATTGTATAGAATCTATAGGAATAAAATTCTGAATATTTCATGTCAGTCAAAAAAGATATATTTTCATAAGTATTTCTCTGATAAGTTACACAATATGAAACAAACTTGGGCCGGTATTAATGATTTAATTAACCGTGGAAAGAAAAAGTCTAGACGCTTTTCCTCAGTTAGGTGCCCAATAAGAGGTAACTTAACATATGACCCCGTGGAAATCACTAATATTTTTAACAAGCATTTTTCTTCTCTGGGACACAGACTTGCGTCCAATTTACCACCATCTAATCGTCATTTTAGTGAATATCTAAGTCGGAATTACGAGAAGTCGTTCTTTTTTGATCCAGTTGCACCAACTGAGATTGAGAGGGAGATACTCTCTATCCCCCTCAATAAGGCTCATGGTTTGTATTCCTGTCCGGTTCGTAACCTTCGCTCTGCCCAATACATTCTACCTATCTTGTCAGTTACCTCAGGAGTGTATCCCTCTAAATTAAAGCATGCTAAAGTCATTCCAGTTTACAAAGATGATGATGAGACTGACCCGGCTAACTATAGACCAATTTGTTTATTATCTAACTTCAATCGTATCTTTGAGAAAATAATGTTTAACCGATAAAAAGCGTTTATTGATAAAAATGAAATTCTTTATAGATCTCAGTATGGTTTCCGAGATAAACATTCCACTCAACATGCAATACTTGATATCGTCAACTCCATACAAAGGAATATGGGCAATAAACTGTTTTTGTGTGGTATTTTCATCGACTTAAAGAAAGCTTTCGATACAGTTGATCATTCAATCTTGCTCAACAAATTAAATCACTATGGAGTCAGAGGCATTGTTAACGATTGGTTTTCATCATACCTATTTAAGCGCACTCAAACAACTGAGATCAACTGGTTTATTTCTGATAAGGAAATTGTCCCATGTGGGGTTCCACAAGGCTCAGTGCTGGGTCCTCTTCTATTTCTGATATTTATTAACGATATTCCAAACTCCTCACAGAAGTTTTTTTTCTATTTGTGGATGATACAAACATGCTTTATGCTGATAGACATCCCAAGTCCCTCGAGGAAATCGTTAACAAAGAGCTGAAAAATGTATGTGAATGGCTGCATGTAAATAAGCTGATACTCAACATTAAAAAGTCAGACTTCGTTATTTTTCGACCTCCACAGCGATCGCTAAATTATGAGATTGAACTCAAAGTAATTGACTACAGCGCCAACATATCGTCAGGTATAGAATGTAAGGAATATATTAAGTACTTAGGTAACCTGATTGACAACCATTTGTCCTGGAAATATAACATAGACTATATTGCCGTGAAGATTAGTAAAATTGTCGGAGTCATAGCTCGTCTAAGACACTTCGTTCCTTTCTGTACTTTGAGAAGAATATATCAGTCCCTCATGCTTCCCTACTTGACATATGGTTTGACTGCTTGGGGCCAAGCCGCAAAACCCCATCTTAATAAATTATTGTTGCTTCTAAAACGTTCACTACATATGATGCATTTTCTAAATCCAAGAACTCGTGCTATTCCTTTTTTTATTTCTTCAAAAATATTACCCATTCATCTGCTTTACTTTGAATCTGTCTTACACTCTATGTATGATGTTTCCAAGAACTGTGCTCCGAAAGCTATCGCTGAAAAATTTGTCAAGACCAGCTCGGTTCATTCATATAACACGAGGGCTTCATCTTGCGGCAAATATCATATCAAATTTTCACGTCTAAATCAACAGCAGGACTCTTTTTTATGCTTTGGCGCGAAAGCGTGGAATTGTCTCCCATCGCAAAAATGTAATCTACCAAAACTGGCGTTCAAGAAATCAATTCGCAAAGCTTTATTCTCAGCTTTAGAAGGCGAGGAGGATTATATTGAGGCACCTAATTTTCGATCCAAAATTAATTTATATTTTACATAACCTTTTGTAACCATTCATTGTTAATGTCTTCGCCTGTTTAGTTTGTTTAGTTTATTAAGCTACCTATTACTAATCAATTGTGTAACCATATTTATTTCCGGATGCTAATGATTGTATTTATTCATAGTTTATTCCTGTCATTCTTCATAGTCTGTTATTTGAAGCTTACAAATTGATTTATTTTTTTTCCTGCACAACTCGCCTCGACTAGTTTACGCTATATGCGAGTTGTACATGTTCTTCTTTTAATTGTTAAATATTAATAAAGTTTATTGTTGATAACTGATTTTCAGTTTTTGTTGGTGTGCAGATAATTATGTTTGTTTTGCAGAGCTTTTCAATCAATCAAGATCCACTACCCTGATTTCACGACACGTGACATTCATAGAAACTACGTTGATAGTGTTCGTTGGTTTGGCGATCTTGTCTTGTCCAAGGTGAGTGGTCACTTGGAGAATTTTAGATTTAAAACTGTTTTTTTCGGTGAAGTTGTTGAAATCCCAGGCAGTGTAATAGGTGCTCTGTAATTGTAATGTTTGAGTGAGAACAAGAGAAAATGAGAATCATCAAGATTCCTTTATTTAGTCTGTGGACAAACTCCTTAGTGTACATGAGATCGGATGAAAAATGAGCGAATAGAAGGAATGGTGCAAGTTACTGGGAGACAGAAAAGAGTTTTGATGCTAGTGTCTGTGAATTCACGTATTTGTATATTTTGTTTTCAGTCTTGTGAAAACTCGATCGTGTGCTGGAAACCACAGGAGAATTTTGAGGACATCTTTAAGGGGGTAGGTGCTGAAATGAAGTTCTTTTTTCATGTGGAATGGTCTCGTTCCTGTTCACAAAATAGGGAGCTTAAGCCACGACGACGTGGACGGCAACGAAAACGGTATTTCGAAATATAACTTCTCGTTGTGGTAACTCTTTCGCGATTATTTCAAATTGCTAGACTTAAAAAATGCTGGCGAACTGTCCAGGGACTAGGATACTTAAATTAATGTGAGCAAGTAAGCTGAAGCCACTCTAAGGGCACTAAGGCCACAAGGTAGCGGGCAATACCCCTTAAATCTTCCAAAGTAAAGATTGAGCCCAAACATTAGCAGCCATGGACAGCTGTTTTGGCCTTGTTAGGCCTCATCAGCATGGCATAGCTAATGCTCAGGATCAAGTACCCACATAACTTATGCGTAGCAGAGATGGCTTATTAAGAAATGCTCGCCGCACTGGTATGCCTTTAGATTGGGAGTTACACCGTGATTTACGTGAAGAAGTGAAGACTAAGTTAAGAGAGGCGGAAAAAGGATACATACAGAAAGAACTAGAGCGCTCTCAGAGCACCAGGTCGAAGTGCAAGGTTATTAGAAGTTGTATTCCTTGTAGGGAAACAACTCAGCAAATATACACGAGAGATTTGAAGGAGGTTGCGGACGGGTTCAATCAATTTTTCACTTCCGTGGGTGCTAGGGCCTCCGAGGCTTCCAGGTCCCTGCTGGACTTACACAATCTGACCCCTCCATTGGCCATTGTTCCAGATAATGAAATCTCAGAAGTGGACAAGTTTTGTTTCCATCCAGTGTCTAGTAGGGAGATTCAGAAGATTGTGATGTCTTTACCGTCAAACAAAGCCCCGGGTCATGATAAAGTATCAACGTCTGTACTTAAGGATGCTCTTCCATGCATTCTTCCAATTCTTACAGATATTGTTAACCGTTCCTTATTTTAATTTATCGATAGTCACTGGAGTTTTCCCTGAGGAGTGGAAATGTTCCAAAGTCATTCCCTTGTTCAAACAAGGCGAAAGAGCGGACATGAATAATTATCGTCCGATTTCAGTCATCCCTGTTGTGGCGAAAGTTTTTGAACGGATTATTTATGATCAACTGTATGCTTACCTCTCTGAAAATAACATGATCGCCGCTCATCAATCAGGTTTTCGATCTCTTCACTCAACGGTCACAGCTTTACTGGAGGCATCCAATAATTGGGCTTATAATATCGATAAAGGAAACGTAAATGCCGTTGTGTTTCTTGACCTTAAAAAGGCGTTTGATACTGTTGATCATGATATTCTGTTATCTAAGTTAAGTTCCTATGGTATTCATGGGAACTCACTAAATTGGTTTAGGTCATATCTTGATAACCGTCAGCAAAAGTGCTTTATTAATGGTTCCTTATCTGACAAGTTACCTCTTGGTTGCGGTGTGCCTCAGGGGACAGTTTTGGGTCCATTGTTGTTCTTGATCTATATTAATGACTTACCAAACTGTTTGTTAAGTTCGCAGCCTAGGATGTACGCTGATGATACACATCTAACATTTTCAAGCAACAATATAACCGCTATAGACGACGCTTTAAATCGAGATCTTGATTCAGTCAATAATTGGCTTGTCTCTAATAAACTTACATTGAATGCAACTAAAACTGAATTTATGCTTATTGGATCAAGGCAGCGATTAAATACTCTTCCGAGACCCCCGAATCTTACCATTGGCGGTGTTCCTGTTAATCAAGTATCCACTGCAAAATCATTAGGCGTCTATATAGATGAAAATCTCAGTTGGAGTTCTCACATTGAGAACTTAACTAAGAAAATTGCCTCTGGTATCGGCGCTCTCAAACGAATCCGCTCATTTGTACCTCCCGAAATTCTGAAGCTTATTTTCAATGCCTTAGTGCGGCCACACTTTGACTATTGCAGTGTTGTGTGGGGAAACTGCAACTTAACACTCTCAAATAAATTGCAGAAATTACAAAATCGTGCTGCACGAATTTTGACTTTTTCCAGCTATGATGCTAATGCTTTAGATTTATTTAGTAAACTTGGGTGGAGAAAATTAAGCACTCAGCGTGAAATGCAGAAAGCTCTTATGGTATTCAAATCCTTAAATGGTCTTACACCGGAGTATCTAAGCGAGCTGTTTGTCAACCGGTCTGACATAACTGAATACCTATTGAGGGACTCCGTGAACAAACTTGCTGTTCCATTGCCCCGCACCAACTTTTTGAAAAACAGTTTTAGCTACAGCGGTGCGGTACTTTGGAACAGCTTATCATCTGATCTGCGGCAGGCAGAATCACTCAACGACTTTACTCATCTACTTAACTACTTTTATCCTCTTCCATAACTTATGTTTTTTAGAAACACGGTATTCATGTAAAGCAGTTTTTATAGTTTTGATATTTTTAATGTTAGATATAGTTAGGTTAGTTAGGTTATGATGTAATTAAGATGGATTTTGTAACTGATGAATATACCGTGTCAAAATAAAGTTAACATACATACATACATACATACCTCAGTCTTCCTGTCAGCTTGAAAAAAATCTGAGGTCGTTCCATTATTGAAAGAAGGGGACCACGAGATAATAACAATCGCCCAGTCTCGCTTTTGCCTGTAGCATCTAAAGTGTGTGAACGAGTAGCTCTGAACCAGTTGGCCACCTATATGAATAACAAAAGGCGCCTCACTGAACACCAAAGTGGCAATAAAAAATTACATTCATGTGAAACACTAAATGTTATGATGACGGACAAGGTACTAGAAGCAATGGATTCGAAGAAATTGGCGCTTGTGGTCCTACTGGATTTGTCAAAAGCTATCAACAGTATTGACCACTGCAGACTTCTCTCCAAACTACAGGCACTAGGAATTGGTCGTACTGCATTAGAATGGTTTAAAAGTTATCTAACCGGGCGCCAGCAGTACGCCAGGATTGGTTCTGAGACCTCAAGCCTCGGCCCGTTCACTCATGGAGTTCCACAAGGCTCGATACTGAGGCCGGCCCTCTTTAACCTATACATAAATGATTTACCTGCCATCCTGGAAAGTGGCTCATTGGAATCGTTTGTTGACGACTCAAAGCTGTACTTGTCGTTCCCTGTCAAAGATGCTACCGCAGTTGTGCAGCTGGTTAATGAAGACCTGGCTAAGATCGCTACGTGGTGTTGTTATAATGGTCTCCTCATCAACCCTGATAAGACCAAACTCTTGGTGGTGGGAAATCGCCAGATGCTGCAAAGACTCCCCAAAGATTTTCATGTCACTTTACTAGGTAAAGAAGTTACTCCATCCAACTCAGCCAGGGATCTCGGCATACAATGTAGAAATGGACGCAACGCTAAGCTTTGATGAACATATTATGAATACTGTTTCATCTTGTTTCGCTAGCCTATGCCAGATCAACAGAATTAAATATCTTTTTGACTCAAAGTCTTTAGAGAATGTTATCCACGCTTTGGTATTCAGTCGATTATTTTATTGTTCTCCTGTATGGTCAAGCACATCAAAGAAGAACGTCTCCAAACTGCAGTGTCCAAAATTTTGCTGCAAGAGTTGTCACAGGCTCGAGAAAATTCGAACACATAACACCTGTCCTGAGGGACTTAAATTGGCTTCCTGTTAGTATTATGCTGACATATACTGTTGGCATTCTCACGTTTAAAATATTTCCATTTCCATTTCCATTTATTTGCCATTAACCACATAAAAAACAAAACATTCGAAATTTAAAACTACTAAACACAAGAAATTTATAATAACTTAGACTTAAGACGATAGACTACAAATGTTTAAGGTGGTAATGACAATAAGGCCTATATAGAAGCCGGGGGCTTATGAACTATAGGCTTCCTGACAATATAGGGTACATCATACGAATTACGGGGACAGCATGAAATATGAAATGTATTATTTTAAAAAGAAAAGAAAAGAAGAAGTAAGTAGCTCAACAATGAGTATATTTGCCTAAGAAAGAAGGAATTTTTTAAGTCTTTTCCGAAACAAACGGATGCTTTCATTGTTTTGAATTTCATGACTTAACGAGTTGAAAAACTTAGGTCCTTGAAACCGAATTGAGAAGTTTCGAATATTAGTTCGGCAGGGAGGTATGTAAAAAAGGTTGCAATTTCTAGTATAATGCGAAAGTAACTGGCTTGCGAGAGTAAACATATCACGAAAATGTGAATATGTGTTAAGGGACTAGCGCTAGATATCTCTGTTCCCGCTTTGTCACTAGAGCTACTGTGCACGATCGGAATACTAGAAATAAGAACAAATTAGATATTCCAGGATACAAATCTGCTGCTGGGTAGCGATCTTTTCTGTACCGATCAGTAACTATGTGGAACTCATTGCCGACTGCTATCACTGATTGTAACAGCCTAGAAATGTTTAAGAGGAAATTGAAAGATTATCTTTTCCAATAATATTTTTCAAATAGTTAATTGTATCATTGTGCAATGATTATTATATATTTGCAAATTAGGACTGAACGCCCTTTTTTTTTTATTGTAGACAATGTTTAATATACATTTGTAAATTAGGATTGTTAAGTATTTTTTCCTATTGTAGATAAAGAGTAATGTATTTTGTAAATTAGGACTGAAAAGCCTTTTTGGAACCCTAATAAAGATGATGATGATGATTATTGTTATTATTATCAATAAAACAAGCAATGAAAACAAAGCTTGTGGATGTGGATGGAATGACAAGGATACTTCACAAATTAATGTGATCAAGTAAGCTGAAGCCACTCTAAGGGACTAAGGCCACAAGGTAGCGGGCATTACCCCTTAAATCTAACGAGGTAAAGATTGAGCCCAAACATTAGCAGCCACGGACAGCTGTTTCGGCCTTGTCAGGCCTCATCAGCATGGCATAGCTAATGTTCAGGCTCGAGTACCCACAAATCAATAAAACAAGCAATGAAAACATAAAGCTTGTGGGATGTGGCTGGAGTGACAAGGATACCCCACAAATTAATGTGATCAAGTAAGCTAAAGGCACTCTAAGGGCACTTAAAGCCACAAGGTAGCGGGCATTACCCCGTAATTCTACCAAAGTAAAGACTGAGCTCAAACATTAGCAGCCGTTAAGCCCCGTTCAGACGGTAATGATAGTTGATGATAGTCGATGATAGTTTTAACTATCACGCGCGTTTGGAACACAAACTATCTTACACTATCATCGACTATCATGAACTATCATTCACTTTGAATCTGCTCAAAAATTTCATGATAGTCAATGATAGTTTTCGCGTTTGACCCGCGCGCATGATAGATATTTGCTGATAGTTTTGGACTTTTCAACTATCATCGACTATCATGCGCCTTTTGGACGGGGCTTTAGAGTGGCTTCAGCTTACTTGATCACATTAATTTGTGAAGTATCCTTGTTACTCCAGCCACATCCCACAAGCTTTATGTTTTCATTGCTTGTTTTATCGATATGTGGGTACTTGAGCCTGAGTATTAGCTATGCCATGCTGATGAGGGCCTAACAAGGCAAAACAGCTGTCCATGGCTGCTAATGTTTGGGCTCAATCTTTACTTTTGGTAGATTTAAGGGGTATTGCCCGCTACCTTGTGGACTTTGTGACCTTAGAGTGGCTTCAGCTTACTTGCTCACATTAATTAGTGAAGTATCCTTGTCACTCCAGCCACATCCACAAGCTTTATGTTTTCATTTGCTTGTTTTATTGATATGTGGGTACTTGAGCCTGAGCATTAGCTATGCCATGCTGATCAGGCCTAACAAGGCCGAAACAGCTGTCCATGGCTGGTAATGCTTGGGCTCAATCTTTGCTTCGGTAGATTTAAGGGGTAATGCCCGCTACCTTGTGGCCTTAGTGCCCTTAGAGTGGCTTCAGCTCACTTGATCACATTAATTTGTGAAGTATCCTTGTCAATCTAGCCACATCCCACAACCTTTACGTTTTCATTGCTTGTCCAGGGACTAAATTGCTATGAACGACGTCAAAGTAAAGAAATAGAAAGAAAACTTGCCGTCATGCGTTCACGTTCTCGAGAAAACATAAAATTTGGTCATTTCTCGTTGTTATGCAGAGGACGGCTAAGAAATGTACCAAAATGTTAAACGCACGTGCAGAGCCATTGTTTTTGCTCATTAAGCCCATTGTTTTGTGACGTTCTCGTTGTCGTCGTCGTCCTCGTTGCTTAAGCTCGTTTTCGAACTTCAAGCTTTTACATTCAATCTTCATTATGGTTCGAAACTGCAGTAAAAGTCGCCACTTCGGCAGTTTCGCAGCTGGCTGTAAACTTATTTCAAAAATCGTTTTTGCCGTTTTCTTTTCCGTTATTTTCAATAAGAAATCTGACCAATCAAATTATAACAAACACGAAGTTTAGATATTGTCGAAAAAGATGCCAAACGCATAGAATGAGTCTCGAGCAAAGGCACGCATACACAGCTCAAGGAAAAACCAAAAACCTTAACAGATTCTTTCAAGAGTAACTGATGAAACAAACATTCATTTAACTTTAACTTTTTCCTTTTTCTATTTTTAGCCTTTCAATTCTGATCGCAGTGTGACCGTACTTCACAGGTTTGTAGTTTTTTGAAGTTTGAGGAAGTGTGAAGTTATTATTTATTCATTAGTAACTGAATGAATTGCGTATTTACTTACATAAATAACGTTACACAGATCTGATTATTAACTATTTTCAATCTAGCTACTTAATTAAAAGGATCCATTCAGCTAAAAAAGGAAACTCTAAACTGTGTTCGCTTTAATACATGAAGAGATAATAAAAACTATTCTTAAAAAACGGTCGGTTTTGAAGCGTGGCATGTTAATAGTCGCGCACACCTTAACGAATAAGTAGTTTCATGCGTTGCTGGTGATATAACTTATAAAGGCGGTGATTGTTGTCATTTACAATTGTGTCGAAAAGTGTCTCAAATATTTCGTCATGATGGATAGCCAATTCCTTGAAGTTCATAATATCGAGGGTCTCATGATTGCCATGACCAGGCAGATGATGGACATTGCTCTCTTCTGTACACGTTCTATTTCACGTTGTAAAGAAAGACGAGATACCGTATACGTTATGGCAGGAGTTAGTTGTTTTGCGGAAAGCTCTTAAAGATAAGTTAGCAGAAAATCCAAAAGCGTGCGTGCTTTTTATGATATCAGACGTGTGGATGTGCTGGGTTATTTGAAAATGGTTCGCACTCGAAGCCAGGCGCTCCAATCTAAAGGCTTGTGCACTGACGCAAAAATCCTTAAGGAGCACTCCGCACCCCATCTGAGAGACTCCTTTATAAAACTCAAAGATAGCAATATACACTATAATCTTAGGAATATTGAAACTGATATAGCACTTTCCAAGACCGACGACCAGTTGTCTCAAGCGTAGTTTCAGGCTAGGTTTTAGAATACCCCGCCACTGAAATATTCTCTCATCATATCCTGCTACCCGTGGTCCGCGAGAACGCCGAATTAGTTTTTGCTACAGTGGTCCGCAGTCGCGGTGGGCCGCAGTCCCCTTCATATAAGAATGATAG
>JAEMWC010001264.1:0-209334 GCA_016490735.1 Pachyseris speciosa | reverse complement strand
GGCATATCCCACAGAGAGTGATCAATAACACTAAAGTTGACACTGTCACATTTCCAATCCCCTGAAACCATCTCTTTAAATCCGTTCAGTGATTCTAAAACGTCGTCATTTTGGGGTGGTGGTTGCGCTTTTCTTTCTTTTGGCCCACCTGAGAGCTTTTGACATCTGAGAATTTCACTCACGGCATCTGATTGGGATCGCAGACCAAACGAGCTTCTTAGCGACACCACAAAATCGTCGTTCAACTCAACCTTTGTGTCGATACCATCTTGCAGGCGGGTTTTGCTGAAATGTAACTCTCCCTTAGGCTGCAAAACCCAAGTATACACCCAGGACAAGGTTGCTCCACTTTGATCAAATTCCTTCACCACAGAGTACAAGACGAGGGTAGTGGACAGCTTCCGGCTAACTTCACGGAGATTTTCAAAGGATTCCGTAATGACTTCTTCATTAAGATACCTAGTTCTAGTGTCGGAGGAAATGGAGCCAAATAAACGCTTTTGAACAATTTCGGAAAGCGCTCTTCCTCTGCTTGCGTCCGCTAAAACAAATGCCTCTTTGTACTTCTTCTGAGCCACCAACACAACTTGTAGCAGGTTATAAGCTTCAACTTGGTTCTTTTCAAAATTCGAAAGCTTTGATTCGTCTTCCTCTCCAATCTGGGCGCGTATCTGTTCCAGCGTTTGAAAAGCACGGAGTACGGAGCTCTCTGCATCTGATAAATTTCCACTGAGATAATAATCCATGGCCAGTTGGTGCTGCATAATAGCTACCCCACCGATGTCTAAACGCCTCTCAATCACGAGCTTATTGTTTCAAAAACAAAAGGAGGCACAACTCCATTGCCACTTCGTGGCCGAAGCCATGTTTTATTTGTAATTGTCCGCGAAAGTCCGCACTCGACCCAGTACCTCACGGTATGAAACTAGGCAATGGAAGATATTGCGAGCGAGCGGGAAAAACGAGAACAGATTGGGGTCTTCCCTCCCCAGTCTCTCCTTGTTTTTCCCGCTCGGTCGCAACATCTTCCATTCTCGTGACGATTTAGGTTGCTCCATGGGCTCCTGGCTGCTCCAAAAACCTGAACGCCTGGAACAGGCCACTTCATCTACCAATACGGATTTTTTACTTTTACATCATACCCCATTTTTGTGTAAAGCTTTCCAATTTTGTTGAATGCTATTCCCATTCGTGAAAAATCACCGATTTGTTCTGCCAACGAGTATTCGATGAACTGATACACCAAAGAATTGTCGAACTCCTCCGGATTGTAAAACTTTAGGAAACCGATGTTGCCACAGGCAATTGCCAGACCATGTATGTCTCCTCTGGCGAGGGAGAGGTGATAATGAGTCTTGTGTAGTCGTTCTGCATCTTTGTACTTGAAATAATAACACAGAAGTTAACTAACATAAACGACCACACTTCAGCTATTAAGTTACTCAAATCTACTCGGTTTTTAAGCTGAATACAAGGCCCGAGACTAACCACGTTTCTGTAGCATGCATGGAGCAAGAAGAAATGTCTTGTTATTTTCTCTGGGAAGGAATTCATGCTATTCCATGGAGGGGCTTTATTACCTTTTTAAGCCTGCGTACAACTTCCTGTTAGGGTCTTGTACCCCATTTATTTACGGGCGAGGGCCACACGTAACGAGCCTCGAGGGTTTTCGTCATTCGTCAACCGCTCCACCGCCTCTAATTATATCCGCGTAATAAACCACGTTCAGAGTTTGCCCGCAGGTTTCTCGACTGATCCGCTCGAACACCTGGATGAATATCTGAACACCACGTGGAAATATTTGTTAAAAGATTGGATAAGGTGGCAAGGAAAAAGCGTCACCTTAACCACCCATCGCACAACCGCCCTAAGCACCCGACTAATAAGCTACCACACTTCGCTGTTAGAGTGGTTGATGTCTAGTGGGTGTCCACACCCGGAATAAACCAGAGTTTAACCTGTAGACATTCTCCTATTTGAACCTTAATTGTGTCAATAACAAAATGCTCGAATATGACTGGTTCTTAACAGCCTTCATTTGTGGCTTTAAAAATTGACTGCTTCAGGTCCAAAGTGTCCGATTTGAGCTGTCCGATTACAAACACTTGTAATCGGACAAGCCAAATCGGACAGTAACCTTATCTGGATATGGTCAGCAGTAGCTGCCATGTCGTGTCAGTTGTCAATCTTCGCACTTTGTAAATTAGCAACCATTTCCGGTGTCGGATAATTTGCATTTGAACCGTTTGTTATTTTGTACCATATTTAGAAAGTTTACCTCTAGAGATTCTCGCATTTTGTTAGTGACACAATTAATTGGTAATCGGACTTCGTGACGTACAATTCAGGGGTAATCGTGCTCGTAATTTCAAATCAGCCTCGCGCTACGCGCTCGCCAATTTGAAATCACTCGCCTTATTACTCCCTGAATTGTACTCCACTCAGTCCTATTACCATTACTAATTGCAGCATATTTTGACTGCTAATAAATTTAATGAATGACACCACTACCTCGAACAAACGACATATCCGTTAGAATAATTAAATAACTTTCTCAACACACAGTACCTAATATTTTATATTTTTACACCTGGCAAATAAGTCACCTTCAAATATCGGATCAAAATTTTAGAAATGTTGGTTTACTTATGAAAGAGGGAAACTAAAATACCCAGGGAAAGAATTACCCAGAGCAACGAGAATTATACAACGAAAAAAAACATAAAATGACCTTCCTTCTGATCTGTAAACATTTCCCAGCTCTCCGCAGCATCTCGACACAAGCCCAACGTCTCTCAATTCCTTAGCTATTTCCAGTGCCTCGCGGAGGTATTGTTTGGCTCTTCCCCAGTCTGCCGCAGACCTGCAGGTGCATCCGTAATAATAGAGATAAAGCGCTTTAGTGTAGTTACTCAAGCTGGATGTGTAAGTCATGAGTGGGTTGAAATATCGTTCCATTGCTTCTTTGAGCTCTCCACGATCTAACAAGCAGACTGCAAGATGTATTTTCGCTAAGGCCTCCTTCTCAACGTCCTGCATACAATCAGCAAGTTCCCTGGCTTTCTTGAAGAATTCTTCCGCTGTGGGAAGCTCTTTTCGAAGACGGTGTATCGACGCTAAATTCATGCAAGCGTCAAATAATTGCTGGGATTGTAGAGATGGATCTGTAGAAGAATAGAATCAGACTGAAACAAAACGAGCAGTGCGGATGTTGGACGCTTTCCTTTTGCATGGAAAAACCGAGGATAATTTTCTGTTAAAAGGAACAGGGCAAATTATCCTCAGTCAAAATGGAAAGGGACGAGCGTGTTCCTTTTGCACTGAGTTACTCTATAAGAGACTGGGTACTAACGAAAACAGCACCAAGCTGCGCGTTTAATATGGTACAGGATTTTTCGATCATTCCGGTAAAAATGAGAAAAGAGGAATACCTCGGAAGGTATTTCTTTTTTTTTTTTTTTTCGAAAAATGTCCAGTGGAAACCGGAACAACCGGGTTTTCCATGCAAAAGGAAAGTGCCCGTTGAGTTAAATTTTCCGATCGATTAGTCTGCTAGCAGTCCCTTTCAGGATAGTGGGGAGTGCACGCCAATAGCGCGGCGCGACTGATGAAATCCAACAAGCTAAAGGGGGACTGGGGAAGAGGCTCCAGTAAAAAAAAATGTACTGGCTCTCCGCTATCCAAACAGTGGCGGCTAGCAGTCACATTTTTTATTCTTTTTTTTTCTTCAGGGGAGGGCAGACTGTTTGATAACAATTCAGACATGTTAATGATTTTCACGAATTGAGTAACCAGTATGTTCACAAAACAGGGCCTCAGCTTTGAAAGATCCTTCCGCTGTGGGAAGCTCTTTTCGAAGACGGTGTATCGACGCTAAATTCATGCAAGCGTCAAATAATTGCTGGGATTGTAGAGATGGATCTGTAGAAGAATAGAATCAGACTGAAACAAAACGAGCAGTGCGGATGTTGGACGCTTTCCTTTTGCATGGAAAAACCGAGGATAATTTTCTGTTAAAAGGAACAGGGCAAATTATCCTCAGTCAAAATGGAAAGGGACGAGCGTGTTCCTTTTGCACTGAGTTACTCTATAAGAGACTGGGTACTAACAAAAACAGCACCAAGCTGCGCGTTTAATATGGTACAGGATTTTTCGATCATTCCGGTAAAAATGAGAAAAGAGGAATACCTCGGAAGGTATTTCTTTTTTTTTTTTTTTTCGAAAAATGTCCAGTGGAAACCGGAACAACCGGGTTTTCCATGCAAAAGGAAAGTGCCCGTTGAGTTAAATTTTCCGATCGATTAGTCTGCTAGCAGTCCCTTTCAGGATAGTGGGGAGTGCACGCCAATAGCGCGGCGCGACTGATGAAATCCAACAAGCTAAAGGGGGACTGGGGAAGAGGCTCCAGTAAAAAAAATGTACTGGCTCTCCGCTATCCAAACAGTGGCGGCTAGCAGTCACATTTTTTATTCTTTTTTTTTTCTTCAGGGGAGGGCAGACTGTTTGATAACAATTCAGACATGTTAATGATTTTCACGAATTGAGTAACCAGTATGTTCACAAAACAGGGCCTCAGCTTTGAAAGATCCTTCCGCTGTGGGAAGCTCTTTTCGAAGACGGTGTATCGACGCTAAATTCATGCAAGCGTCAAATAATTGCTGGGATTGTAGAGATGGATCTGTAGAAGAATAGAATCAGACTGAAACAAAACGAGCAGTGCGGATGTTGGACGCTTTCCTTTTGCATGGAAAAACCGAGGATAATTTTCTGTTAAAAGGAACAGGGCAAATTATCCTCAGTCAAAATGGAAAGGGACGAGCGTGTTCCTTTGCACTGAGTTACTCTATAAGAGACTGGGTACTAACGAAAACAGCACCAAGCTGCGCGTTTAATATGGTACAGGATTTTTCGATCATTCCGGTAAAAATGAGAAAAGAGGAATACCTCGGAAGGTATTTCTTTTTTTTTTTTTTTTTCGAAAAATGTCCAGTGGAAACCGGAACAACCGGGTTTTCCATGCAAAAGGAAAGTGCCCGTTGAGTTAAATTTTCCGATCGATTAGTCTGCTAGCAGTCCCTTTCAGGATAGTGGGGAGTGCACGCCAATAGCGCGGCGCGACTGATGAAATCAACAAGCTAAAGGGGGACTGGGGAAGAGGCTCCAGTAAAAAAAAATGTACTGGCTCTCCGCTATCCAAACAGTGGCGGCTAGCAGTCACATTTTTTATTCTTTTTTTTTTCTTCAGGGGAGGGCAGACTGTTTGATAACAATTCAGACATGTTAATGATTTTCACGAATTGAGTAACCAGTATGTTCACAAAACAGGGCCTCAGCTTTGAAAGATCCTTGGAACATTCAGAAAAAGTATGTTCCAAGATTTAGTTACGCTGTCTTAATTTTATTTTCTCGGGAATGCTTGTGTTAGTTTGGCCAAAGCTATAAACAGACCTCATCACGGAGTTTTCTGACCTGCGGTCTTCTTAATTAGGAATGCAAATCCAGAAAGTTGTTTGTATTAACCACGGAGTAAGTACAACATCAGTAACCACACAGTAGTTACTATTGCACAGTTCTGATTTAAGCTCCTTTCTAATTTATAACATGGTAGCTACTCTAAAAAAAGTTATGGAATTAAGAGGCGTCGAACTTTAAAGAATAGAAAGGGGATTTAAAAAAAACAGCAACAACAATCAAACTCGCTTAAACGTTCGGTCGTCACGTAAGTCAACATTTGATACTCAGCCACACATTTGGGTTTTCCATATACACCTGTATATATTGCATGAGTTCAACCAAATACAGAGTGCAGTGAATAGCATCAGCTTTTTCTATATAAATGGAATGGGATAGTTCTCATTTCCGAGAAAAATAAAACGCTATAACTGAGAGACAGGATATGTGTTTTAGTGACGAAGCCGAGCATCAGGCTTTTATGGGAGAGGGTGGGAAGGGGTTGGAGGCGAGTCTCCACCCCACTTCCAGTAAGGAATTCCCGATATTTAGATTATTCTGGTCACGTAGCGTCATAAATGGCAAAGTTTTTGTTTTGAAATTAGCCAAGGTCTTCAAGCTGCATTTTATTTTCCAGATTCACGTATCGAAACTGATCGGCCCCTCGCTTATCTGGGCCTCCGAACGTTGTTGCAATTTTTTAAAATATTAGCAAAGCATTTTTTTCGTTTTGCGTGAGTTTTGAATTTGTTTGCTGACGGTTTGCACAATCAGTGCAAAAGTCCACGTTGTTTATTCAACGGTCGGTAAATCACATTAATTAGTCAATCTCCTGGACCGTTAGCACTTCCGTGTCATTTCGCTTCGGCGTCCCAAATTTGGTAAGCGGAAGTAAATAACTTTCACTTCGAACGAAACAGAGTGAATACCGAATCGATAACGGCTAAAAAGAAAGGATGACAACAAAACTTATCATACCTAAACTCTCTTCACAGGTCGTCTTTCGACTTTTATCTCCACTATACAAGGTGAACTCCATAGCGGCGTCAGCTTTTGTTTCGTTGAATAAATTCTGAGCTGTTTCTAAAGCCACACTCCATGGGCCAGTTGCAATCTGGACGTGAAAGAGCTTGTCCATTACTGCGAATTTCTGTTGCCTGTTCTCTGCTTTTCCGAGGAGGTACTCCCAAATAAGAGACGCTGTCGGTAGGCTTCTGTTTGTTTACTCCTGTGCTACTATGAAGACACGAGAAAATGAAAACTCTTCCAGTTTTGATTTCAGCTCGTCGAGAACAGTTTGTTTGGGCGCATGTAGCTTTCCGCGTATGTCTTCGAGCCCCTCTTTGGCGAGATCCTGGTGTTCTGGGGCTAAATATTCCATACTCGAGACTATAAACTGTTTGATTCCTTTACAATAGGTACAATACATGCAAAAAATTTCCGAACATAATTATGGCTCCTTCGAGGTATAAAACTGCTCAAAAAGTGGTACTTAACCATGGTTAAAAGAATAAACAGGGCTCAAAATAGCTGTGTTTTAACCACGAATCCGCGTGACTCTTAGACAACGTACTTACTGCGATGCTCACTGCTGAAAAGTATTTTGTGGCAACTGCGGTGAGTGAAAAAGAAGGAGAGGAAGAGAAGAAGAAGACCAACAGCAACTTACTGAGTAATTACAAAGCACTGTTGATGAAGATCTGGTAAGATTTCTGTCATGTTACAGGAATTACAGTAAATTAAGCTTACATGTGTACTTCGATAGATGAATATCGCACCGTAAGTACTTAGCTCACAGCTCAATCACTACTGATGGTTTACGCTCATTTGTGAGAAAAAGCCGTCATACTAAGGGGCTGTTTACATGGAGGCAGGAAGATCCTAGAACTAGGACGATCCTAGACGGCGAACCAACTTTTCGTTTGGTTTACATGCAGAAATTTTGGTCGGAAATTTCGACGAAATTGTCTTCCTTTAGCCGCTGATCGCCCGGCCGCCGCCATGTTTGTTTGGTTTGTTGTTTTTGTCCCTCGTGCTAGGATCTTCCTAGCGAAAGCAGTTTACATGGTGCTAGGATCTTCCTGGTGCTAGGAACTTCAGCTAGGATGATCCTAAGACTAGGAAGATCCTAGTGTTAGGGCCAAGTACGACCCTTTGCATGTAAACTGAATGCAGAAAACATATGGCGCTAGGATGATCTGCCTTCTAGGATCTTCCTACCTCCATGTAAAGGAGCCCTAAAGCCCCATTTATACTACTGTAAAAAATGGGTCTGGACCCCAAAAAAGTTGGTACGGACCAGATATTTTTGCTGTGTAAACCTTCCATTCCATATTTGCATGCAATGGATCCAGATTCTGGTTTTGGGGCCTATGGTCCCAAAAGCGAAAAAAATGAGTCCAGACCCCTTTTGCTTTTCGAAAGTGCTGTGTAAACATACCAACTTTTTTTGTGTCTGGACCCATTTTTTCTGTAGTGTAAATTGGGCTTAAAATTGCCATCGTAGAAAGGGCTGCCACGTTGCCAGTTTGCATAAGCTATTTAACGTTTTAATGGGCTAAATAATTTCAAATCTGGTCAATCCGCAATAGCTTTATTTTCATCCTCAAAGCAGATGATGGGCGCATCACAGTTGATCCATCACTTAACCTGCGATCAGGCGAACTTTTTTTTTTTTTCGTGGCGGGAGGACGGAAAAAAACTACACCTGATACAATTTCTTGTCAATTTGTCTGTTTCTCATCCAGAATCTGGACTTTTTTCTGATTGGTCGAAGAACAAAACAATCTTTTGAGCCCTGTTCCGATTGGCTACTTGATTTACATATGTGACTACCACTGCAAACTCAACACAAGTAAGCTGTTATAATTTATGTCGGCTCATGGGGCACAGGGTGAATTTGCGGCAGCTGTAACTTACTCTCTTCAATTTATTCACAAATCCTTGAAGGAAGAGCTAATGGAATGCATCTCAAGGATTGTTTGACTAAAAGAAGACATTTTAGCTGTACTTCCCATGGGATTTGGCAAGATCAGAGTGTCATTTACTAATTGTCCCGAAAGTGATTAAAAAATGCATTGTTCTGACTGATTCTAACACTCTTAGCTGTGGTGAGTCGGAACCAACAATTCGGGAATCTAAAAAGAAGGCAGATTGTGCTGCTGCGACTGGGTAGTTTACTAGTCAGTCGAGGTCCACAGAGAAATCGAGAAATCAGATCGTGGAAGAACTGTGTTCACGAATCATTTATTTTACGGGCATGCTGTTGGCAAGAAGTGCTGCTGCAGAATCAAAGTTTATTCAACACTTTTGATCACTTTGCAATTAAAATAAAGGATTCTATCATTCCACTGGCCAATTTTTTCATTAAATTATTTATTTCTTGACGTTTTAAACAGAGGAACTGTATCAACGGTTGAGCATTATTAAAAGTTCCTTTCCTTGACGCCAAAAATTGCATGGATTTCTGGTAAAATCTGATTGGCTGACATTTATCATATCGTTCGTGTTGACAGAACCGTTAATTTAGAGGGTGGCATACAAATTGACAAGAAATTGTATCAGATGTAGTTTTTTCCTTCCTCCCGCCGCAAAAAAAAAACTTCGCCTGATCACAGGTTACCATCACCTAGGTACTCTAAGTGCCCTTAGAGTGGCTTCCGTCAGCTTACTAGATGACATTAATTTGTGATGTATCCTTGTCACATTTTGAGTGTTAGGTTCTGTAAGACTAATTGGCTTAAGTGATGCAAGACTATTGCTTGGCAGTTGCAATTCACACCAGTGTCTGCTGCTAGCAGGGTAATTTGCACCAGGATAAAGCACCAGTTTTTTAATTACATGTATGTCACAATACTTTTCTGCTGATTACGTTGTTGTGGGATTTGGGACAAAAAATGATTATGATCCCAGAATCTCAACCCGCGGAATGATAAAGATGAGAAAATTGTAACAGGTTGTATTTCATGGCTGCTTGATTGCTATAATCTACAGATCTAAGACTTAATTGAGATGGAACACGTTTTGAACAAATTATGCACAGAATTTATGAGTTTAGGGAATGAAGCAAAGCAAATATTAATTTCAGCTTCCGGTTTTGCTATTTTCAACAACAATCCATATGGGTTTACTGTGGTTTTGAAAACCCAAAACTGATGTCCAGGGTTCGACATCTCCACTAGCCCTGTAGCCGGAGGTTAGTAAAAATCACACATTTAGTATACCTTGGGCTAGTAGACTTAAGATGACAAATCACATATAGTTTTAATGAGAATGACAAAGGATGTATTTAAAAACTACCATTCCATGTGGTCTTAACCAGAACTGAAACCCTCTTTTAATCTACACATGGTCTTGGTAAGCATGGTCACCCTTACAGTGACCAAGATCCTGGAAGGAGCTTGGGCTCCTTAGTTGCACTGTGGGCTAGTAGTTTTCTAAAGGTCATTAGCCCAGTGGCTAGTGATTCAGGTGAATACAATTTACTGTAGATGTCTAATCCTGGATATCCATCAATGCAGCTGGTTATGTAAGATATTATAATCAGGTATTTAGTATGTGCAGTTATAATGTAAGTACTTGTGAAATGAACAAATTGTTCTTTGAATGTCAGCAAATCATTTATGCTGCACACACCTATTCTCGAATGAGAAAAACCATTTCCCATAGGAGTTGAGGAGGAGTTTCTCCCAAATTAAGTTTGTTCAGGTGTGAGAATGTCTGCTCGCTTTCACATTCCAAAAGCTGAGGACTAGGAGAGGTTTTTCCTCCAGATGCAGTTGTTCTGAAAAGTACTTTACTTCAAAAATTCATTAATAATTCATGAATGGAATACAAAAGAAATCAATGTTAAATGAGTGGCTTTATATCTGATATAGACACAGTTAATTTTTGTGTTCAATTTTTAGGCCAAAACAACCCAAAATGTGCAAGAGTGGCACTTTATACAGGTGCTTGTCTACATCTGCATCTACATCAAAATGCTTTCGCATCCAAAAGAGATAACTAGAAAAGTGATAAATAACACAAAACAATATGAGAAAAATGAGAAAAACTTGTCTGAGGAATTTTGTTTGTTATGCTTTTGTCTTTCAAAAAGGGTTTTGATCTTTGTTTGTTTTTTGACCTACTCAGATCACCTGGGCCAAGGCTTTTTCTTTTTGTTATTTTAGTTTTTTTACAGGAATTTCAGCTTTCATTAGTGAGAGCTCCATTGTCCCCATTTCTGTTCTGTGAGCTGTCAGCCCTTGGCCACCCACTCCCCTCTCCCCTGCCAAAGCCCAGGAGTGAACATGCAATGGGCCATTTCAGAGAATAATATTATACAATTCCTTTTCAGGAGGGGAATCCAGTTCGTTGGCCAGCAATTTTAGTTTGGATTTCAAATTTCTCATAGTGTTTCCCCGGGACTGGGGAGTGGTCAGAAATGCAATGAATAATGTAACATTCATTTTCCGTTTCAGAACAGACAGTCGCTTACAGCCAATTTGGAACAACTATGGCAAGCCACAAACAGCGCGGGACAATGGGTCCATACCTTGGCCCTGCTAAAGAGGTGTGGGCCATTGGCCCCAACACTAAGCTGTTCCTTTAGCAAGTCGGTCCCCCTCTTAGGGGGACTATAAGGTTTACCTTCTTCAAAATGTAAGTATAAAATAATTATATTAATTTTGACATAATATGTAAATTTAAAATGCAGTATGTTTTACTACTGACCAACACATCCCACTGTTTCCACCTGGAGGGGAGTCCTCATTCGAAAATCTGGCCCAAGGGGGAGCTTAAAAGAGATACAAACTTCCGGGAATTTTTTTTTTTTTTTTTCTTATTTCTGTTTGTGTTCAGCACATATCCGCTGCTAAAAACAACTGCAAAAGTCTAAAACGTATTTTTGTTGCAGGAGGAATAATCAGGAGAAAGGACCGGAGAAAACACAAGAATTAACACAAGCCTGGAAAATACAAGATTAAAATGATTCGAAAGGATAATGTGTGTTTTATGGTGCTGAAAAGGATTTACACTCACTAGAAGCAGTTTTCAAAAAGTCTTCTAATGCCATTTAAGGGGGGCAGTCTGAATTAGCAATCCGGGGCACTTTGTTTTGGTGGCGGACTTTCTGGCGATGGTCTACTTATTCACTTTTACTATTAATTTTCAACCACCCACAAATCCAAATGATATTTTCCAGTTGTCCTTACTTATCCACATTACCCCGTCCCCCAAACCTTTCTTCCTTTAAAGCAACAAAAAAAACTTGTAAGAACAACACCACAAACATTTGCTGTAGAGGCACGCCAAAATAGATGAGCCATTTCACGATTGAATGAAATCTGGGGCGAGATTTTCAAGTAAAAGTGCACTGAAATATAAGAAGGATAGGGCATTTGACCGGATTACCCTCTTAATAGCGTCTGCGCCCACATTTAATCGCGGGAGGAGATGGATAACCGTATCTTCTGCTGACTGATCTAACCAACGTTTTATGATTCCATTAACGTCACAAATGATTGCCATGTGGTTTTTTTTTTATTGATTCTCTCCACAATATATATGTACAATACAAGGTCAATAAAGAAATACGAAAATAAAAACTATTAATAACCTATGGTTATGAAATATTATTTTTGACCTCATTTGACCACCTTAAGTTATAATTTAGAATTAAACACTGGAATAATTCCAGCGACCATTGTCGGATTTAATCATATCAGCCAATGCGGCGTACGATTCAGTTGGTATGTCATTTTCTTACTGAGTTCTGGATCATTTAGGCAAAGTGTTTTTTAAGGAAAAACGAAAATGAACCTTGTAACGATTAAATTCTGAACAAATAGGACACGTTTTAACGGCATCAAAGTTTTATGTCCAGTCCATTCCAGTTCTATTTCATTGAGTTTAACATCGCAATGGCGTGGTGGATGTTGGCGCCACGGTTGATAACGCATTTTTTGACCTCAGTTCAACATAAGTTAATTCGTAGTGATTATGAATGGGAGGAACATGGTAAAATACCGACAACAGGTATAAGGAAGCAATTTAAGAAACTCCTTCAAATTGGCAATGTAAACTTCAGCTGCTGAATTTAGAGAGAAATATGGACGTCTCGCTAATACTGACCAATTGGGTCTAAAAGGCAATTTGGTAACATCACAAATTGCACAAGGCGTTTTCTTTTAAAAGCTCCCATGCGATCGCATTCAAAGTCTTAGCTCCCGTCTGTGTAAAGTTCGATCCAGATTACGTGTCACTTTGTCTTCACATAATTAAAAGTCTTCGATAGAGAGGAATTTTAAAAAGGGTACTGTTATAACAGTTTGAGATGACTGAAATTCCACCAAACAAGCAAAAGTAAAGCTTCCGCGTTGATCTGATTTCGGACAAGATACATGCCCGAATGTTTCTATCAGCACCACCGCTATTTAGCTTTTTCCTAGCTGATTCACAACGTGCTTTACAGCCCGTGGTTAGTAGAAGACAATTTCAGACCCTGAGGAACCACATCGACTTATACATACTTGACCACGGTTATAGCAACCACATCAATCAATCGTACATTATTAGCATATTCAGTGGTCTGGAAGGTTTCAAGTGGAAACATAGTTTCGAAAAGGAGTCGAATAAGAAAAACTCTTGAATATTTAGAAATCCAGATCTGCCTCTGAAGAGATATTTATTTTCCGTGCATAGCAATTTTCTCTTCAGTTCATTCCAGCTAAAATCCTAAATAATTCTAGCTTATGCATGATAGATGGCCAGCTACAGGAGTCCATTCCCAGCCAGCTGTTGTTTCCTTTGAAACACGGCTACAGGTTTCTCTTCCTTAGCTAGAGGAGGCTAAGGTCGTGGTTAACTGAAAAACCAGCCTTAGTTTACCTCTTTATTTTACCATCATAAGTCAATTCGTTCTCACTGGAAACTTTTCAGTGGTCAATAGTGAGGACTGCTTGAAAGGAAAACTTAATTGGTTTCTTTTTATTTCAATAAGGAACAGGGTGTCATTGCAACTTTAAAACGTCTTATAGAGAGTGGGATCTTCCAAACTTTGTTGTAATCCCAAATTAAGCTTGTGATGAAAACGGCATAACGTTGGCTGCCAAGTGAAGGTTGGGCGCCCATTTAATCTCGGGAGGAAATAGAGATTCGTATATTCCGTCTACTGATCTACATCAGTTCTACGTTTCTAAGTGCATCAAACCTTTCAACGCTTTTATGTTTCCCTTAACCTCTCCTTACTGTAAACATGTCTATCGCCATGTAGTTTTAAGCCGCGGCTACACGAGCGATTTTTTGCTTGCGATGGTGATGCGATTTTTTGTAAAATTGTCGCGTCGCCGGCGCGATGAAAATCACCCGTGTAGCCACCCTCGCACAGGTGATGCGACAGCTCAAAAAATCGCAGAAAAAGAATCGCGAAAAGTTAAACTCATTCAATTTCTCGCGATTTTTTTCTTGCGACTTTTTACCTGTTGCGTTGCCAGTTCAAGGGTGGCTACACTTGCGATTTTCATCGCGCGCTGGTGACGCGACAAAATTGAAAATATCGCATCACCGGCGCGAGCGAAAAATCGCTCGTGTAGCCGCGGCTTTAAAGCCTGTGGTTACTGAAATATGATTTTTGACCTTATTTGACCGCCTTAAGTTATACTTTAGAATTAAAAACGGGAATGATTCCAGCGACCACATATCGTCGGGAGCAATCAGAATAATCAATGCGGCGTACGGCTCATTTGGTATTTCATTTCAGTTTAGTTATGGAGTCATTTATAAAGACAAAGACTGATTTTAAAGGAAAAACGAAACGGCAGAACCTTATGACGGACTGAAAAATCCAGCACAATTAGAGAAATCTACTTCTTAACCGCATCTATGTTTTCTCCTAAGTGCATCCCAACTGAAATGCCTCACTGAGTCTATCATTCCTCTCGGCAAAGCCAAGGTATGATAGGTAGCTTGTTAAAATTATCGTTTGAAGAAACGATTTCTCTATACGTAGTGGATGTTAATACCATGGTTGATTACACATAGTTTTTAACCTCATTTCACATAGGTTAACTGATTCGTTGAGATTGTGAATGCGAGGAAAGTAGTATTATGGGCTACTATAGACCCAAAAACTGTCAAAAATTTCAACCAATCAGAAGCCAGAACGAGCTGTCAATCAACTCGTCAAACTCGGAATGGACCAATCAGAGAAGAGCATCGCTGCATTTAAAGGGTTCTCAATCACGTGACCGAGACGGGAAAATGAGTCTTAGAGTGGACTACAAGGAACACACACTGTTTGGATGGAATGAATTTAATGATATTGTTGAAAAAAAGAGAAAGAGAGACCTCGGTAGGATTCGAAATTGCAACTCCCTGATCCGTAGTCAGATGCCTTATCCATTGGGCTACAGGGTCTACGGCAATGAGCAAACACGTGAAATCAGTTTGCAACCTGTTTAATGACACATGTATAAGTTTTTTTACATTTGATTTTCATTCACTTGGTTGGCGTGGCACTCCGTGTTGGTAGGCGTGGCGGATGCCGCGGCCTCGTCCTCGGGTTTTCCCGAAGCGCTGTTCGGCTCTGCCTGGTTGACCCGGGAGAGAGATTACCAGATGCCTTGCAAGTCTTAGGCCTGTGATGCTAGGCGTTGGCCGCGGCGTGGAGGTGGATGGTCTGTTCTCGGGTTAAGTGCGGGCCAAATTGGTTAGGGTGAAGTGGGTGTGCAGTCGAGTGTGGAACCTGGGGCAGCGGAAGTGATCTGGTGTGACCCGGATGAAGCGTACCACGTGTCTGTACAAACAAGTGTGGTGCAGGGCCACGGAACACTACGGCAAACGTTCGGTGCAGATGAAGTGGCGGTCGATGTCATGGGACTGGCATATGTGACACGGGTCGTTGGTGTGGTTTAACAAGTAACCCGACTGTCGGCAATGGGGGCAGGCCCACTCTTACCATGGCATGCGACGGTCGTTGAGGGACTGCAGCCACTGGTAAATACAAGACAGATGCTGGCTGACGTTGCAGCAGAGGGCTCGGTGGGGCAACTCATTCGTGTCGTCATGGTACAGGGGCATGCAAATGACGCACGGGTCGGTACCCACTTTGTCTGAAAGAACATGATCACTGATTCATTGCGACGTCGCGCCATGATGAATGTGAGCCGTGGGAGTGAGGGCGGATTGTTATATGAGATGCTGAGGGACCAATGGGAGAGGGCGGGAGGGGTGTTATGTGACAGGTGAGAGAGGGAGGGGGACCCCCATCGCCCCGGTGGATGACGTCATCCTGAATGGTGATTGGTGGATGCGTGGTTTGTGAAAGGGAGTTGCGGGCACGTGGGTTCATTGTTCATCATGTCGTTGCGTCGGAGCAAGTCCATTGACTTTTGCGCGGGACACCTGTGTGATTTGCATGGACATTTTGTACAGTGAGAAAAACGGGTGGTCGGGAGCGAGCCGGTTCACATCGAAAAGACGACAATGGTGAGGCGTTGCTGTGGATTTTACGTGCACAAGCAGTGCCTGTATCTGTGGTGTAGGAGGCAATACCAACAACAAGTGCCTCATCAATACTGGGCGTGCCCCCATTGCCGGCAGCCCCTGGACCCGACCCACAAGATCAACGTGCGGTGAAGAAGACACCTCGGGTTTTTTTTTACCCCCACCTTAAATCTGTCAAGAGTCATAACCAACACAATGATACTGTGTTTTTAATGCTTGGCAGTCAAACGAGTGACACGGTCTTGATTGACAAAAGACATGTCTCTGGGTAATCCGCATTGAGCGCGCATCCATTGAATAAAATGATAACATTCCACTTTAGGGCAGTGGCGTTTGGGGGCTTTGACGTGGTGTCCACAAGAGGCCGCGGTGCTTAGGCGTGTCATGTCGTCGAACTTGGGGCAACCGAAGGCCTCTAGGTCTAATCTGGGCAGACCCATCTCCCTGAATAAGTCTTGTTCCACTCGAACGCCCTTGTAAGCCACGACGGGGCGCTGGCTGCCAATGGCTGGTGGAATGTTCGTCGTAGAGGGCTTTGAGGTGTTTGCGTAGGTCCTCCGAGGGGTAGGCGAGTTCGGCGAGGGCGGGGCGGAAGGGTAACCCATGCACCTGTCGGATGACTTGCCATATCTGGCGTTCTTGCGCGGAGGTCACGTTCTTCATTGTAAGTCGTGACTGTAATGATGCGAACCGCAGGCTTGTCCGTGGTGATCGCACTATCCCATTTCTCTGACCAGGAAACGATCCGGTAGTACAAAACCCTCCAAATCGATGCAAAGGCAGACTTTGTTCATGACGGTCGCATTGGTCATGCTGGGAGGCTTGAAAGAGGTATTTGAGTTCGTCCATCGCTCGGGGATACAGGTAAAGCTGTCTGGCGCCCACGATGGGACTCCGGTGGGACAAGGTGGGTGAAATAACAGTAGAATGAAGAAAATCGTATTGGGGCGAGTATTTGTACCAGCGATTGAAGGTGACGTCATAGAAGAACAAACGTTTACCCAATCGTTTGGCTACAGCCACGCTCCACCCGGTGCCACCTTCCACAGCGGAGGTCTCGTGCAGGGGTACCTCAGGAAGGGTCTTGGCGGGGTGGAAACGACCGAAGGCAAACACGGTGTCGACTTCTTTGACGATGTGATAATTGCGCGCCAGGATATCCTCGGTGTAGGGGTTGGCCAAGGTTTTTCCCAGTGCTTGGGCCACGGCGCGTACGTGCGGCAGAGCTTTGGCCATGGCCGATGGGTGGAGAGGTTGAATGCCCTGGTGTATCCGGGGATGCAGGGGTTCGATGATCACGCGGCAGGGCAGGCCGCGTTGCAGGGCTAAATGTTCTGCCAAGGTGTCGGTGACTGCGGCGCCGCCGGTGATGATGTGGATGGGCATGCTGCGAAAAATGGCACGACACTGGATGGAAGAACTCTTTTTTATTTGTCACGTGGACCAATCAAAAAGAGGTAAAGGTCTGGCGTGATCAAGCACGTATATGGTCTGAGAGGACGGGAAAGTTCTTGGGCGGTGCGCCCGCCAAACACTCGTGCACCCTCTTGTGGGGCAGTAGCATGCGATCGTCCTTGAAGCGGTGCATTGAAAGCAAAGGGGGTGACCTGGGAGGCTGCCAGGTGGGTCTGGGTGGCTTGGGATGTTCCCAAGTAGGTCTGGGTAGTGGAATGGGTTGAGGTAAGCGTTCATTTGATGGCCGCGGCTGTCCATTTCTTGCAGGATGCGTGAGGACCAAGGCATGTCCAACCACTGAAAGAAGGAACAAATCCTTTTGGCACAGGCCAGGAACATGCGGCCCGGATTGTTCTAGGAGTGACTGGTGGTTAGCCGCAGGCGTTGATTGCACCAACAGTGCTGGTTGGGCAGCGTCTTGCCATCTCCAAAGTGGAGGTCGGGGTGACGTTGCTGACGAATGCTTTGCAAATACATGGGAGCCTACTCCTGAGACGTGAAGATCACGCAGTCGGGTAGGGCTCCACCGTAGAGCAGAATCTTTACGCGACTGCATCGGACGTAAGGCCAATCGTTTTTGGAGGTGAGGTACTCCAAGGGACACCCGTGAAAAGGACACAAGGGTGTGGTATTCACTTCTTCTTCGTAGGAGGGGAGCTCGGCCATTAATTGGCGAGGAATGTCGGGAGCTGATGCGCGATGCGTACGGGTATGACACGCACGAGGACAAATTGTACAGTGAGAAAAACGGGTGGTCGGGAGCGAGCCGGTTCACATCGAAAAGACGACAATGGTGAGGCGTTGCTGTGGATTTTACGTGCACAAGCAGTGCCTGTATCTGTGGTGTAGGAGGCAATACCAACAACAAGTGCCTCATCAATACTGGGCGTGCCCCCATTGCCGGCAGCCCCTGGACCCGACCCACAAGATCAACGTGCGGTGAAGAAGACACCTCGGGTTTTTTTTTACCCCCACCTTAAATCTGTCAAGAGTCATGACCAACACAATGATACTGTGTTTTTAATGCTTGGCAGTCAAACGAGTGACACGGTCTTGATTGACAAAAGACATGTCTCTGGGTAATCCGCATTGAGCGCGCATCCATTGAATAAAATGATAACATTCCACTTTAGGGCAGTGGCGTTTGGGGGCTTTGACGTGGTGTCCACAAGAGGCCGCGGTGCTTAGGCGTGTCATGTCGTCGAACTTGGGCAACCGAAGGCCTCTAGGTCTAATCTGGGCAGACCCATCTCCCTGAATAAGTCTTGTTCCACTCGAACGCCCTTGTAAGCCACGACGGGGCGCTGGCTGCCAATGGCTGGTGGAATGTTCGTCGTAGAGGGCTTTGAGGTGTTTGCGTAGGTCCTCCGAGGGGTAGGCGAGTTCGGCGAGGGCGGGGCGGAAGGGTAACCCATGCACCTGTCGGATGACTTGCCATATCTGGCGTTCTTGCGCGGAGGTCACGTTCTTCATTGTAAGTCGTGACTGTAATGATGCGAACCGCAGGCTTGTCCGTGGTGATCGCACTATCCCATTTCTCTGACCAGGAAACGATCCGGTAGTACAAAACCCTCCAAATCGATGCAAAGGCAGACTTTGTTCATGACGGTCGCATTGGTCATGCTGGGAGGCTTGAAAGAGGTATTTGAGTTCGTCCATCGCTCGGGATACAGGTAAAGCTGTCTGGCGCCCACGATGGGACTCCGGTGGGACAAGGTGGGTGAAATAACAGTAGAATGAAGAAAATCGTATTGGGGCGAGTATTTGTACCAGCGATTGAAGGTGACGTCATAGAAGAACAAACGTTTACCCAATCGTTTGGCTACAGCCACGCTCCACCCGGTGCCACCTTCCACAGCGGAGGTCTCGTGCAGGGGTACCTCAGGAAGGGTCTTGGCGGGGTGGAAACGACCGAAGGCAAACACGGTGTCGACTTCTTTGACGATGTGATAATTGCGCGCCAGGATATCCTCGGTGTAGGGGTTGGCCAAGGTTTTTCCCAGTGCTTGGGCCACGGCGCGTACGTGCGGCAGAGCTTTGGCCATGGCCGATGGGTGGAGAGGTTGAATGCACGCAGTCGGGTAGGGCTCCACCGTAGGGCTCCACCGTAGGGCAGAATCTTTACGCGACTGCATCGGACGTAAGGCCAATCGTTTTTGGAGGTGAGGTACTCCAAGGGACACCCGTGAAAAGGACACAAGGGTGTGGTATTCACTTCTTCTTCGTAGGAGGGGAGCTCGGCCATTAATTGGCGAGGAATGTCGGGAGCTGATGCGCGATGCGTACGGGTATGACACGCACGAGGACAAATTGTATTGGCAGCCCGATGGCTGCGCGCTTTGCAAACGGTACAAAGAGTGCCTGTTCTACCCGGAGGAAATGGCGGACTCGGACACGTCGGACGATATGGTGCTCTCGTCGGACGAGGAGGAGGAGGAGCCCAAGGACTCTGACTGGAGCCTGTCAACCATTGATTCCCAAAAAGTGATGTAAAAATGTAAATAAAGAGAGTTACGAAGGGTGTGTTTTGCCTGATGTCCAAGCGGAGAGTCAAAAAGAAGACCAGTGCGGTCTTGGCGGCCGAATACGACTCCCCGACGGGAGTGGGAAGTCTGGATGGAGTGCGTCGGTTTGCCGAGGCCAAGACGATTTCGTTGCGCAGAGCGCGAGATGTCTTGGAAGGGGTGTGCAGTTACACCTCGCATCGGCCGGGACGTGTCCGATTTCCCACCCTACCCGTGTTGGTGTTTGACCGCGATCAACAGCTGGTGGCCGATTTGATAGAAGTCCAAAAATTGGCCAGCGTCAACAAGGGCCAACGGTATCTGTTGGCTGTGATCGACGTGCTGTCCAAGTACGCGTGGGTGGAACCGGCGAAGCCCAAGACGGGACCGGCCGTTAGCAACGCCTTTGTGATCATTCTGAGACGCGCCCAGGGACGTCCACCCCATCGGTTGCAAACGGATGCGGGCAAAGAGTTTTACAATCGGAGTTTTCAGGCGTTGTTGAAACTTTGGGGCATTGCTCACTTTTCCACCAGAGGGAATACCAAGGTGACGGTGACCGAACGGTTTAACCGCACGTTCAAAGATCTATTGTACCGCTACTTCACGGCTCAAGGGTCGTACAAGTACTTGGAAGCGTTACAGGATTTGGTCAAGGGGTACAATGCATCGCAGAATCGGGATGGCGCCCCATGAAGTCACAGCGGGCAACGAGGCGGCGGTGTGGGAACGCTTGTATGCGGATCGACTGCGTGCCAAGCCCCGGCGGCGCGCCAAGGCACCTGCCCTGCCGGTGGGGACGCGCGTCCGTTTGAACAAGAAGCACTGAGTGTTTCAAAAGAGCTACCTGCCGGGCTGGACGGAGGAGGTGTTTGTGGTGCGTCGAGTGGTGCCGGGGTTCGTGCCCAGTTATCGGCTGCAAGAATGGGATGGTACGCCGGTGGAGAACACGTTTTACCAACAGGACCTGAAACGCGTGAACATGACCGATGAGCCCTTGTTTCGAGTGGAGAAGATTTTGCAGAGGAAGAGACGACGTATAAAAGTCAGGTGGTTGGGGTGGCCTGCCAAATACGACAGTTGGATAGACAAGGGCATGCCCATGAGATGGGGTTGCTTTCGATCCAACCATGGTCGTTTAATTCACGATCACAGCGGTCTTCCCTTTGGTGTTTTCTCTTTTCCCAGGTCGTCATTGATCCCCTGATACGCCTAGCCAGCCTCGATCCCACCCAAGAGCTGATTGTCAGACGCCTGCGCTTCTTCACTTGCGATCGATGGTTGATTTTAAAAACAAACATTGTAACCACCACACCATTCGTTACTGTTATGTCACGCATGTAGATTATTAAATGCCTCTCATCTCCTTCTCTTTGCCTTGTTTTTTCCGCAGACTTTCATTGATCCCATGCTGCAATTCAACTGCGCTCACCCCACCCAAGACAGAATCGTCATATGCCCCCACTTCTTTGCCTGCGGTCGCTGGCTATACGTACCCCACCGCCACGCCATGCGCCATATCCTCCAATTCAATTGACTGCCTGTTCTCTCCGCAGATGTTCATTGCTCCCATGGTCTGTTGGTCCTATGTGCGCCCCGCCACCAAAGGGTACACAGTCAACCCAGCCAAAGTCATGATCATCATCTGCCCTCACTTCAGCCACTGCGGTCAACACATGCGTGCACGCAGTACCTACGCTTTGCACCATTTATGTGATTAAAGGTGGTAAAATGTCATTTTGCCTCGGTATGTTTCAGATCTTGCCCCACACCCTCCTCTGTTCAGCCATATATTCCCAGTACTGGGAACGAGTGGGTCACACTTGCCTCCAGCTCCCCACCCGCTTCTTTGACCAAGAGATTGACTACTTCCATTCCTTTCCTAATGTCTAGCGGACCATTGTCACAGACTCCCCACGCACCCCTGGGTAGTAAGAGTAATCTGCGCACATGGTGTGCGAACTGGGTTGCTGTTATGCAGACATTGCGACACTCGCACCATCTACGCATGCAAGACAAACTCCGGTCACAATCATCGCTTCCGATAAACATGTTTCGCTTACTTTCCAGTGTTGAACAGACGTCCAGTATGTATTCCCCACGCATGCCGACGCCGGTGTGACCATTTGCAAACACTTCAAACGCTAGTGGGTTCAACAACGTTTCCTGCGCTGTCATCATTGCAACCACTTCACTTTGTTATCCGCTTGTCGGTGATGCATCTTACGACCACAGACTTTCCATTGCAAATATTGTATATTACGCATTTGATGGACGTTGACCCACCATTAAACAATTCCTTTTTCATTTCAGCGTTTGGTGACTGTCTCCGGGGGTCTGACCACCGTCGCCTCACCCATTTTTTTTCAAAAACCCGTTCTACCGCACCGATACCATCTCCAACCAGATACATACATACATACATACATATTCGTTTTGATAAGGCAGGTCGGTCTGAGGCAACCCGAGGGCTGGTGTAGACCTGTCATAAAATCTTAACCTCGTAAAAATACCTAGCAAAATTTATAATCTTAAGATCTTTAAAAATTTCAAATGATAATAAAAGTTTGAGACGAAGCTAACCTAAAACGAAAGACAATCTAAAAACAAAGTATTAAGAAAAGCTAAAAGTATAAAAAGTCAGGCTCTTTCGATTTAATTAAACAAGCCTCTTCCTCGAATTGTGTTTTGTCCAATATTCTTGAGGCATTTTTAAGTCTTCCTTTAAAAAGGTGGTAAGACGTTGACTCCCTGATTGCTTTGGGTATTAAATTCCATTCGATGGGGTCCCTGTTCATCACGCTGTTTCTTCCAAAGTTTCTGCTATAACGCACTTGCGAGAAGTCTTTGGCGTGTCTTAAGTTATAATTATTGGCATCTTTAGGGGTTACGAGTAAAACTACAATTTGCTCAGGGAGGTTGTTGTTGTACACCTGGTACATAATGGAGGCAAGCCTACGCTTGTAGATATAGTTCAATGACATTTAACCAGAAAACGAACTTTCATTTTCCAGATGACCACCCATGACAAGCTCAAGTTCAAGGAAGAATACTGGCTAGCTGTACACTGTCCGTATTGCTCCATGACCATTCACATTTCCTGTTTGACCCGCTTATGCCAATGCCGCCGAAGCTGCCCTCTACCGCGACTATATGATTCCAGCACGTTTCGCTTGCGCCACTTGCCGACCTCACTCACATCCACCGTCTCCATCCTCAAACCTATCGTTTTCATATTTTTCCTCCTTATTTCAATCATTTGAGTGACATGTCCAAACCACTTTATGTACAATGATTAAACATTCCTTTTTTCGTTTCAGTGTTTGGTAACTGTCTCCGGGGTCTGCTCAGTCTCGTTCTGCCCTCCTATTTCAAACATCCCTTAGTACGACAGTCGCACCTACGCCATGCAAGCCAGCTACGTCCAATTCAGGGAGCAGTGCACCCGATCTCTTCGCTGTCGCCATTGCGTTCTGACCATTCACCTCTCTTGTTTAGTGGACTACGTAAATGCAACGCCTTTGGCCGAAGACAACGAATTCTGTCTCCCCATCCGTTTCGCCTGTCCAGAATGCCAACCACGGATCCAGACCGGTCTCCATTTGCCTGACCACCATTTTAATTCGTTTTATTAAACCTATTTCTTCAATCCAAACAGTGTGTGTTCCTTTTCCCGCCCCGGTCACGTGATAGAGAACCCCTTTCAATGCAGCGCATGCTCTTCTCTGGTTGGTCCATTCATGTTTGATGAGTTTGATTGACAGCTTGTTCTGGCTTCTGATTGGTTGACAGTTTTTTGGGTCTATAGTAGCCCATACTACTACTGAGGAACTTGGTTAAGTATCGACGACAGCTGCAAGGAAGTAATTTAACAAACTAATCGAAACTGGCACTATAACCTTCTGCTGTTGAATTTAGAGGAAAACGTGGTCGTCTCGCTAATGCAGAACAACTGGATCTAAACTTAAACGGGGTACATGTAACATCGCAAAGTGCATCAGGCGTTTCCTTTTAACCGCTCCCACGCGATCGCATTTAAAGTCTTAGCTCCCGTTTGTTTGTTCAAACCTTTTCGATCCAGATTACGTCACTTAATTAAAAGACTTCGATAGACAGGAATTTTGAAAAGGGTACTGTTACAAAAGTTTGTGACGACTGAAATTCCACCAAACAGGCAAAAGTAACGGCTTCTGCGTGCATCTGATTTCAGACAAGATACATGCTCGAATGTTTTTTTCAGCACCACTATAGTAATCTTTTGAGCGCATCCGAACCTATAAAGTTTGTCATGGTTCTCCTAGCCGATTCACAGCGTGATTTTGTGCCCGTGGTTAACAAAAGACAATTTCTGACCCTGAGGAACCTTACTGACTTTCAGTGATACTTGATCACGGTTGTAGTAATCACATCAATCAATCGTACATTATTGGCATATTCAGTGGTCTGGAAGGTTTCAGGTGGCAACCAATTTTCCAAAAGGAATCGAATAAGAAAAAATCTTGAATATTTTGAAATCCGGATCTGTCTCTGAAGAGATATTCGTTTTCCGTGCATAACAATTCTCTCTTCAGTTCATTCCAGCTGAAATCCTAAATAATTCTAGCTTATGCATGATAGATGGCCAGCTACAGGAGTCCATTCTCCGCCAGCTAGTGTTCTCCTTTGAAACAGTTCAGGTTTTTTCCCTAGCTAGTGGAAGATTAGGTTTCGTGGTTAATAAAAACCAGCCTTAGTTTTCCGTCCTTATTTTATCCTTATAGGTCAATTCGTTCTCATTGGGAAGGCAGGAAACGTTTGGTCAATAGCGAGGACTGGTTTAAAGGAAAACCTCTTGATTTCTTTTTATTTCAATCAGCATCAGGATGTCACTCAGGGGTAACCAACGACAAGTTTCGGTAGATATCTCTTCTGTGGAGGGAAGGTCTTCTTAGGCTTTTGGCGTCGATTAAAGGGTGCAATCGCATTTTCGAACGTGCCCTGAAAGATTCGCAATGCGGAAATCATAGCCCTTGACGTTTTCGGAAAGGTCGTAATTGCTGTTTTTGGCAGTCAAAGAACAGAAAATAGTTCCGCCTAGAAAGTTTGTGGTACCTAAGTTTCAGCTAGCATTTTCTGAAAGGATAATTTTGTTCCCTATCATTTTTGGGTAATTAAAATTTCAGCTGAGGAATCCGAACAGGAGCCAGTTGCTCGAAGCATGGTTAGCGCTAACTGGGGTGAAATACCATGACAACTTATAGATTTTAATACAGCTTAACCAATGGTTAGCGCTAACCAGGATTCGAGGAACTCAGCCCAGATCAAATTCTCCTAGCTAACGAAAACATCACTTTAAGCGGAGGTCAAACACCATAGCGGTACTTAAAAATGCCTTTCTACAGCTTAAGTTGATTTGTACGTTCGCGCCCCCGTGTCACTGCCACATAAAACTTCTAAGAGAGAGTTGGATCTTCCAAACTTGTAATCAAAAACTAAGCTTGTGATGAAAACATATAAAAACATATGACAAAATATAACCTCCGCTGCCATGGAAGGTTGTGCGCCCATATCATTTGTAAGGAGATAGAGATAGAGATTCACCGGTGTGTATTCTGTCTACTTATCTATATCAGTTCTACGTTCATTTTAAGCATATCAATCTTTTCAACGCTTTAATGTGTCCCTTAACCTCACTTTAATGTAAACATGTCTATCGCCATGTAGTTAGTTTCAAGCCTATCGTTATTGAAATATGACTTTTGACCTCATTTGACCACCTTAAGTTATACTTTACAATTACGAAAAACGGGAATGATCCCAACGACCATGGTCGGAAGCAATCACATCAGTCAATGCGGCGTACGGTTCATTTGGTATGTCATTCCCTTTTCGTTATGGAATCATTTAGGCAAAGACTGATTTTAAAGGAAAAACGAAACAGAACCTTGTGACGGAAAAATTTAGCGCAATTAGAGAAACCTACTTCTTAACCACATCAATGTTTTCTCCTAAGTGCATGCCAGCCGAGCTGCTTCACTGAGTCTATTGTTCTCGGTAGCTTATGATAGCTACAATCTTGGACACAATAAATGGAACATTTGAACCATCCCTCCCCCCCCCCTATTTCAATGATGCCAAAAAGGCGCGTTTTGCTCTTCGCGCGCCTTCATCATTGCTTGGGGGGGGGGGGGGGATGGGGGTTAATTAGTCCACTTTATTCCGTCCAAGATTGTAGCTTGTTAACATTATCTTTTGAAGAACTGAACTATTCGTTCTCTATACGTAGTGGATGTTAATTAATACCATGGTTGATTACACATAGTTTTTAACCTTATTTCAAGTTAATTCGTTGAGATTGTGAATGCGAGCAACATGGTTGAATACCGACGACAGTTATCAGGGAAGTAACTTAAAGAATCCTCGGAATTGATACTATTAACTTAAGCTGCTGAATTTAGAGGAAAATATGGTCGTCTCACTAATGGGTGGCGTAAAAAATTGCTCAGATGCATGTTATAGGGTGTAGTCAGATTTGTCAGGAAGAAGCTTACATGATCAGAGCAGCTTTTCAGTGCCCTATAAAGAAGTGAACTTTCCCCTTTGTGCTTATCTAACGTTACCACATGGCATCAATTGAGATTTGTTTCGCGCATTTATTCTATACGAGTTAGTAGTTGCATATGCAGAACAACTGGGTCTAAAAGGCAACTTGATGATATCGCATGAGGCATATTCTTTTAACCGCCTCATGTCTGTTTGTTTAAAATTCGATCCAGTTTACAGGCCACTTCAGTTGTCTTCACATAATTAAATGTGTTCGGTAGAGAGGAATTTTCAAAAGGGTACTGTAATAACAGTTTATGATGACTGAAATTCCACCAAACAAGCAAATTTAAGTAAAGCTTCCGCGGTCTTCCGCGTCGATCTGATTTCGAAAAAGAAGAGCTCAGCACCTCTGTTACGGCTTGTAGTGCATCCGTCCAAACCTATGACGGTTTTCATGATTCTCTCAGCCAATTCACAGCGTGGTTTACAGCCCGTGGTTAACAAAAGACAATTTCTGACGTTGCGGAACCACATTGGCTTATATACTTGACCACGGTAGTAGCAATCACATCAATCAATCGTACATTATTAACATTAGTATATTCAGTGGTAGGAAAGGTTGACGTGGTAATAAATTTTCCAAATTAAAATAATCGAATAAGAAAAGCTTTTAATTATATAGAAATCTTCTTCTTCCTTGGTAGAGATATATGTTTTCTTTGTATAATAATTTTAAATTTATTCCACGACTGAAATGCTTTTACTGTTGAGAAGACGTAAAGTGAATTCGCGTTGTTCTGAACTCAGTTGATCGCGACATTTCTAACTCGCTAAAATTCAGTTTAGTTGTAGGCGAATTCTCCTGCAGTCGGGTTCTTACTGTTTGGTTCCAAGTTGAAAGTTTATCCTGTTTTGTTTAAGTCCTCCTTCAAACGCGTAATTAGGAAATCTCACGTGGTAGTCCGCGTACAGTAGTGACGCAAACAAAAAGTGACATCCAGGTGAAAAGCTATTACTCAGCTTACTGAATCTACTGCTTTTTTGACGTCCTTGCTGCGCATCTTAAAGGAGCACGGTCACGATCTGATTTTGGGTTATTATTGCAGAGATAAAGAATGCATTTAAATAATGCGAAACAGTTACTGAATAACACATTTTCAGAGAAGATAAGCACCAAAGAGACAAGAATAAATGCAAATATGGCGAGAATGGTGAAGGATGGAGAAGATTGAAACGGGGATAACAAATAACATTTTTAAAAAATCATTGCATAGCATTTATGTCCAGCCCATTTTCTCAGTACTCAGATAATAATCAAATGCGCTTTACAACACTTTTTGGGGACTTACCCTGAGATTGCTTATAGGGAAAATTGCTCCTTCGCCAAAAATTGCTCCCTCGCAGCTCCGCAGATGCCTTCTTTAGTGAAACATTTCCAGCAGCTCAAAGCTAAATGGCTACTCTCAAAACAATTTTTTTTTATTTAAAAAATTGTAACTGGAGGCGATTTTAAGACTTTTGGTAGAGAATGAATGATTTTGACCAGTATCAATCGCATCATGGTCTTCAGGTGACAAGTTTACGCGCTCATTTAACCACACTTAAAAGTACGCCAGCGCTGGCTTTTAAAGCCTAAATAATCGGTTGAGACGTTTCAATATATATATATTTTCGTTACAAGTACACGAAATAACAATAGAGTCCTTAAGTGTGACGTCACGTTGCCATGGCGCTAAAAAACTCAGTTCTAAACAAAAGCGAATACGCGAGCGCGTGGGACACGCTTCCTTTGTTTTGAGTGTCTAAAGGTTAAATTGTCCAGTGTAATCCCACAAAAGACAGGGAAAAAAAACAGAAGAGGTTAAAGGGTCATTCAAGGAATCAGCTTTTGTTTAAGAAGTGTAAAGGACACGAGTCAAACGGGCAAAATGGTTTACTGTTTTGCTCCGACATGTGGCCAGTGATATTATTCCGTGGTTAAAACTTAATCGCTATGGTAGAGAACGAATGATTTTAATCGGTATCACACCATGGTCTTCTGGTGACAAGTTCACGCGTTGATTTAACCACGCTAAAAAGTACGCCAGCGCTGGCATTTAAAACCTAAATAATCGGTTGAAACGTTTCAGAATTAATACTTTCGCTACAAATATACGAAATAACAATGATAGAGTCCTTGCGAATAGATATTTGGTGATATTATACCATGGTTAAAACGCACGTATTTTGAGCCCTGTTTAATCTTTTCAACCATGGTTAAGTGCCACTTTTTGACTCGTTTCATATCTGTCCTTGGAGTTGTTTTTCAAAAAGCGAGCGGTGAGCGCAACACGTGGAACGCCGGGATGTTTTCCTGCGAGGAGACTGGACACTGTTTCTAAATCCAATATGGCGAACCGCACCGTTTCGGACGCCAAAATACCTAGTGGAGAAAATCATCCGATCGCGTATCTACGAGAATAAGTACTGGAAGGAGCAATGTTTTGCGCTTTCAGGTAAGTTCTAACGGGCATAGAGCCACCTCTGTAAGGTGTTTGGGATGATTCACTTCGAAATGCAAAGGGCTTAAGCTTAATTTTTATACTAGTCAAGCTGCTACAATTTACACTGATGAAAGAACGGCAGTCATCGAAACATCTCTAATTTACTGTACTTTTGAGGTATACAAGACGGTAAAACGGTAAATGTAGATAAATAACGTTGAACTAGATTTAATATGTAGTTTTGTGCACGTTTAAAATTACCGAGTAGTTACGGTACCGGGCTAATGGTACTAAGCTTAAGTTGACAGTCTCAACTCGAAACTCGATTCTCGATCCTCGATCCTCAAAGTTATCAAGAATTGGGGTTCAAGGCTCAAGTTTCGCATATCAAGTATAGACTTTTGAGACGCTCGAGGAATTTTTTTGAGGATCTCGATAATGGATTTTGAGGAAGCAATTAATTTTTCTAACCTCAAACGGTAAGAGAGAACAAAAGTGATTTTTGTGTGGCTCTTGCTCTTCTCACAGTCGTTTGATCGAACTATGTCATTGTAAAACCAAGTCAGCAGCACTGAAGTGTTCAATGAATTTGTTTTGGCGTGGTCTTCTTCCGCATATCTAATGGTTGTTGTGAAACATGCTTAAAATTTTCATAATTATACTCAGAGCTGTCATTAGAAGCCGGGAACTGGCTTTTATAGCTGGCTACTATACTAAAGTCAGCCGTCTTCTCTCAGTCTGAAAATGAGTAAAACATAACAGTTGTAGGAAGAATTGCTCGATTTTTGACCTGCTACTTTCTCTGAGAGACCATCTTCTGAAAACCTTTATGACAGCCCTATATACTACACCCAAAAAAAGCTGAATTATTTTTAAAGCAAACTTCAGAAGCAATGAAGAGAATCATATTATGATAATGCCGCTTTTTAACACAGCTCAAAGAACTCATTAGAAAATGCATTTCGTTTGTGCGTTTTACCTATTGTCATTCACTGCAGTAAATTTTCTTTGTGCGATATTGGTTTGAAAGACAGTGACTTGTCATTTCGCAAGTGCTGCCGACAAGTCTTGTGGATTTAAATTTGCATAACATTCTAAACATCGCAACAAATCACATCCTATTGCAAAATCTTCCACAAGTTGTCAGATCACTGGCGTTATGATTAACTTTGTAGCTGAAGTCCCAAACTATTAATATTAGCAATACACTGTACCTGCAGGGCTCGACCTTGGCGGTGGTCAACTAGCCAAATACCACTGGATTGTCAGTTTTGGCTAGTGAAATTCCTTCAGTTGCTAGCCATATTGGCTACTAAAATTATGGAGGCAAATTTCTTTGTCAACTGTAAAAGATAAATTTAGTGCTGTGAAAATTGTGACACGACCTTAACTTTTGTTACCAGTAGGCTTCTGGCTAATGAAATGTAGGTCTCACTAGCCAAAGAGCTTTTTCTACTAGCCATAAAATATCCAGTTCAAGTTAGTAATTACCCTAGTGTTGAAAAAAAAAAACCCTCTGATATCTATTGAAGATCATCGAAGTGTGAACAATATGGCGATTTACGATTTACGATTTACGATTGAAGTGCGTGATGGGAACACTTGGACCCAGTCTCTTTAGCTGAATGTGGCTTGGTCATGAAGCTATTCACTTTCATTCACATGAAAGATTACATTTTTTTTCTTTCTGCATGTTAAACATTGAGCCCTGACCTGTGGAACAGCACATTAAGTTTGACGTCTGAATCAACAGGCGCAATTTTGTTAATTAGGGTCGGTCCAAATTTGGCTCATAAAAAGTTACATGTATTTATTTTTATGTTTGCCGTGATGCTGAAAATTCATGCACAACACAATAGAGGCTTGCAAAGAAATCACTCTTTTTAAACAGTGCATCATAGACAGCTTGATATCGAATTTCAGCCTTGAAGAAAGAATATTTTGCTGTTGTAATCGTCACCGTACATCTTGTAGAAATGGAGATATCACTGTTTTATGTTTGCTCTGACAGCAAAAATTCACACTTGCTAGTGCAAGCTGTTTGCACTGCTAGAATCATAATATTATAACTTACCAAAGGATACACCTTCAACTAACGTACATGTATGCCAGCTTGTACATTGGGTTAAGTTATCAGTCACATATAAAGTTAGACTAGCCACCCTAATATATAAGATAAATCTCCAGTTAACACCCCCATGTATGCAATTTATGATAACGAGACATTTGCCCGCATATAGTCTAAGACACACAAACAATCTAGCCATTCCTTCCTCTAACAGCTGCTAATGAACTATTCCATCACATATCGAGGTGCCATTATCTGGAATCTTCTCTCACCGCTCGTAAATAGTAGAGGAATCAAAGCCTTTGCAAAGAAGGCCTGGCAATCAGATTAACTAAGACAATTGGACTTTTCATCCGAGTTGCCTAGTAGAAAAAGCTCTTTGCCTAGTGAGAACTACCATTTACTGGCCACAAGCCTACTGGTAACAAAAGTTAAGGTCGAGCCCTGACCTGTGGAACAGCAAATTAAGTTTGACGTCTGAATCAACAGGTGCAATTTTGTTAATTTGGGTCAGTCCAAATTAAATTAAGTTTGGTTCATGAAAAGTTATTTTATGTTTGCTGTGACACTGAAAATTCAGGCACAACACAATAGAGACTTGCAAAGAAATCACTCTTTTTAAAGGACACATCATAGACAGCTTTATATCGAATTTCAGCCTTGAAGCAAGGAAAATTTTGCTGTTTTAATCGTCACCATACGTCTTGTAAAAATGGAGATATCACTATTTTATGCTTGCTGTGACAACAAAAATTCGCACTTGCTAGTGCAAGCTAAATATAACAAAACAGTACAACACAATGCAATACAATACATTCAATAACTTTTTTTACCCATGGTTGAAATTAAAGCTAAGAGCTCATGGGGCCGTGCAAAACAAAAGGAAAACAATTAAAACAATAACTTATAACTAACATACAAGTAATTAATTACAGAAATTACAGGATAAAATGATGTCAGTGGTATTTACAGTGTACATCTCAAAATATAGCTATGTAAAACAGCACTATTTCAAAACAAAAACAAACAACCGCATTGGATCAAGAGTGATAATAATAATAATAATAATAATAGTAGTAATAATAAAACTTATATAGAGCCGATATCAATATCGCTATTTTCATCAGCGCTTACAATAAAATGATAAAAATTACGTAGACTACTTAATTTGTAAAAAATAAAAACTGCATAAAACCTACTAAAAACGAGATCAAAGAGCACATAAAATTACAAAAGAGCTTTCTGGAATAAAATGTCTTGAGTGTCTTTTTAAAAGATGGTACTGAGGGGCTACTCTTGGTCGCATAAGGCAATGAGTTCCATAGTTGAGGAGCAGCAGCAGCAAAAGATCGATGTCGTAAGGTTGTTAAAGTCTTGAATTTCACAGGGTTTAGTAACAGTCCATCACAATCGGAGTGTAGCTTGTATTTCCATCATCATCATCATCATCATCATCATCATCATCATCATAAAAATAATAATAATAATAATAATAATAATAATTATTGACCCTCGGTAGTATTTATAGCACAAAGGCTAGTGAGGCCGAGCAAATACAGAAACAAATAAAGTCAAATTAAATCAACTGAACTGAAATCAAATGAAATCAAATCAAATGTTGGTTTTTGGGGAGAGGGGAAAACCAGAGTACCTGGAGAAAAACCTCTCGGAGCAGAGTAGAGAACCAACAAACTCAGTCCACTTTTTAAGATTAATAAGTTCCTGGAGATAAGAAGGCGCTAAGCCATTGATAGCCTTATAAGTTAACGGTAGTATCTTAAAGTCAATTCGGAATTTTGACTGGCAGCCAGTGCAGATTAAACAGCAACAATCTTACAGGATGGTATTTAGATTCCTGGAAAATCAACCTAGCGGCAGCATTTTGGACCCTCTGTAGCTTATTAAGCTGGTAAGCTGGCAGGCCATAGATTAGACAACAGAATTGTCTCAACATAATCTGCAAATTCAAAAAAAAAGTTGCTCATTGTAACTCTGTGCTTGTCTGAGTACAGCGGCTGGTAGATCACAACCATATGGAGATTGTGAGATGCAGATTGCACAGTCCATTCGGAAAACCCGAATGAGGTTTTTTTCACCAGCGGTGATCTTTTTAACAGTAAGTGAATTCCAGTAAACCAAAGCAGTGCCACCTCCCCTACAGCCAGTTTGAGAATGATCAGCCAACACATAGCCGACAGGGCACGATTCATTTCTAACTGCATCATCGTTTGGACATAACTATGTCTCTGTTATGGCAAATAAATCTACTTTCGTCTCGCATACATAATCAACAAAATCTGCAGTCTTGTTTCTAAGCAACTGTACATTTGTATATTTAACAAGCACATGGTTAATGAGTTGCATGAAGATAACAGTGATTTGTTTCTGTGAATATTCTAATTCTGCACAGTCAAAGCAATACAAGGTGTTGAGTTGACCACTGGTCCAGGGTTTAGCTTGAATAGCAAATCACCTACCAGTGGCAGGTGAAAAGTAGCCATTGAATTGGAATAATAGCTACAGGGACATTTATGGCGCCTGAACTTGACCTTGATGAAGTGCAAATCTTGGTTTTGCATATCCACAGGAAAGGTTGGGCGAGAAAACCTTGATTCCAATCTCCAAATACCACAAGCACAATGGTTCATTAGATCCAACTCCATGGCTATTGTTAAAATGAACACAATAGAGAGAATCCAGGAACTCCCATGGAACAGAAACTCCATCCAAAAAACTCCCATTTCTTCCGCCAAGGGCAATGTTTCTAGACGGAAAATATGCTTCCTGGTTACACCATGAAGTTAGATATTGGCTGGTTAGGCTAATGCTGTTGAATGGACGTTCTGATACAAGTACAACTGTAAAACCCAGAGAAATACGAGCCAGACAAAAATGTGGCCAACCCTCATTATCACCTTTCGCCTTTAAAACCACCTTTCGCCTTTAAAACCTCCATACGGTATCTACTCAAAAATATACAAAATCTGTATTCATGTGTCGCAGAGCAAAAGGCAACTCGGATGAAAAGTCCAGTTGTCTTAGTTAATCGGATTGCCAGGCCCTCTTTGCAAAGGCTTTGATTCCTCTACCATTAATTATTTTTTTTAAGAGCGGTGAGAGAAGATTGCAGATAATGGCACCTCGGCATGCAATGGAATAGTTCATTAGTAGCTGTTAGAGGAAGGAATGGCTAGATTGTTTCTGTTTCTTAGAATATATGCGGGCAAGCGTCTCATTATCATAAATTACATACAGGGGGTGTTAACTGGAGATTTATCTTATATATTAGGGTGGCTAGTCTAACTTTATAGAATTATATCTGATAACTTAACCCAATGTACAATCTGGCATGTACGTGTATGTTAGTTGAAGGTGTATCCTTTGGTAAGTTATAATATGATTCTAGCAGTGTAAACATTTATTGCCTCCAAGGCATCAAAACTTTGCTTGTTTGCTCACCGTTTTAATCTTCTCTGTGTGCCTTGTAAAACCGGAGATATCTCTATTTTATGTTTGCCGCAATGCCAAAAATTCACACTCACTGGTGCGAGCTAAAAATAACAACACAGTAGACATTGTTTGCAAAGAAATTACTCTTTTTTAAATGATGCATCATAGACAGCTTTATGCCGAATTTCAGTCTTGAAGAAAGAGTATTTTGCCATTTCAATCATCTCTGTACGCCTTGTAGAACCACGGATATCACTATCTTTGCTGATACTGCAAATTCACACTCGCTGGTGTGAGCTACAAATAACAAAAAATTAACAACCACACAGAAGACTTTGCTTGAAAATTACCCTTTTTTTAAATGGCACATCATAGACAGCTTTATATCGAATTGCAGCCTCAAAGAAAGAGTATTTTTCCGTTTTAATCATCTTTGTGTGCCTTGTAGAGCTGGAAATATCACGATTTTATGTTTGCCTGGACACTGAAAATTCACACTCTCTGGTGCAAGCTAAAAATAACGAGACCGTAGACGTTGCTTGCAAAGAAATTACTCTTTTTTTAAACAGAGCATCATAACCTTGAAGAAAGAATAGTTTGCCGTTTCAATCATCTCTGTGCGCCTTGTAAAACCAGAGATATCATTATTTTACATTTGCCTCAATGCCAAATTCATGCTCGCTTGTGCGAACTAAAAATAACAACACAGTAGACATTGCTTGCAAAGAAATTACTCTTTTTTAAACGACGCATCATAGACAGCTTTACATCAAATTTCAGTCTTGAAGAGAGAGTATTTTGCCATTTCAATTGTCTCTGTACGCCTTGTAGAACTGTAGATATCACTATTGTATGTTTGCTGTGATGCGGAAAATTCACACTCGCTGGTGCAAGCTAAAAAGTTGTGGAACAGAAGTTGTAGGTCATTTAAAATAAGCAATGAGATATTAACTACAGGAAAACGATAAGCTACACTGTATCTCATGTACATACTAATGAGCTTTTCTTTGTGTGCTTTCCATGCACAGCAGGTTTGCAAATGTGTTAAGTAAACGTATTTCTTGCCAATGCGTCGATTTTTGGCTGCATATCTCAGTGGTACTGTATAATTATGTTGATGTAAGGCATCTAGACAGCTAGGAGAGAAGATAACCCCCACGTTTTGTAATGGGTTATTAAAAATTCCTTCTCTTTTGCAATATACAATAATTATTCTAATTTATAGGTTGCTTTTAACCAACATTGTAGCTTTGAAGACTACAGTATCTAGAACAGATGGGATAATTATTCAGCTACGCTCATTTGTATGCATATTAATATTTATGCGCGAATTGAATTCCCTGAAGAGCACGAGAAATGATTGACTGGTAGGAAAAAATTGTTTGATAGTGTGACGTAGACTACACGTTTGGCGGTTAAAAGATCGATTTAAGTTTTCTTGATAGCCAAGGAAACTTATGTGGCTCTGAGGTGTCGATTGCTAGGTAAATTTAATGGCAACTTGCCAGCCTGGTGGTCGAAAAGACGTCATTTTAAGTCTGTAGGCCCACAAGTCAGACACTTCTCAAAGAAGCGAGTGGTGTTTCTCTGTGCTTGCCAAACGTGATGAAATTCGCTCGGCTGTGGTTGAAAAATTTTCACTTCGAAAACATCACGGAGAATTCATCTAAGAATGGGCAATCGGCATCACGAGAAGTCGGTCCGTTTTCGATGAGCTGAGTATCTTGGAAAACAACTGGTGCAAGGAAAAGTTTCATTGCCATGCACGGCAAATATTTAAAAGCACAAAACTCATGATCGGCTGTCTGGTCATGTAAACACACGAAGAGATTAACATGCTGGCGGATTTTAACATATAAATCACTTTTGCATTGAGCACCTCAGTTAGTTTGCTTGTATGGAGTCTTGTAAACATCAGCAAAAAGTATTTTCATGCAAGATTAACAGCAAAAAGCATTTTCACCCGAGATAAACAGTTAAAATATTTTCACGCGAATTGTGTGACAGCCCATTTGTGTGCGATCCAATTTCACAATGCACAGGTATGCAAATTTTCTACCTTCTTAAGCTAAAGAATATCTTCAGAACTACAGTAGATAAGTTTTTTGTCCAAATTCTTGAACGGTCATCATTTACTTTGATTTTAATACCATTTTCATTCCATATTTTCCACGATGAAAATGAATCCGTTGACAGACAATAAAGATTAAATATCACATCTTGTGCAAATATGTACGTTTTGAAGCCAATTTGAAGCCAACAAAAATAGTGAGGTATTTTGTTCCATTTTTTTCACTGTCGTCATTGATTTGTGATATGATTTTTATTCCACTGGTTCCATTTGACGATGAAAATGAACCCTTCACAATCGTTTCAAATGACTAAAGCACGCGAAACGCCAGTCAAAGCTGTGTTTTGAAGCAGAAAACCAACAGGAAACAGCTTACTCTTTTAACTCTTATTTTGCCCTTGAACAGCGTTAACTTGAATTTTCGGTGTTGCTCACGAACAGAAGTTGTTGGTATTTTCCAAAACCTATCTTCAAGTAATAACAGCCGTCTTTAATATTTTATTCTATTTCTCGGCCAACAGCAAGCTTTTTGAGCACTGAGTTAGAATCAAGTCCGATCCTGCTGTATGCTGTTTTCAACCAAATCATCCTCTTCAGCACTTTACTTATATCGGCCAAAGCCTTTCCAGAAAATCTAAGAGTCAACCAAGAAACCTGTGCGCTCTTTTCATTTTGGAGGAACCCTTTAAGCTGATTGAGACTCAAAATGCACCGCTTACTTTATAGTTAACGTTAACATTTGCAATGCCCTACTAAGGCCTAACCTTATCCGTAGCTCTAACCCTATCCCTAGCTCTAACCCTAGCTCTAACCCAATCCCTAGCTCTAACGCTAGCTCTAACCCTAACCCTAGCTCTAACCCTAACTCTAACCCTAGCCCTTATTTTAACCCTAACTCTAAACTTAATAACCCTAAATCTTTTGATTGCTGTTTTCAAGTCGGACAAAATCTATGCGCGCTGGCTTAAGGTTAACCAAGGCTACTGTGTGTTGTTTTTAAGTCAAGCAAGAATGTTGCGCACTGTTTTCCAGCTAAGGAAGCTTCTTGAGTAATATCAGTAAGCAAAACAGTGGTAATAAGCGCTGCATTTAAGCATTTAAAAAAGTTGACCATTTCCAAGTCGGATGGGCATCTTGTGTGCTGTTTATGAGTGCTGTTCTCTTAATTCAGTTACAAGCATTTGGCGCTTAGTTTTCAATAAAGAATACCCGTGGGCATTGCTTCATGAATGTTAATAAGGCAGACGCATACAAATGAGCGTAGCTGAATTGAAGGGCTGAGGGCATAACCAACCCAAATGACTTTTAGGGCTTTTTTCTTTTTTTGGTCCAAATCAGCTGAATGTTTGCATGTGACCTTTGATTCAATAGAATAAAATAGCCCCATAATTTTTTTGACCACTTTCCACTCTTTTTAAGAAAAAGCGTATACAAAAAAAGGCCCTAAAAGTCATTTGGGTCGGTTATGCTCTCAGCCCTTCAATTAATAGAAAGCTTGCACTTGTAAATAAAATGTTTTGCCAGCAAGGGATCAAGATCAAATTTCCCCGAAAGGACAACTAAAAGTGAGACATTAAGCACAATAGTGGCATCCACTGCAATCCAAGAAAGAAGTTCTTTCCAAAAGTACATTGTAGTAGTACTTTAGATAGTACAATGTAGATACTTTTATTTAAACAGGATAATTCCTTCAGTAGTTATAAAGACAAATTACTGTTATCAACAGAAACCCAAAAGAAACTCAATGACTTACAAGAATACAATAAATGCTCCAGGGATTCCTCCTCTGCATTGAAAAAGGCCCATAAAGGGGATTCCACCATTTTGAACCGATGAAGTTTTTTATTGGTGAAAATAATCAGGTTTAAAATTGTATATTGGAATTCTTTTAGTCTTATATCTAACATAGTTTCAAAAGCTAAAGAATACAGCTTTTTCCAATCGCAGATATCAGGGTATTTGCTCAAAATTTTAGCTTTTGCAGTGGCAGGAGTTTGCTTCAAAGAGTAGAATTCCTTGTACTCCAACTTAGGTATACGGTGCATGTGATGTCTACTTGATTGTACAAAATGAACTTTTGCATCAAAACTTCAAAAACACCATTTCCTTAATTAAAAATGCACAATGCAACTGTTGGTACATGTAGGAAACGACAAGGAACCAAAGAAACTTGAATATGACTGTTCAAGTGAACTGAGAGCAAACTATAAAGAGAACACTTTGACAGCTGCTGCAAATGTTTACAAATTCAGCAAAGCATCACAATTTTGCATAAATATTACCGAGAACATCTCAAAAAGCAGACTGGTCACATTTTAAACATTTTCTTTTGACTGATTTCGAATTTTAACGTTACCGTGTGTTCTTCTGAGAGATGACTGCATTACTTGTTCACTAAATCCAACTTTAAAAATGAAGCAAACTAAACTGCAGTACAAGGTGGCTTTTTCAGGCACAGTGAACCAAGCAAACAAACCATTGTGACTGTTTTTTCATTTTTATCCCTTTCAAATCATCTCGATCTCTTCTCCTCTTCTACAGTACAGTGCAAGAAAATAATTACATTTAGTGAGTTAGTCAGCCTATGAAGCTACATGTAAGCAAAATAATTAATTATGACATATAGGTTTTTCTCCAGGTACTCTGGTTTTCCCCTCCTCAAAACATTTAATTTGATTTTTTTCGAGATTTGTAATAAATATTAGTAGGCAGAGAGCCACTTATTACAAGTTATGATCATCATCATCATCACCATTATTATTATTATTATTATTATTATTATATTATTATTATTTTTTGTGAATGAATTATCTGTTAATGGCTGCCACTTCTCTTTGAACAAATCAGGCTGAAAATGAATTTTCCTCTCCTTTACTAATCCAGCGGAACTGTTGGTTGACAAAGCAATGGAGTTGGATCATGTTGGAAGCACATTTGGAGGGAACATCAAACCTACACCTTTCCTCTGCTTAGTGTTGAAAATGTTACAAATTTAACCTGAAAAGGAGATTGTTGTAGAGTTTATCAAGAATAAGGATTACAAGTAAGGTTTCTCTGCTCATGTATAATGTTGTACAGTACATGTAGGTCAAAATGAAATTCAGTTCAAAATGATTTTAATCTAGGTTGACATGAAATAGACCTTTTTAGGTTGTAGATTCTGTTTTCTTAATGTAGATGGTGTGATCTTCCCAAGGGGATTTGCCTTTTGTCTTTTCATAAATTGTGCGTACATATGCACGTGAATAAGGTGAAATTTCAAAGAAACAATTCTCAAGGGTAATATCACATGGTCAACAATGTACATTGGGAAAACAAAATCTACAAGCTAAGAAGGTCTGACTATTCCTTTGTCTTCTAACTCTAATTATTCATGAATCATGAATAATTAGGGTTAGATGACAAAGGAATTTCATGTCAACCTAGATTGAAATCATTTTGACCTGAATTTCATTTTGACCAGGACTACATACAATGTATGTGAATCTTGATTTACAGTGTATTATGTAAACACCAATGAAATAGCAGGTGAGCTTTTGCATGAAAACATGATATCTTCACACATGAAAATAAAATGCTATCTTCACTTGTGAAAAGATCACCATTGCTATGGTTACATATAAATAACTCGTGCCTTTTGTTGCAAAAGTGAAATGTTTTGTTATTTCATTGGTCTTTATATAATACTGAACATTATTGTACATGGCCACTTAGAGATAAGAAATTCCTCTTCTTGTGTTGAAAAATATTTCACTCATTCACTGCGCTCACTCGTGAAATATTTTTCTAACACTGGAAGAGAAATTCCACATCTCCACATGGCCACGTAATATCCTATATATATGTAAGCTAATTGTGGCATAGATACACAAAACTTGATTTAAATATATAAAATTAATATTGATTTATTGTCCCTTTTGGACAAGCATACAGTGGTCTTGCTGGGTAGTTTGACTGGTCATCCAAAGAAATTTCTTTTCTCTTGGATAATAAATTATTAATCAAAGGCTCCTCTGAGCCAGCTCATGGATGCATCTTGCTACACTAATTGCAATCTACACTTGACTACATGTACAATGTAGTAATGCAACCTCTTTCCCAGAGTCTATCTAATGATGTATTCTCACCCGCACGCAACCTCCCATCAGCGAGAGCATTGTGTGACACCCTGAAAGTTACAGTGTGTACAGCATGGTAACTGTTCTTTGCCCAATATTAAATTACTTTCAAAATAATTTTTATAGTTACTGATCTTTTATTTTAGCCAAAGGATATATAGACTTTCTGAACAAGATCCGTACTTTGGCAGCTAGATTTCAGAATACATGACTATTTCATTTACATTTATATCATTGAATAACAATAGCCTCCATTGTAATATGCCTCCGACTTGGAAAGCCATGTCAGACATTTCAGTAATCACAAGTAAATTGCAATCTCATCTTCAATAAATAAGAATTCAATACATGCCTGTCTCAGTTTAAGCAGTAAAATTGATCATAGTTTTCTTCCAAAACAAATATGTTGCATGTCTAAATCTTATGGGGTTTTTTGGTAGAAAAGCACTGCTGGTTACTTTGTTTACATTGATTCAATGTAGTGATTGCGGCATTGTATATTGTGTCAAACATATAAGATCCAAGGGTTTCAATAAAATTTGAAGTTGCCAGCAAGTTGGAGTAGAGTAGGAGACGGTATTAAAGAAAAAATAAAGAATTGTTCTTTAATTACTTCAATTCAGGGAAAAAGTAGCTGACGTCTCTGATCAAAGTAGCCTATGCTTTTTATCGGACATCGGTGCTTATTGAAACCACTCAGATCTAAGCATTAACCTGATATGCAACAACACGCAGTACTCATCATGCAACAGGGGATTCAAACCATTACTGAATCGTCCAATCCTTATAATTTGCTCAAACGAATTAGTTGCTTTTGGTCCTTGTCTGAAGCGCCTGAGGATAGGAAATGTCTTATTTCCATGCTTATGGTCGCAAGAAATTTATTTCCAAACACTCAGTGGCCATAGCATGCCTAGTTTTGTTATATAAAATAATATAATTATGCTTTTGGTGTTGTTTTCTCTGTGTTCTCTTGTCTTGAACTCCAACCGTGCCCTTCAGTGCTACATGTAAATAATAACTTGTTTTGATTATTGAGGCATAATTTCATTCCTCCCTGCTGCATTCTTCTTCGGGTGACAAGAAAAATTGTCAATAGGAAAAGCAATTTCATCATCGTTTTTAAGATATTTTCATCGATTTCCATCTTCAGTTCTCGCAGCTTGTGTACTTAATCGTATTACCTTCCCACTTTCCAACTCCACAAAGGTATATTTAGTCAGGGAGCAAATGTCATAATTTAAGGTCCCGTGGGAAATTTATGTTGAAAGCAAGCCACTAGTCTAGAAATGTTCATTAGGACCTAGTAGACATGAAAAGTTTTGGTATCAACTTTGTAACTTGTTAAGACGGGATTTATGAGAGTTCCAATTTCTGACCTATGGAGGCCAGCATGGAAACAAGGTTGCAATAGAAAATCCTTTATATCTTCTGTAAACATACACCTTTACTTACCAAACTTGCCCACAAGATATAATTCACTGCTCTTAATTGATTTTTGGTAAATTTTTATTTAATTGGTGGTCACGTGACCTTGTATTATGGAAACGAGGTAAGAATATAAAACTCCTTATAATTTTCATGTACATGAACCGTTGATTACCAAACGAGACTACATTATGGCATTTGAGACTCTTAGTTGTTTTGAGTAGAACTTCCCCAAGTCAAATAAATTTCTGGAATAAGCTAAAACAAGTCTGTTATTGCTGCAAAATTGAAGATTTAAGGGCCCATTGAAGTATCTCGTTGCTAAGGTACACGGTTGCTACCCAATTGCAATTTCACTTCTGGTCAGTCAAAATTTTTTCGCGCGCTTTTTTTGGCGCCGGCCCGTCGCCAATTCAAGTCGCCAGTAACTTTATTGATTAATTTTCTGCTTTACGTTTACAACATGTGAGTCGAGCCTATAGTTTTAAAACTTGAGTGTTCTGCTTAAAAATGTTATCCATGTACAGATGTAAGCAGAAAGCCGCAGCGATGGCTGCATGTCGATGGGGAAATCTCGAAAAGGTGACAGTAAAAGATTTCCAGTTTCAGGTTGGGAATCGAAATCTCAAAGATGCGGAGACAAACTCTTAACAGTAATTTAAGCAATCTACAAGACTGTGACTGTGAAAAAGAAACTGAATTCGAATTTTGTTCGGTAAAACAAAACACAGTTGAAGAGTTTCAGTTCGAGTGTAGCCGCTATGACTGGCAAAAAATGCTTAGGCACCAGGCCGATGAAAATTCACTTGCCACTTCCGGTGCCACGAGAAAAGAACTTTTCTACTCAAGAGATAATTGTAGTTGCTGGATTTTAAAACAATTCGAAAGAACATCATATTTTCTTGGAATTCAAGCATGTGTTTGGCGACAAAATGAAAAACAAAAAAGTTATACTCAAAAGAGTGGTCAAAGAAGCACATTTTCCATTATAATTTTTTTATTTTTCATCATAAGCCAAAATGCACGCTTAAATTTCTTCAAAACAGCTTTTGAATTGTTATTGTACAGAAAATGTGGAAAAAAGGTTTAAGGGGGATCTAACTTAACTACAAATTGAGCTAACATTGTTGCTATGGAAAGTTCCCAACCCTCATATCTTGGAAACCCTAACTTGCACAGGCAAGCTGTCTGGCTATGTTTTTACAGTCAAAAAGGTTTACAAGATTTTCGAGTCACAGCCATATTTGGTAAGTCATGTGACCAGAAAGAAAAAGGTCTGAAATGCGAGTGGCATAATCTTCTGGATATCGAAAATGGTGCCAATGGTTAACGATCGCCAAGGTGCAAAACTCTACTATCGATTTTTGGAAATTCGCGTTTTTGTGAGATTTATGACGTCATAAAGAAGGCTGGAATATCTCTGATTGGCAAAAAAAATCGGAACTTCACTTAATTTTCTACAAGTTTTAAGGATTTTTCTCTCTAAGGCGCCTTTGGGGCCTGGGGCGAGTTACCCATGCGCAATAGCAATTTATAAATTTTACATGTTCATCTCTTCTCACGTCTCACCAATATAGTGGCAAAAACACCAAAAAACGGTGTTATACAAATACAATCCGTAAAAATCCCTTGGCAACAATGCCAAGTCTGTAGTTAAGTTAGTCCCCCCTTAAGCCATTCAGTTAAAATGCATTTTTCTGTTTCTGGTCATGTGACATTGAACATGGTCCAATGACATCATGAACTGGACCATATTTGCCTCCTATGGTATTGTCCAAATTTGGTCTAATTGAAGCATGCATGTGCAGAGTTATAGCAAATTGATTTTTCCCTAGCAACAGCATCAAAAGACATTTTAATGGGCCCTTAAAGCCAGTAACAAGCACTCATGATAGAGACACCAAATTCATTTGTCTCCAGCAAGAAGGAAGAGTGCCATTTCAGCTGGAGCAATGCCATTCCATGAAGGTGTCTGAAGGACTGGTTGGTATCACACTGAATTAAAGCCTGGGAACGAACTTTTACCTGATTTCTTCTGAGCTTCAACCTCAGACAAAACTAGTTGGGACATATTAGAAAAATACCTAACTTTTGTGACATTGTGTCCAAAATGAAAACCCTAAAAATGATCATGAATTGCTGTTATGTCTCCTCCTCTCTTCTAAAGCTATATTGGGTAAGACAAGAATTCTATGCATAGGGTTTTAGAGAAAAAAAACAACACTGAAAAGGGAGTGGGGAAAAAGGGACTTTGTTCTGGTATGATGACACGTTATTTAAAAAAAACGTGGGTCGCAAAAGCTTTGTCCTAAGTTGTAGCTAGCTGCAGAAGTAAAGTCCATGGTGGGTCAACCTCTGGAAACTCCAGAACAGCAGCATAACCTTTCTTCTCAAACTGCTATTTTAGCACCTGAGAAGAAAGGTGTACATCAATAGGCCAGTTTTGAATTGTGGGCCAACAAAAGAACCAAGTTGAGGTTCAGAGGAATAATTTGCATTTTCGTTTGTCAAAAACAAAGGAAAATGCAAATTATTCCCCTGAACCTCAACTTGGTTCTTTTGTTTTCTCACAGTTCAAAACTGGCCTATTGCGGGTAATGATTAAGAGGTTTAGAAATTCTTTCTCAGAAAGCGATGCTTCTAATACGGAACTCTATAATCTGGTCACCGAAGTGGTCATATAAACAGAGTGAAATAGGTAGATATCTTTTCCACTCATTTGCAGATGAACAGCGCAAAAATTATTTTTTTATTATCAGGGAATGTGAACCTTTGATTGACCATGAAGAAGCATATTCTCCAAATCTGGAAAAGTAGTGACAATGTCATAAAGGTGAAAACAGCAGACAAACTTGTGGAGCTCAAGTAGGACAGGTCTTTTTTTTCCCAGGGGAGGGGGGTACTTGGGTAAATTTTTGCTGGGTATGTGCCACTTGCCTCTCAGAAACCCTACCCCATTATAGTCTATTCTGTGGCCAAATGTAGACCCCATCTTAGTCACTTTTGTGTAAATGTAAATTTTGGTGATCCCATCTTAGTCACTGTTTCTGTTTATACATATACCTTGTAAAGCCTTTTAAGTATGGTCATCCTAAAATGAATTTGACACATTTGCTGAATGTAGCACACTTTACTTTTCACCTACAGTACAAACATTCTGGAGGTACATTTACTCCCAAAATCCCGTAAAAGTGGGACCCCATTCTAGTAACTCTATTGAAAATGCAACCCCATTATAGTCAATCCAGTCCTGAAAATGCGACCCCATCCAGCAGCACATCCCCATTAGCCTATTACTAGGAAGGTCCCCCCTCCCCCCCCCCCCCGGGCTTTTTTCGCTCATCTTGTGTTGGTTTGCAAGAGCCAACCAGATGTAGAAACACCAAGGAACCAGTAATGGCCTTTAAGAGTTCTCGATGGTCTCAAGGTCTCTGTTTGCTACCGACAGTACCCTAGCACACTGATAATACAAGAGTGTCCTCATGCGCCTTGTGGAGCAGTTCAAGGAGGAGTCTAGTGGTGTTGTTATGTTTTATCATAAATTTTGTGTTGTTGTGTGGAAATAAAGAAGACCTTGAAACTTTGAAACATCCAAAACCGATAACGAGAATGTCGATGTGCAAGTCAAAGTTACAGTAGTTGATGTAATGGCTGTAATGCATTAATGGATCAAGACTTACAAACACCTGGCAGAACATCTCTTCAGCAAGTATAATAGCGCCCAGGGAATTCGCTTAATCTTTGTCAGAAACACTTTCTCATCATCGCTGAAAACGACCACACGGGCCAGATGACAAGGATCCAAATGCCCTCTATTGCGGCATTACTGATTTCACACAGTTGAAGAAGCTAATCTGGCATACAAAGACCAAGGCAGAGCTAATCACCTCTCTGGCAAAGAAGGTGAATGAGGCTGTTAGAAGACAGATTGTAGTGGCATTGAGAACAGAATGCAAGGCAATGCTCAAAGACGTGGGACATCTTCAAAGTGGCCATGAAGAAGATGATTTCAAGATGATACTGCATGCCCTCAATGCCATCGGTGATGATGCCACTGTGGACTTGTCCATTCATTCATTACCAATAAGATGGTATTCACAGGTGTGTTCCAGTAACCCATTTGTCACTGGAAGTTACAGCCAATCGTGGAAGCCCTCAGTCCTACCAAGACAGCTGCGCTGGAGTTTCAGGAAGCCGACGATTCCATCCTGTCTACCCATGGTAATCTTGGTCAAAAGGAACAGCCTGATGGTGACATCAAAGGTGGAATTCAAAGGTTTGTCTGCCAACTTTATCTACCGAAGACAGACCAAACAACTTGGTTAAAGAGCTCAGGTGGTTCCTCTTTAGTGAGAAGTAAGCAGAGTCTGACCAACATGAGCTGCACTGCACCAAACTATACTGCATGCTCATTTTCAGTTGATGGTTTGGAGCAAGCATGCTGTACCATACCCTGTGCTGCTGTCACCAAGGGATTATGGATGGGCAATGGAGAACAAGGGGTGGACATGTGTAACAACAACTCCCAGCACCGGCTCCAGAGACTAAGAGACTCTTGATTCTCTGCGGTTTGATTTGCCGGACTCGATTTGATTGATTGACGTTTCTTGTTAGGTGAAGGTGCTCAAATAAGAGACGCTTGTTCAATCAATACAGGGCTGCAGTACTGGATTTCTCTGTACAGACCTTTGTAGTTGTTCTGATAATAGTCAATGCAAGAAACAGAAAATCAAAGGCTTCATAAGACTGACGATGACGAAAGTGATGAGGACGAGAGCAGTGATGAGTCAGAGTCTGAATAAACTGTAAATATTCATTTTGAAGGGAAAGTTGGAAAACTTCATATATTTCATATCGCATATATATTTGTATCTCTTCAAAAGTAACATTGGTCATCTTCTTGGATCATGTGTCTATGAAGCCTCTTTGTATGAGGTCTGTCCAAAAATTTGTTTCTTTCTCAGGCATTTTAAAGAACAAGGTCTTCGTCAAGAGACAGACTTCTTCAACAACCGTAGACATTATCAATGGCAAAATAATTTTTCGTGTCTATTAAGAGTGGTTGTCACCGGCTTTACGGTGGGACTTAAGGTGAATTGGATTGAAGTTTTAAGGAGTCTAAAGATGGGATTAAAATGTACAAAAATGAGTTAAATCCCACCATACAGTTGACACCCCACAAGGGCACTGAAGGTTGCTGGGGAACTGTTTTGGTGTCCATCTATTAATTTTCCGAGGCAAATTCCAATTTTAAACCTTCATTAAATCTTCAACATTCCCTTCTTCGCTAAATTTAACAAATCCTTTTAAGAAAAATTATCTCTTCCCAAATATGCTCAGATCACCAAAAAATTCACAAAATATCCCACAATACAGGTTTGTAGGATAAGCGTAAGGATTTTGGATTGCTTAAAATGGGAACAAGATATAAACGTCAAATCCATGTTAAGCGACGCAGAAACAATGTTTAGGTTAAGTCCCGCCTTAAATCTCCAATTTTGCAGCAATCATGGATTTGTTCTTACTAGCTTATTTGCGAAATTTATTAGACTTAGAGAAGTTCTTCCTCTCACGCTCATTTCCACGTTCATCAGGTCACATGAGAACTATTTTCATTAAAATCTACTTAAAACAACTAAGAGTATCAATTGTCATAATGTAGTCTCGTTTGGTAATCAACGGTTCACGTACATGAAAATTATAGGGAGTTTTATATCTAACCTCGTTTCCATGATACAAGGTCACGTGACCACCAATTAAATAAAAATTTACCAAAAATCAATTAAGAGCAGTGAATTATATCTTGTGGGCAAGTTTGGTAAGTAAAGGTGTATGTTTACGGAAGATATAAAGGATTTTCTATTGCAGCCTCATTTCCATGCTGGCCTCCATAGGTCAGAAATTGGAACCCTCATAAATCCTGTCTTAGCAAGTTGCAAAGTTGATACCAAAACTTTTCATGTCTACTAGGTCCCAATGAACATTTCTAGACCAGTGGCTTGCTTTCAGCACAAACTTCCTGTGGGAGTACATTTGCTCCCAGACTAATTCAAGAGGATTGGACGAAAAACCATCTGCTTTACAATCTTCACAGCTCTGATCGGCATAAACAGTCAAGCAAGAATCTACACATTACTACTACCCCCTGAAACTTGCAACCTTAATACTCAATACAAGACAATACAATACTCACCAGGGGAGGGACAGAATAAATGTTTCATCCAAGTTTAATGAATAAATTAACGAGAATCGAATGAGTGAGTGAGTGTGTAACAGTAACAATAACAGTATATCTTAATTGTGCTGTACTCTCACAAGGGAGGTATTGGTCTCTTTACAATAAAGAGTCTAAAATTTTAACAACTTAAAATAACAAAAAGGAGTGTTAATTTTACAATTCACAATGATGAACTAATTTATCATTTAATTACAGCTGAGGATCTCTTTTCTTTTTTGAAGCATTAAGTAGATATATTTCCCTATAATATTGCATGTATTTTTATTCCCAGCTTTCAGTATTATATTTAATCTTGTCATGATCATTTAAGGCCTCAAAGGAATTGAGTGACATCAAAGTGCCTCCTATACCTCATGGCATGACTACGTCATCCATGAGCTAAAAACTAGTTGAATGGCTATACATGTAGTTTTTTCATTCAAGCAGTTTTAAACTGTGGTTTTAATTGGGTGTCTTGGAAACAAGATTAATATTAATATTTTTAAATCAAGAAACTAATGCGAACAGAGAGGATACTGCACGTGTATCTGAATAATAATGATAATAATAATAATAATAATAATAATAATAATAGTATTTATAGCACAGAGGCTAGTGGGGCTGAGCAAATACAGAAACAAATAAAGTCAAATAATCATAATATGATAAGAATCCCAACTGGCTGGAGGCAAACCAGTTGGCTATTTACAAGGGTGACTGAGGAGTTGAACCAGGGACTACCCAGAACAACACCAGCTAGCGGCCAGACTGGGATTTGAATCCAGGGCAACTGCATTGAAATCCAGTGCCCCAAACCACTTGGCCATCCTGCCTCCTCACTGAATTAGATCTCCAGCTAAACTGATAGCAAAACAGTATAATGACTATACCACTGACAATAGCTGTATTCCCAGGTTACTTTTTGTACATCCCTGCCTGCTTCAAAAATTAGTGACAGAGTATATATTAAACACTTCTTTAACCTTATCAAGGGTGTTAACACTGCGTCTTTCTATCATTGTAATGGTATGCATTCTTACGTAGATATGTGAGAGCCCTTGGAGCCATGTACATGAGGCTGGTGGGTACATCGATGGACTGTTACAACTACCTGGAACCACTTTATAATGACTACAGAAAGATCAGACGGAAAAATAAGATGGGGAGTAAGTGGATGGTTCCTTTGATTTTGTCATTGCTAACAATGAATGAAAATAGAACAGTGTACATGTTGTGCAATGTAAGTCAAAAATTAATGAAATTCAGGTCAAAATGATTTTAACCTACAGTAGGTCAAAATGAAATTCCTTACAATTACAGTCTCTGAGGACCATAATTTTTGCAGGCAAGTACTGTTCAGTAAATAATAAAAAAATGTAACTTTCCTTTCATTTTGTTTCACAAAGTACAGTAAGCCCTTTTTAAGCGACAGTCTTGCTGACCTTTAGACAGAAGTTACTTGCCTTTAGAACGTCTAACAGATTATGCCCGGCGATAGAATGTTAGTTATTGCTTAGTTTTCTAACGAGTAAAGATCATCATACTAACAGATTGACTAATGAATGGATACGGCTAACGCTCTCACAGGCAAGGATCAGGTGCTAACGGTTGACCAACACTACTAACAGTTTTCATCAATTTTTCTATGGGATGAATAACAGATAACTAATGTTTTAGACCATTTAACAAAAGGTTGTTAGAGAACGTTTTCCCAAAGAAGGTCACATTTTATTCTCAAACTGAAAAGTAAGAAACACCTGATAGAGCATAGAAAGTAACACCGCAGGGAAGAACTGATCAGCATGTGGTCACACTGTTGCATTTTATCCATGGACTCAAAAGTTGAACCATCATCCAATGATCATTACCACTGACAGGAAAGTACATGTATCCGTGTCACTGAAATGTCCCTGTAAACCACAGCCATTATTCCACATTACAGTATTTGAAATTGCAAGACTTTCCAAGTTAATTCATTATCTAATCGCCAAGTCCAACCAGGTCTCTGTTAAGTCTGAGGCAGATAAAATTAATAACATTTGGATGGCACAATGTATGTATTTCACTAGCTACAAGCTCTAAGTTATACAGTACATCTGAGGCCCTGCATCTACATTACAAAGCACCTGTACATAGTACATGTGCACTTTACTTTTGTTCTTGTTGTGATAAAGAAATGGAGCTCTCCCACATGGATGAGTTGATCGATGAACTTCTCAGAGAAGAAAGAGCCTGTGATGTCATATTGCCTCGTATTCAGGTGAGGTGTTAAAAGACCATTGAACTGTTGTGAATTTGTGAAGAAGGCAGAGACCTCAGGCAGACATTTGTGTCGCTTTCCACCTGCTTTGATTAGGCTTCTCTACAGTACTTGTGGATGGAATTTAACAAGAAGTTGTAAATACTTGTTGCTTGTCAATAAAATTTAATGTTGTTTTTGTTATTATTTGTTAAAAGAAAAGACTTGCAAAAAGTAGCCAGAGTTCCCTGTACATGCAAGTTGCAAAAAAAAAAAAATTTCATTGGCTAACAGGTTGCTATAACAACAAATGGACATCACTCAACTTGCGTTGACTTGGTTTGGGTGGCCAAATGGTGAAAACCTTGCATCGACTTGCATGCAAATTTGAACTGGACCAAAGTTAGCGCAATTCATCACCAGTCAACACAAGTGCACTCAAGCCCTGGCCAAATGGAGTTGCAATTTGACCCAAGTTTTCAACTTGGGGCTACTTGCGAGTCCGTTTGGCCAGGGCTGTAAATCAACTCAAATCTTATTGTTTACAGTGCAATTATTCCAGCAGTATTGTGTCATTTTAAGTAGTTTTAAAAGCCACCCAGTTGTGGTAATGTAAATAGTCATTCAGTTGGCTTGTCAACATGAGTGTTGTATGCCTGTTGTCCAGGGCAGTAACACTGTTAGCACTTCTTTCATAACTTATGATATCCTGAAGCACTGGAGTTTGAAGAACAGTCACTCAACTGCAGTCAGAGTATGCTATTGGCAATTTGTCAGACCCCCCCCCCCCTCCTACACACACACAGCCCTCCCACCAACTAGCCCCAAAGTGTACATCTTTGCAGTTTTTTTAGAGTGGATCACAAGTGCTGGAACTTGGCAAAAGAACCATCCTCTAGGGATACTTTTGGATACTTTATCCTTTGGGGGTGTCGGCTTATTCATAGATGAAGCACACAACTATAGAGTTATTGAAAAAACTGGTAATGAAGATTTTCAAGCTTTGTGGATCGAAATATCATTTGTTAAAAAGAAAAACATAATTTGCGGAGTCATCTACAGGCAGCACAATAAACCAGAACGGTTCTTGCGATATTTCGAAGAGACCATCGAGAAATTTTCGGCTTCAGGTAAACAGATTTGTGTTTTAGGTGATTACAACCTCGATGCCCTCAAAATAGAGAGCTCAAGTTATAGTCATGATTTTTTAATGAGTCTTCAAAGTTGTTATCTCATTCCAACAATTGACAAACCAACTCGAGTAAGACGAACTTCAGCAACACTAATTGATAATATTTTTGTGAATAATCCTGATCACGTCTGTGCTAGTGGCAATATAGTTTCAGATATTAGTGATCACTTTTCGCAATTTTGTATTTTAAACTCTGCTGCAGAACGACCTAAAGCTAGAGCTCGAAAAGTCCGCGATTTTTCCAACTTTTCGCGGGATTCCTTTATCTCGGATCTTTCGCAAGTGGATTGGTGCGAGATCTTCATTAGAGGTGGTGAAGATATCAATCATGTATTTTCCATGTTTTATACCAAATTAAACAAGCTTTTGAACAAGTATGCTCCGATGAAAACATTATCTAAAAGGAAAGCAAAGCAGCTTTCGAAACCTTGGATTACTAAGGGAATCAGGGCATCAATTAAAATAAAAAATCAACTTTATATGAGTGGAGACCAAAGCAAGTATAAACACTATCGAAATGCAATATCCAATTTAATTCGTGTAAGTAAGAAAAAGTATTTTTACGAATATTTTAATCACAACGTTTCTAATATGAGAAAGACATGGGAAGGGATAAATTATTTACTAAACCGCAAAAAGAAAAATAATATAACAGTTCATAACCTAAAACAGCGAGGGAGTAATACTACCACCAATGATAAATTTGCGATCTCAAACATTCTAAACAAACACTTTACGAGCGTCGGACCGAATCTAGCAAACAAACTTTTAAATTCAGACAAACATTTTACTGATTTTCTTGATAAAAGTAACTCACCGGCCTCGTCATTTTTCTTTCAACCAATAATGCCTAACGAAATCAAGTTAGAGATACTCTCAATGCCAAATAACAAATCACACGGGTTTTACTCCTGTCCAACGCACATACTGAAGTGTGCAAGTGATATTATTAAGGATATTTTAGCCGATATTTTTAATAAGTCTGTTGAACTCGGGATATACCCATCTAAATTAAAAATGGCAAAAGTTATACCAGTCTTTAAAAATGATGATGATACAGATCCTAATAACTATCGACCAATTTCATTATTATCATGCTTTAATCGAATTTTTGAAAAGTTAATGTATAAAAGGATGAAAAAATTTATAGAAAAAGAAAACATCTTGTGCACATCGCAGTATGGCTTCAGACAGGGACACTCAACAGAACATGCTATTTTGGAAATTGTTAACGAAATACAGTCAAATATGGATAAAGGTCTTATCTCCTGTGGCGTTTTCATAGACCTCCAAAAGGCTTTTGATACCGTTGACCATACTATCTTACTTCAAAAACTGGATTTTTATGGATTTAGAGGTATAATAATTAATTGGTTCTCTTCTTATTTGGGAGAAAGGACGCAAGTTACAGCTGTTGACTCTCTAACTTCTGATATATCAAATATTGTGTGTGGAGTTCCCCAGGGTTCCGTATTAGGTCCTCTGTTGTTCCTTTTATTATGTTAATGATATCTACTCTTCGTCACTAAAATTTAAATTCTATCTTTTTGCTGACGATACTAACATACTATTTTCCCATAAAAATCTTAATTGCTTAGAGAAAATAATGAATGATGAACTCAGTAAGGTATGTAAATGGTTAATATCTAACAAACTAAGTCTTAATATAAAAAAATCAAATTTCATTATCTTCCGTCCCTATCAGAAGAAACTCGCCTACACACCTAAAATTAATATTTTTGATAACCAAACAAACAAGTTCGTGCCATTAGAATGCAAAGATTACGTTAAGTACTTAGGTGTTCTAATTGACTATAGACTTTCTTGGAACAATCAAATTGATGCGATTCTATTAAAAATCAGTAAAACAATTGGATTATTATCAAAATTGCGGCATTCTGTACCTTCCCGCACACTCATTTCTATATATCACTCTTTAGTTGCACCTTATCTTCGCTATGGCTTGATTGCGTGGGGCCAAGCTAGCAAGTCCCAGTTAAATAAACTTCTCGTTCTTCAAAAACGTGCCCTTAGATTCATATACTTCGCTAACTTTCGAGATCATGCAATTCCGTTGTTTCTCGATGCAAATATTTTACCACTTAATTTTCTTTATTATCAACTGCTTTCAGAAACGATGCATGATGTAAGTAATCATCTTGTACCCTCTAATATTCAAGACTTGTTCCTTCCCACTTCTCGAGTTCATTCATACAATACTAGGTCCTCAACGTCCGATAATTTTTATATAAAAAAATCAAATCTAGAAATTCAAAAATATGCTTTTTCGAGAATTGGCGCGAAATTGTGGAATGAGATACCAACTAATCTTCGTAATCTACCTAAACATCAATTTAAGAAGAAAATTCGATCATTGTTATTTGAAGTTTTAGAGTCCGATGACTCATATTACGACCTAGACGGAATTATATGCAAGGTGAAGAAAAGTACTTCATAACCTTACGCCGTATCGTAACGCTTGTAGACGAAAACGCAATAGTGCCAACGTTGGCAGCGCATTCCTTTGCTTTCATTTGTTACTTAAATCAGCTTCTTGTTCAACTTTTTCTTCTCTCTTTTTTTTTTTAAACATTATTCTTTTTTATCTCAACTTTATATTCCTACCGATATAATTTTCTTTTTAAGCAGTCTTTGATTTTTCCTTATTTTCGGGCCCGCCTAGATTAGCTACGCTACCTGCGGGTCTGATAATCTGTAACGTATTCTAAATTTCAATAAAAATCAATCAATCAATCAATCAATTGAAGCAACCTTTAATTTTTAGTTACTTTTTGGAAGCAACAGCAGTTTACTTTCCATGACCAGCTTGTTTTATTAATCATTTGAAAATCTAAAGAAATGTAAAATATCCCCACTAAAGTGCCAGTGGTAAAATTACAGTGACAGATCATCATAATATTATTTCAATACACCATTTTGCTAATGATCAATTGCTGGTGAATTGTGGGTAGATCCAGTCCTTTGTGGGGGCAAACAGTCAAAATTACAATTTGAAATTACGTCCTAAAATGGCTGTTTGCCCCCACAAAGGACTGGACCTACCCACACTTCACTAGGAACTGATCATTAGCAAAATGGCGTATCAGTTAATAGTCTGTATTTCTCTGTTGTGTTAATGTTTGCATTGAGACTACCAAGTTCTTTTTTTCTTTTATGATTTCAGAAGCGACATGTGCTTGAAAACACCAATCAACTTGAACCAAGGGTAAGAAATGGTTGCACATGGAACAGTGCAACTTGCCAGTATCTTCTTTAAGGCGGGGCTGTCACTAATTTTTTATGTAGGCAGAGATGTGCAAAAGGTAGCTGGGGATTCCATCTGTTGTCATGTTGTCAATAATTATGCTGTTTTTCTATGAAAGTAGCCGGGTAGCTAGTCCAGAATTATTATCAGAATTTTCCCCGGGCCCTGGCCCCCTAATGACAGGCCTGTTAGGAAAAGCAATCTTGGTTTGTACTGGCAGGCAATAATTTTGGGATTTCAGTTCGCCATGTAAGGAATAATTTATTGGAGATGCCATAGACCATGTTTAAAGTTGTTGTGCAGTGCCCTTCCTGTACTGAAGCCCTGAAATAAAAGTGATGTTTGCTAAAATCATGTTTTCTGTATTGTATTATTTTGCTTGCTTTATTGGTTACCAAGAGATCTAGAAGAATAACTACAGTGTATACTACAGAAGCAAGCTGCAAAGGATTGGGTATTTTTAATGAAAAATGACAGCACAGCAGTTCAATAGATACATGTACCTAATTAGGTTTGCTGATGGACTGATTGCTGATTTTGTTGTCATAGCGGAGCCTTCTTGATGATGATTTAGAAGACATGGCATCAGAGTCAGAAGAGGAAGAGGATAGACAGGTACTATTAAATTATTGTTGGGTTTACACCACATAACTGAGTCATAACTGAGGGGTTTTTTGTCTGTGCGGGGCAGAGGGGGGTGGGGGTGACCCACAAGAAATTGTGCTTTTTTGCTCCTCAGTCAGTCTTGTTTCCATTAAGGGTGTAGTCACCCAAGGGGTAGGGTTATACAATCCTCTTTCTAGGGTAAGCCCTCCCAGCTAGGTCAACTTTTTGCTTATTCAGTGTTCGAGGTACGTAATTATAAGGTTGCCCTTTTTCTCAACTGCCCTCAAAACGTGAAATAACTGTGGACCTGTATGAACCAGGGGAATGAAGAGCATACTTATATATTAGCTGTGTGTGACTGTCAAGAGAAATCATCAACAAAGCTATAAAGTTTTGTTTGATCAGTGTCCTGCGGACAGCTTAAAAGCATTCCTCATGCTGAAGTCAGCATTAATTTAAGGAAGCAGAGCAGTTGAAGTGATCCGTGGTCTTTACTTCTCAACAACTGTGAACAGAAACTGTTGATAGTATGGCTATCATGAGGAATTCATGAGCCGTGAATTAATAATAATAATAATTTAGAACTTATATAGCGTATTTTCCATGTGTATATGATCAAATGCGCTTTACAAGTAGGTGAAATTGAAATTTGGAAATGTTGGTTTTTGTGGAGAGGGGAAAATCGGAGAACGCGGAGAAAAACCTCTCGGAGCAAAGAAGAGAACCAACAACAAACTCAACCCACATATGACGTCGAGTCCGGGAATCTCATCACTGTGCCATCACTGCTTCCCCCAATTTTGAAAACCATAAGAATTTTTTAACGTTATAGCAATTTCTTATGTTTGTAACAGCTCGAGAGGTTCTTCAGGTCTTTTGTTGTAAAGAAGCTTAAGGACTGTTTATCATTTGTCTATTTTTGTGTAGTCTCCGCGTCGCCGCAGCAGAAGTCGCAGTCATTCACCGAAACGGGGGCACCGTGATCACGAGAAATCACGAAAACGCAGCCGATCACCCGGACATCACAGGTAGATAATAAGCTCTTGATTGTGTTCTAATAATTAGTTGTGTGTTTAGACAGTCAATGAATCAGTCAGTCAGTCAATCAGTCAGTAACAGACCGTCTGTAGGTCAGTCAGCCAGTCAGTCAGTCATGCGGTCAGCCTGTCTGCCATTCAGTCAGCCATTCAGTCACTCAGTCGGATCCATTGTTTCTTCAATCCTGCCTCAGTCATACAGTCAGCCATCCTGCCAGTCAGTTCTTCAGTCAGTCCGTCAGTCAGTTACAGTGTAGTCAGTCAGTCCATCAGTCAGTCAGTCAGTCCATCAGTCAGTCCATCAGTCAGTCCATCAGTCAGTCAGTCAGTAGGCCTGCTTCCCAGTCAGTCACTCAGTCGTTCAGTCGGTCAGCTTGTTCGCCTAACCTGCCTCGCCTTTAATATTTAGTATTCGTGTATATTCCTTCCTTTAGGATCTCCCTTCCTTCCTTCCTTTCTCCCTCCATCCCCATCCCCCGACCCTCGCTCCCTCCTCCCCCCTCCTCCCCCCTTCATTCATTCATTCATTCATTCATTCATTCATTCATTCACGTACCCATGTAGTGTCTTGCCCGTGCAAACCAAGCGGCTACGCATCATAGTAGATATGCATCGCGCATGTCGATGTAAAACAGAGGGATGGCAGGTGAAATAAGCATTTGTTCAGTTATTTACACGTTTTGTTTGACTTCCTGACAGACGCAGTCGTTCCAGATCTCCCCGTCGTCGACGGCGCAGGTACATTTGCATTCTTGCAAGGGCGATCTTTTAAAGGGCAGTATCATGGTAATTATCCCGTATTTTGGCCAAAAAAACTACGAAATCAATTTTCATTGTCTTTGTCACTCATGTATTGCTTTTAAGTCCCCAATGAGACGAAATGGAGTAAATTTTAAAACTGAAACATGAGGCGCAACAAATTACAAGTTGGTAGCCATTTCCATCTTGGCTCTGCAAAACCAGACACATTTGAGCCGTTTTGAAGAAATTTAGGCTTTTATTTCTCGTTTGCCAGTGACAAACAGGCCTCTTTTGATTTCACGTGCAGATACTTGTGGCACGTGCAGCGACTTGTGATTGGTCATTGGACTCCTTCGGGAGTCTGATTTTGGCGGGAAATTCAGTCTAAAAATAAATTGGTCTGTGAAAACGCCGTGACAGTAATATTGAGCAGTTGTACGCTCCTAGTAATGGGCTCCTGACCTTCTATTTAACAATTAGATTATGAGCTCGAGATTTCTATCGCGTGATAGCTGATGAGGGCGAAGCTCGAATCAGCTATCACGCATAGAAATCCAGAGCGAATAATCTAATTGTTTTAGTATAAATCTACTAGTCGTTCAAAACTAACAAGTAAATTATCAAAATTCTCCTCACAGGCGCTTCGAAAACGCGAAGAAGCGGCATTTTGTTGACAGCCGTTACTCACTATCTATGGCAGATTAGTATAAATCTACTGGCGTTCTATCATGAATGCCGTTCTCTGATTGGCTACGCTACTCGCTATCTATTCTGTGATAGATAGTGAGTAGCGATTGTCAGAAAAATGGCGGCCGTTTCTCCTCGTTTTCGAAGTGTGTGCGAGGAGGATTTAGATAATTTAATTGTTTAGTTTTGAACGACTAGTAGATTTATACTAAAGCAATTAGATTATTCGCTCTCGATTTCTATGCGTGATAGCTGATTCGGGCTGCGCCCAGATCAGCTATCACGCGATAGAAATCTCGAGCTCATAATCTAATTGTTTAATAGATAGCGAGTAGCGTAGCCAATCAGAGAACGGCATTCGTGATAGAACGCTAGTAGATTTATACTAAATAGAGGTAAAGTGCACATATTTGCAAAAACATTCAACCTGTTCTTTTATATGATACTGGGGCGACTTTCGCCCTGGCGCGAGTTCACTCCGGTTCCCTCTTGCAGCTCTGTACTCGTTTACATGATACCGTCGCGAGATTTCGCACCGGAACGAAATTCTCGCTCCGGTGCAGAAACCGGGGTGAAGTCCCGCCGGTGCGACTCGCGCCGGCATGACATTGCTCGGTGGTATGATGTTAACGAATACAGAGCTGCGAGAGGGAACCGGAGTGAACTCGCGCCGGGGCGAAAGTCGCCCCGGTATGAAACTCGCGCCGGTGCGAGTCTTCTGATGTAAACAGCCCCTAGTCAAACAGCAGTTCCAGGTCAATATGGACACCCCACTGGCTTTCACAGTGTGGCGTAACCGAGCAAGTTCTTCTATGGATCGAAAGTTAAAACTTGCACACATTTTTAGACTCTACGAGCTCGGTGTTTTGCGATATTCCGGAATAGAAATACACGCAATACGCTGTGATCGTATTCTTTTAGTAGTTCTCGTGTCTAAAGAATGAACGAAGTAGCTTTCCATTTAGTTCTGTTTCTGACAACAGAACGTGAATGCAAGAATAAGTTGGCAGAAAACTGTTTACTTTGTAAGTACTGAATAAACGTTCTTTTTGGGAAGTTTTGGCGGAAAAATCGTGCGCGGCCCGACAAGCCCGTGACATCACCCCGGATGTCCGGTTCAGCCGCTCTTTCCAGACAAACCTGGACTGCATTACAGTCTTGATAGCCTGCGAGCGAGCTCTTTTCTGGCGGTGGGGGGTGGGAGGAGGGAAAAATCTCCTTTACTCCCCCTCCCCTTACCCCCGGGAGAGCTTGCTCGCTGGCTACAATCTTGACAGTAATTATGCACCCTGTTGAAATAAAATGTCTTTCATTTTTGCGGTAGAGTTACCTGTACCTCCATCAAGGCAATGCAACAGTTTTCCGTTTTCAATAGATTATGTCTTCTCTTGGGAATACATATCGCGCAGATATTGTCTGCTGATTGAACTATTTTTCTTTCCCTAGTGCCTCACCCCATAAGAGACGTGGACACAGAAGCCGATGTCGCTCGCCCCATCGCCGCCATTCCAGATCGCGCTCTCGGTCGCGTTCGCCTCATCGTCGGCGTCACAGATCAAAGTCGAAATCTCAATCGAAGTCTCCTGAAAGGTCGTCGAAGAAGTCAAAGAAATCTGACCGAAAGAAGGAGAAAGACAGCGAGAACTCTGGGATGAGCAAGGAAGAGCTGGAAATCAAAGAAGCGAATGAACTTAGGGCTAAGCTCGGTCTTAAGCCATTAAAACCTTGAGAGGCTTTGGAATAAGGTATAAGAGCTCATCCCGGAAGGAATCTTTTCTTAGGACAAGTTTTTGTTCTTCTTTATAATGCTTAACTCACCAAGAACATTTTCTTGAAAGCAGTATTCCCTCATGGATACCGAGACGAGTTTTTATTTCCTAATACTCAGGACATTTTCGTTCTTGCCTACATGTACGTAGTTAAGTGGTTTGAAGGTTTCCCCATCAGAAGTTAAACCCCTTTTCGTTTCTCCTAAGGATGGAGTCGTCTGGAGTTGAACTTTTTTATGTACATAGCGAGGAAAGAAATGACGAAACAAAAGGATAGAACTCGTCATGTGAACCGGTTCCTGAAAATGTTTTATAGTTACAGGAGATAGACACTCACGTGAAACCAATTTCATGAAATTCCCCTCTGGTGAGATCTCTTGCGGGGTAAATCTCCTATCAGAACCTCACTGGTTTTAAACTTTTTGTCGTAGTATTATTTGCGTGCGTTTTTTTTTTGTAATACTAGCCCGCCAGTAACATTGCAATACAGTGAAAAGAAGAATTTACGCCAGCGCGGTTGCGTCTGCAGCCTGTAGCAAAATTTGCCTCGCTTCCACTTTGCAGTTTAATATATCTAGGTCTCTGTTATTCACTGGTTATTATCCACTTGACTTTTTTTTGTATGTATTTTGTTGCGATAATTCATATTTCCAGTTATAAACAATTAAAACCATACTGCATACGCCTTGTGGTGGTATTAGGAATGGATACTTGCAAGAATAAAGCCACTTTCTTGCAAACATTGTCCAGGTGTACTAAATTACAATCCTCAATTGCCATGACAGCCCTGAGGTGAAATTGTATTTCTCCTGTTTGTTTTCCTATCAGAGTCCTCAGTGTCAAAGTGTCTGTTTCATGACGATGATTGTGATTATGACTATGATTGTGTCTGGCATTATAACTGTGATCACAATGTATTGTTGTTGTTGTGCCGTTGCTTGTATATTGTGTTCGCCATCCAATGCTGGAGACCATCCTTATTTAGAGTAGCCTACGCAGCTGACGGTATTGTGTGATTAAAGTTTTGGCGGCGGAGCCGCGATCCAAAAAAAGGAGTGGGGACGAGGTCTCGCGGCTCCGCCGCCAACTCTCACTCGACTGGTCAGCGGCTCCGCCGCCAAATTTCCCTCGCCTAGTACATAATACCGCCAGCTACGCAGGCTATATTTAGAGATATCGTGAGCAAATAAGCAGCTTCCGTATTCATCCGCTCCTCCCCTCCCTCCCCTCCCCTCACTTTAATTTTGCTTTAACCCTTACTTTCCTGCGATCAAAAAGCGACTTTCGCAAACCCTCAATGAAACGCTTGCTTTACATTCGAGACATGCATCCTAAACAAGTCGTGAAAGGCGGTTCTTGTTACAGCGGTTATTGTATTGCCGTGAACACCTAAAATATGTCTGGAATGTTAATTGTGTTGTAACCAATCACAGGCGAGATCTTCAAACCACAGAAACCACAGGCAACGAACGGATTCCTATCTGTCACGGAACAAATTATTTTCGTTTTGTTTTAACATTCAGTCTCTTTATAAGTAAACAATTGCTTTTCCTTCCTATTTGTTTACAGTGTGTGCTATAATAGCGAAGAATACAGGTTTGAACGATTTTGAAATAAATTACAAAGCCGAAGTGCCGGGCCGACGCACGCGACGGTTTGGCGTGGGAATTTTTAAACTTTTTGTAACGATCGAAATCGGTAGTTACGCCTGATCGCAAGTTACAATGTTGCAAGGTAAGCCTATGGCAAGCCGTTGCTGCCAAAAGCCTATCGAGTTGTAAATCCTGGTCCAAATGTCTTTCAATATCATCGAGTTGGAAAAGTTACATGGTCAGTTTTGAAATTGCATGGTCGAGTTCTGGAGAACCATGGTTGAGTTGCATTTTGAAAGTATGAGTTCTCGCTAGCGAGTTTTTATATTCTCGCTAGCGAGTTTTCAATTTCTCGCTAGCGAGTTTTTAAATTCTCGCTAGCGAGTTTTCAATTTCTCGCTAGCAAGTTTTCAATTTCTCGCTAGCGAGTTTTTAAATTCTCACTAGCGAGTTTTCAATTTCTCGCTAGCGAGATTTTAAATTCTCGCTAGCGAGTTTTCAATTTCTCGCTGGCGAGTTGTCAATTTCTCGCTAGCGAGATTTCAAATTCTCGCTAGCGAGTTTTCAATTTCTCGCTAGCGAGTTTTTCAATTTCTCGCTAGCGAGTTTTTCACAATCGTGCGCAAGCGCAATATGCGGACGGATGTTGTAGACGGTGGCGGAAGCTTTAGACCATACATAGATGGAAGTTGAAGGCCGCGAATGGAAGCCGTAAATTTTGCAATTTTGAACTGTTGTTTTCTTTGAGGGCTCGAACTGGCGGGATTTAAGTGTACCGATATTTCATTAAGCCAAAGAACATAATGCAAACAAGACGCTCTATGAGCTTCTACCTGGGACACCTTCAACACCTTGCGAAGTGTAGAAGTAGACGTATGCTAAAACCGACTATTGGTTCGAAAATTGATCAAAGGGCCCTTGAAGCCAGCTCATTCACGTAGTGGCTAAGTGCATGCATTCGGGTATTCATTGCTGCTGTAGTCTGATGCGATTTCAATACAGGTTTGCAACATGAGGTGAAATAGTTAGGCAGAGCAGCTTGTCGATTTCTTTCGACAAAGTGACACAAATATTCTTTGTCGGCTGGAATTTAGTTGTGATTCAGTAATTTTGCATATCTTGCACTGTAAAAAACAACGAAAGTCTTCAGGATCTAGACGTGTTCAGCATCGCATGTCACGAAAGGACATTTAATGCACCTTCTTTTTTTCCTTCAAAACCTAGGAAAAATTATGTTAAGCCACTGTAAATTTATAATAGTCATAATAGTTGAACGATGCCAACACTGATGAACTTTGTTGTGCTTCCTGCATCACAAATAATGCTTGACTTAATGGCAAATTTTGATAATGATCTTTTTCTTGTCACGTACTGGCGCCACGGAGTCTGGCTAGTACAGTAGTTCATTTCACAAGTAAATCAGTTTAAAATTACTTTCGATCCGTATTAAAGCGCGGGTCAGAAACTGTACTTTTCCTGAGCCGAGCTTAATAACAGTTTAGGTCGACCCAAATTAGTTACAGTCATGAAACGATACCACGATTTCAAATAACTACAGCGAGGCTGAATTATAAAAGTAATTCAAGTGGGAGCCAGTGACATTATTTTCGCATAGCCAACTCCGAAAACAGTTTTACGTGATTCCCTCGTACAAAAACAAACATGCATTGAGCGAACCCAAAAGCAAACCATTTTCATTTTTCAAACGGATTGTTTCCGAGAATCAGAAAGCGTGCGTTCGACTTCTGCACGTCACAAGGTGTCCAAAGTGTACCGAGTTAACGCTCACAGAGCGTCTTGTTTGCATCATGTTCTTTGGGTCAATGAAATATCGTTACACTTGAACCCCGCCAGTTCGAGCCCCCAAAGAAAACAACAGTTCAAAATTGCAAAATTTACGGCTTCCATTCGCGGCCTTCAACTTCCATCTATGTATGGTCTAAAGCTTCCGCCACCGTCTACAACATCCGTCCGCATATTGCGCTTGCGCACGATTGTGAAAAACTCGCTAGCGAGAAATTGAAAACTCGCTAGCGAGAATTTGAAATCTCGCTAGCGAGAAATTGACAACTCGCCAGCGAGAAATTGAAAACTCGCTAGCGAGAATTTAAAATCTCGCTAGCGAGAAATTGAAAACTCGCTAGCGAGAAATTGAAAACTCGCTAGCGAGAATTTAAAATCTCGCTAGCGAGAAATTGAAAACTCGCTAGCGAGAACTCAAACTTTCAAAATGCAACTCAACCATGGTTCTCCAGAACTCGACCATGCAATTTCAAAACTGACCATGTAACTTTTCTAACTCGATGATATTGAAAGACATTTGGACCAGGATTTACAACTCAATAGGCTTTTGGCAGCAACGGCTTGCCATATAAGCCGCTAGAATTTTCTGATTCCCATCGCTTCGCGGCTATTGCAGCAAGCGTTAACACTTTTTTGTTAGGTCAGGGAGATTTACTATTTTGGTAATTTATTACCGGTATTCTTTTTTTTGGTAGCTAATAATAAAGTTGAAATTCGAGAGTTGTTCTTGTCGATGTTTTCGTTTCTGATAACATAATCCTCGCTAATACTTTTTTGTAGAACAAGGGGATTGGATTTACGTGCGCTAACGATTAAACCTTCGAACTACTGTGCCGGCAGAAGTTCCTTGATCGCAAGATCGCAAACTGGAAAACCACCGACCAAATTCAACATCTATGGAATGATTGACACATCGCGCAAAGTAAACAGCCCAATTTTCGGTATTCCTTCCAAAATATAATTTTGCTTTTTCTCTGAAGGCATTTATGCATTTGATATCTGGGGGATTACATGCTGTAGGAAACTAGTTATGAGGGGATTTAGTCAAGAAGATTTTAAGTCCCCTTTGGATGCGATTATTAGCACATTTTGCGCGCAAAAGAAAAAAAAACATGATTATCTATGACGCGCCAAAACGGACAAAAATACTTCTTTGATATATATAAGACTTCTCCTAAATATATAATACTTGATTCATATAGATATAACTCGATGTAGAAATATCCAACTTGTTTCCAAATAAACACAATACTTCTTTGATATATATAAGACTTCTCCCAAATATATAATACTTGTTTCATATCGATAAAACTCGATGTAGAAATATCCAACTTGTTTCCAAATAAACAAAACATCTTGTAAATATATAACTTCTTTGAATATTTATACAACTTGAGGCACAAATACAAAACGTGTTTCAAATATTTGACTTGTTTCACACAAATAGGACTTGCGCCGCATATATAAAACTTCTTATCGATTAGATTATTGCAAATCGATACCACAGTTAGTATCCAGGCCTCTAGAAAACGGGTTTACCTAAAATAGGGAATCCGGAATTCGGAATCCGGAATCTAGAAACTGGAATTAATAATTACTAAAAGGGTTAAAAGAACCGAACAAGACGATAGATATCTTACACAAGGAGGTAGGTGACAGGACTGAAGTCTTAGTCTGGGACTTGGTTTGTTCTTTCCAGCTGAGTCGCTATGGAGGGATATAGGGATAACTATTAAGACAGACCGAATGCAGGATCATTAAATGGCGCCGTTAACGAGCTGACCCGCGAGATTTTACACTAGCCTCGTACATGTTTAACCTTAAGAAACAAACAGGCCCATGCAGTGCGACCCTCGCTGCAAAAACTTAGTGAGAAGCATTGCTATTGGGAATAAAATCTTTCTTGGAGCAGATTAACCACATTTATCGCCTACTGTAAAAGTAGGCCTGGCGGAGTCCTCCGTTGTTGTAGATATCCTTCAGGGGCACCCAACGACAATTTTCGGAAGATATCTGTTCGGTGGAGGGTAATTCGCCTTGGGCTTTCGGCGTCGATTGAAGAGTGCACTCGGATTTTCGAAACTAAAACGTGGCCTAAAAGATTCGCAATTAGGAAATCATAGTCCCTGAGGCTTTCGGAAAGGTCGCAATTGCTGTTTTTGGCAGTCAAAAACGTCAGCTAGCATTGTAGGAAAGAAAATAGTTCCCTAGAAAGGTCGTGGAATGTTCATTTCAGCTTGCATTTTCTCGTAGGAAGGTTTTGTTCCCTATCATTTTCGGGCAATTAAAATTTCAGCTAGGGAATCCGAACAGATGAATTTCTTCTAGCTTATGAAAACATCACTTTTAACAGACTTCAAACACCATAAGGTGCTTAGATATGCCTTTCTACAGCTTTTGGTTGACATGGCTCGTTGGGTGCCCCTGATCCTTAACCGATCAGAAGTGGAGAGCAGCGGATTTCACGTGCTCGAGGTTCCTATATAAAAGTTTTAAGGTATATTGAGCACCATACTGACTTATAATAAGTCTCAGCAAAGGAGCGACTCTTGGAAAGCCCCTCGAAAAAAACAGCAATGACTGAAGACGGTATGAGGGTGAATCTTTCTGAAAATGTTGTAAGCAAACGAAAGCGCTAAAACAATCCTCACCCCAGCCCCAGCCCCCATAGCTATCATTTCCAGGTGGGGCATTCATAAACGTCTTTTTGGGGGGTGGGGGGGGGAATAAATATTTTTGTCTTCTTTTTTGCTCCAATTAATCTCTCGGATTATATTTATTTCGTGTTAGTTTTTTTTTTCTGTGTATTTAAAGTTTTTTTTTTAAGTGATCTTTCTTCGTCTTTTGGAGATGTTCCGGAATGTACCGGGATGTTCCGGAATGTTCCATGTTCCTCGTTTTATCGACGGCCACTCGACAACCTGATACAGTTCCCAAACATTCCAGCATGGAGAAACAGACAATGACCAATCAGGCGTAAGCGTTCCCACGCGCAATTAAGTCAAGATGTGCAAAGCGATTTTTCTCTGCTTTCTGGTCACGAAGCGTTTAAAATAATAAGCAAAAAACATAGCTCTTGTTTTATAAAGATCTAGCTGAAATCAATAACAAAACATTGAAAACGGAAAAAAAGTTGCTCGAAATCAAAAAAGGTTGATCGAAAACCGAAAGTTGTTCAAAAAGTTGCCGTCAACTTGTGGACAGGCCTAACACCATTCATCGACAAAAAGAAGAAAAGGTGCTTTTAATTAAAATGATTTGAATTTAAAATGTCCAAAATGCACAAAACATTGATTAGTATCGTTGTGGTGTGATTGAAAGCTGTGTGCTTTAAAGGAATCAGGCGGTTTATTAAAAGCAAAACCAAAGTATTAAAATGCCGCCCTAGAATAAACTTCATGGGCTTGCTTGCTGCAAAACTCAGGCTAAGTCATCATATAATTTGTTGACCATATTTTTGCCCAAGCGACTTCAACCTTTGTCAAGATTTTCCACCAAACTTCTTTTATCCGGATTCCGAATTCCGGATTCCGGATTCCTCATTCTCTATTTTAGGTAAAACCGTTTTCCAAAGGCCTGGATACTAACTGTGGTATCGATTTGCAATAATCTAATCGATAAGAAGTTTTATATATGTGGCGCAAGTCCTATTTGTGTGAAACAAGTCAAATATTTGAAACACGTTTTGTATTTGTGCCTCAAGTTGTATAAATATTCAAAGAAGTTTTATATATTTACAAGATGTTTTGTTTATTTGGAAACAAGTTGGATATTTCTACATCGAGTTTTATCGATATGAAACAAGTATTATATATTTGGGAGAAGTCTTATATATATCAAAGAAGTATTGTGTTTATTTGGAAACAAGTTGGATATTTCTACATCGAGTTTTATCGATATGAAACAAGTATTATATATTTAGGAGAAGTCTTATATATATCAAAGAAGTATTTTTGTCCGTTTTGGCGCGTCATAATTATCTCCGATCGCAGATCTTCTTACCAAAAGAATCTCCGTAAATGTCCGTAAACTCGCATGTTACAACCCAACGGCTTTATATTGTTGAATGCATATCTGAAAATTTATTTTTCTACAAATACACGATTGTTCATTATGTCGTTACATGGAAAGCCGGTCGTCGTCGCGTCGCGTTGGCTTCTAAATTTTTCTTTCTAAAATCGAACGATGTGCTGAATGCGGTCCTCAGCACTGATCTTGGGGAGCAGTGGTATTTTAAATTCCTAAGGGACCGTTCATTTTTTATGGGGTAGGGGGGCTGGTGGGATTTGAAGAAGTGTAATTTGAAAATTGTATGACCCCCCCCAATTTCCGATTTATTTCGCATGGCCCTTCCCCCCCTCATACATAAGGTCTTAAAAAAGTTACTGCATTAAAATTTCGTTTTGTTACATTTCACGTAATTTAGTGAAAGAAAGCTGAAAGCTAGAAAGCTGTTCTTAACAAATTCTCACTCAAAAGAATGAAAAGTCAATTTCAGCTCTTGTTACTGCACGTCCTGAGCGTGTTGTAGCTGGCCGCTCGTCTACATATTCCTCGTCTGAGGCGATAAAAGCAAGAACGACATCATTTGAGTCGTCTTTAGAGTCAGGGGCATCACTCTTGTAATCATCATCAGTTTCTTCTCCCTCACTGCTTTCACCACTGCTGTCTAGTTGACTTGATTCATTGCTGCCTCTCACTTCGGCTTGACCTATTCTGAGAGTATTCATCTGCAGGAAGTGTCCCATAATTGTCTTCGCTTTGTTATTCTTGCTGCTCTTCTGATGCTGTTTTAATAGCCCATGATGTTGTAAGTATTTGTTCAATTCTGGCACACGGAGTTTTTTTTAGCTTGGCGGCATCTTCGCACAAAGTAGCCCAATGATAATCATCATAGTACTTTTCTCTTGCCTCCCTACATTCCCTTGCCCTTTCCGCCAGTCTCTTCTTTTTTTTTTAAACTCTATGACCTCTAGATGCTGGAGATAGTCAATCACAAACTTTGGTTTCACAATGAATTTGTCTCCAAATCTAGCTACGCTCTCTGGGTCAGACAAAACTACGCTACCACTAAATTTCTCAGAGAAAAGCTCTGGTAACGAGGTCAGTTCCAATTCAGGACTCAAATTATTGGTTTTAATTATATGAGCTTGACAACAACATTTTTATGAATGAAAAGAAAGTTGTTGCTATTCAAGACTGTTATTATGGTATGTTCACTGTCCTTATAAAATATAAAAGCTGTTGAGAAGTTTTTTTGTTACCCTGGAACTGTTTTAGCATATTTGTTATAAATAAAAGTGCACACTTTTTCTTGCATTTGTAAACATCTCTTATCCTATTTTTAATCTAATTTTTTCGTCCGACCCCCCCCCCCTTCCTTCATTTTTTTTTCGGCTGGCCCCCCTTTCAAGCCAATTTTTTTCGAGTGGCCCCCCCCCAAAAAAAATCCCACCAGCCCCCCCTCTCTCATAAAAAATGAACGGTCCCTAATAAGACAGCTTGTATCCTTAAACATGTTAAATAAAACGAAAATAATTTGTTCCGTGACCGTTCGTTGCCTGTGGTTTCTGTGGTTTGAAGATCTCGCCTGTGATTGGTTACAACACAATTAACATTCCTGACATATTTTAGGTGTTCACGGCAATATAATCACCGCTGTAAGACTTTAGAAGAGAGGAATGATTTAGTTATGTTTGTATGTTCTATTGACTGCGAGTAGTCTCTAATTTCGGCGATGGATTGTGGGGCGGGCGAAAGACACGCGCGTGCGCGCGAAGTTGCGAGGAGACGCGACGCGAGCGTGTCTTTCCCCGCCCTACAATCTATCGCCGGAATTAGAGACTATTCGCAGTCTATATGTTCTAAAGTCAGATCTACAAACTTTTGAGTTTGTATATCACAATGCAAGCCGTCGCTCAACAGAACACAGGGAAGCCATCTATCGAGGGAAATCCAAACTCCATCAAGAGATCTTTATTTATTTAGGCCCCGTTTATATGGAGAAAAGTTGTCCCGGGTAAGATGGTCACCCTCCCAGCCGAGTCAACTTTAGCGAGCGTTACAATAGACCATTTCTTGATACGTTTATGTGATAAAAAGTTTACCCCTTTGCGCGAGCCAGCAGCACTCGAACATGCTCTGATTGTCTCACCTTGACCGAGTTGACCCGGCTAGGCGACCCAAAGTGTTTATATGGAGAAAAGTTGGCTCGGCTAAGAGGGTGACCCTGCCATCGAAAGAGGCAACTTTTTTTTTTTCTAGCCGAGCCAACTTTTTGTTTCTCATGTAAACGGTTCGCCAAGTTTTGTAAGGAAATGAAGGAAAAGTTGGCTCGCCCAGGGTACCTCGGGACTCCGGTAGGCGGATGACCCTTTTACCCGGGACAAAACGGGGCCTTAGCTTACAAGTCATCATAATTTTGGGATCAAAAGATACAAAATTCCTAATTTTTCACAGCATTTTCCTCGATCGCTTACCTACAGTATTAAATTGTACCCCCGGGAATGTATATAAGCTTTTATTATATCTCTCACTTGGGACGCGCGCTGAGATTAGTCAATTTTGCGGGCCGTATTCTACAGTACAGCGCGCTTGACTTCAACTAGTTTTCTTTCCCGCGCGCCGGATTAACCTCAGAGATATAATAAATATCTTACTAACCTCGTATTATCGGTTCGTACTGTAAGTTACGGATCCCCCTTTTTGCCATTAATTCATGGCCCGCGCACTTCACGCTTGGACCATAAGCCAACGGTACGTCACATACAGAGCGCGAACGTTGGGCACTAATGACATCATGATGCGGTCATGACGCAAGCAAGCAAACAATCACTCACCGTTTCTGGGAAACCAAAGGTTTAGCACTCGATAATACTTGACACGATTTTACTACCACTCGTTTTAATCGAGTCTCATTTCTGAGACCGAGTCTAGTTTGTACAAACGAGTCATTTTTCTAAAATCGAGTATCGTTTGTACAATCGAGTTTCATTTCTGAGATCGAGTATCGTTTGTACAATCGAGTCACTTTTCTAAAATCGAGTATCGTTTGTACAATCGAGTTTCATTTCTGAGATCGAGTCTAGTTTGTACAATCGAGTCACTTTTCTAAAATCGAGTATCGTTTTTACAATCGAGTTTCATTTCTGAAATCAATTCTTCTTTCGGTGATAAAGGTCCTTGATCGAATCGCCTTTGTGCAATCGACTCTCGTTCATGGAATTTGAAGACGGAGTCATCTTACAAGGATAGAGAATCAGAGATAGAGGAAGAGATGCAGGTGGAGGTGTTTTAAATGAAAAGTAACTTCGATTTTATTTAGTATTTCTTGCTTGTTACCGTTGGAAAAGTGGGGGAGGGAAAGGCTAAAGCCTCCTTTAGCCCCTCCCCCTGCGCGGTGTCTAAGATTTTTTTAGCTTATTTTTCGATGATTGCTCATCATTATCATCATAACTAACATTGACATTGAGACAGAAAAAACCAATTCTTTTGAGGATACCCCTTTAGACCCTGACACTAACGGTTTATTGCCAATTTTTTTTGTGAGAATTAATGCAAACGCCGCTCTATTTCGTATGGTTGATAGGGGTTTACAGCAAAAAAGCTTGAATAATCAATCGCGCACACGAACGCTATTTAGCTGGGAGGTAACTAACCGCGATGAGGAGCACTACGTTTCTCCGAATAACATATTTAAGGTACCCATCACGTTAGTATTTTTGAGGTACCTTTACTTGTCTTTGTTGATATTTTGGCCTGGAATGGAAGGAGTTGGAATGGAGGAAGTTTAAAGGTGGAGGTACTCGTACAGAGGGAAGGGGATGTGTTAATTTTTGTACAGTTCTTTCCCTTGTTTTGTTTTCACGTGGAAAGCGCTTGTAATAAAATGAGTGTCTGAAATTCTTGTTTCAATAGTTTTATTTGTTGGTTCTTGCACTCTTTCTCTTGTTTATATAACTCTTAGCCTTTGTTTGCTTGGCCACCTGTAAACAAAGTAGATTGAGAATCGTTATTTGCTACAAACATAGCATAAAATGTTTCTTGTGTGCATGTGTGTGTGCTTTTTTTTGGGGGGGGATGAGTGTGCCGGGAGGGGATATGGGGATATCTCAGATGTTATCTTACTAGTATCAGTGTCCAAAATACTTTAGCAGCTGTGAAAAGGATGACCATAGTAATTGATTGCATGTGAGTGTGTCTCTCTTGCACCTGGATTTTTTACATGAATCTGTTGTGTTAATGAACGTCTTAGTTTGATTGTAACGTTGGGTTAAAAAGTGGAAATGTTATTTCCACTTTTAATGTTGTCCCATCTAATAAATAAGAAAAATATACCAATCTTAGAGTGAACCAAGAAACAGGTGAATTTGTGGGATGTTAAAGAACCCACACACTGTTCGAAAAGAGTGTATGGTGGTATATATCTGCCAGCATGTTGTCGGCATGGCTGTATTAGTTTGAAGGGCTTCTGAGCGACTGAGACCACATTAAATATACAGCCAGAAGTCAGGCTATTTGCCAGTTGCTGGAACTTCCCTTCAATCCTTCCTTTAGTTAATATTCAAGCTGCCAAGGGAACCAGCGCAGGAAATCCCAACTTCTTTAAGGCCTGGCTAATTATTATGTGACATAAGTGACTGATAATATGTGTGACTATAGGATGTTAATCTTCAAATAAGAAACAGGTGAATTCCATTCAGTTAATAATGTATATTACAAGTTAATGAATAGTTTTCATTGTTTTATCTAGGTTTATAATAAGGCAAAAGGGTGAAAAATTTGCATAACTTACATATTTTTAATCTGCATGTGATGAAAATGTAAAATTTCTCACTGTAAAGGGTGAAACTCTAAATAGCATGTTTTCTGGGTCAAATAGTGCAATAGCTGTAAGAACTTGGCTGTCAGGAAGTTTTTCTTGGCTCTTGAGGTGGATAACCATACCAGTGGCTTAATCATACCACTGACCGTATGATCATACCAAAAAAATTGAGAGAGAAAAACACAGGGCACTCAGCATAACGAAAGGGCAGGCAAGAAAATGGAGAGTGGGGTGCCCTTTCATTTCCGCCTAGCTAGAACTTTGTTGTTATCCATATTATCTTAACTCGGGCTTGGCTACAGGTTGCTTACTGTAATATGATTAGTTATGTATATCTTCATTTTGCTTACCAGCAAGTGAGTCAGGAAATGATTGTTTCTCTGATAACTGGAGTCCTGTAAGAAAAAAAGGGGAAAGGGAAGTATACGACCCAGATGAGGCCTAGCTGTGTACCAGCATGGAAAAATACACAGCTAGGCCTAACCTGGGCAGCATACCTCCCTCATCCTATTCTAATGAGCAAAAAAATATGAACCCACTCGATCCTTGTCGTTGCAATAGCACCCGGATGTTGAGTATAAATCCAAACCACATTATTAATAAGTTAGAATAATTACTGTTAGTATTAATACTTGTCATTATTAGCTGTCAGTGACATATGTGGTGTCAAATTCACCTCAACATCCTGTACTAATGCAAGTAATGCATTAAATCAACATTGATTTTTTTTTTTCATTTTTCAATCAAGAATTTTTATTCATACAACGTTTTGGTCAATGAATTTCCAATAGGTATTACATGTCAAAAGTCACTGTCTGGTCTATCAAACGTTCTCTTAATAGTTGGTAACTTAAAAGTTGGTCTCTTTAAAGTTTGTTGCACAAAAGTTGTTCACCGAATAGTCCTGTCTCTATGAGCAAACTGTTATGTTCTTAAGAGCCTGGAGGCAACGATCCTCGCTCATGAAGGGCGTGGACACAATGGACCTGGCTCGATTAAGAATGCTGTCAACTAGGGTTACATTCTTAAGAGCCTGGAGGCAAGGATCCTCGCTCATGAAGAGCGTGGACACAATGGACCTGGCTCAATTAAGAATGCTGTCAACTAGGGTTACATTCTTAAGAGCCTGGAGGCAACGATCCTCGCTCATTAAGAGCGTGGACACATAGGACCTGGCTCAATTAAGAATGCTGTCAACTAGGGTTACATTCTTAAGAGCCTGGAGGCAACGATCCTCGCTCATTAAGAGCGTGGACACATAGGACCTGGCTCAATTAAGAATGCTGTCAACTAGGGTTACATTCTTAAGAGCCTGGAGGCAACGATCCTCGCTCATTAAGAGCGTGGACACATAGGACCTGGCTCAATTAAGAATGCTGTCAACTAGGGTTACATTCTTAAGAGCCTGGAGGCAACGATCCTCGCTCATTAAGAGCGTGGACACATAGGACCTGGCTCAATTAAGAATTATGGTACAGTAAATAATGGCCCAGTCATACTTCAGGTAATCTTAAAGGGGTATTGTCATTGCAATTTGTCATAAAGTTTGTTCAAATTGTTAAGAAGTACATTTTCTATTACATGGACAGCCCATGTAACAGAAAAAGTAGATTTAATATTTTTCATCGATTGTCATTGCTGAGTATAATTCTGAGGGTACTGCTAATTATGCAATGTTTGTCATTGTGTTTGTTAGTTTTCAATGGAAGTTTTATTCTCTATGGTGATATTAATATACCATGTGAGCTCTTAAACAATGACTGATAATTGTTTAAGGTTAATTTCTATTTTTATGGTTATTATGTTTCCAGTGATCTTACACATCTTGCACCTCTCTTGTTCCCTTTATTTACTGATGATTTTCTTAGACATAAGTAAAAGTAAGGAGTAAGGTTACATCGTTTATGGTTAAAAAAGCTACAGTTAAAGCTGTCAGTTTTTAAGTACGTTATCCTAAAAATGATATTCCCCTTCTGTAGTTATTCTTGTTTCCATCCTGGACATTTCCATGAGCTTCTTGTTCTTGGTGGATGTCATTTTTGTAACCTCCAGTGTTGTGGTTTGAAGATATATACCAGTGATACTGTGAGGCAAATGTACTTACTATGCTTGACCTTCACTGTATGGTTATCTGGGCATTTAGCACTAGTGTTTAGACCTTTAAAACTTTACATTGCAATGGTTATGTTTATTCTTTATGCTTACTTTTCTACATTTAATGCTGGGCACACTAATTTTCAAAGCTTCAAAGTTTTGAGATCCTTAAAATTTTTGTTTGATTAAAGCCTTGGTCACAGTTAATCATGTTATGTTGGGAATTGAAGCACTTTTTTTAAATTGGTAAATTTTTTTATTCAAAGTTATGATATCAGACTATTTCATCATGACAACCAGTCCTTGTAAAACAACCTAAAATGATACATTGCGAAAGTCTCTGGTGGCCACATCTACATCAAAAAGTAACTTAAGAGACATGTTGATTTTTCCATCTTCTAAATCTCACACTTGATCTTCACCAATTGAACATCTTGAGACTTTCGTCTCTCATCGCACTTCCTTTTTACCTCTTGGAAAACTAAAATAAACTTCACAAACGGGTGGACATCCTTGAAAATCCTCCATTGTTAAGTTTTCTCCACAGCAAATTGATATGTTGAATGTAGACAGCCATTGATACTGTGAGTCAGTCCCAGTACTCCAATATTAATCATTCACCACGGTAAATTATCATGTTGAATGTGGATAGCCATACCAAGATATATACCAGTGATAGTGTTAGTCAACCCCAGATGTACTTGACCTCCTACGCAGACGTTGTTTTGGCTCATGCAATCTTTCCTCCACTACTGTGTTCTTTTCAAAATTTCATGACAACTGAAAACTGGACTACACTTTTACTACACTGCATGATCATCCAGACATTTAGTGCCATTGTTTTAACCTTAAAATCTTTAAATTGCAATGGTTATCATGTATGGGTATCTTTCTACATTTTAGGTATTTATAATCATGTTGCTTCATTGGGTGAAGCAGTTATTTTAAAAGCAAACATTAGTACACTGTACATTGTAACTTACAATGTTGGTCTATCATAAAAAAAACAATAGCAATACACTGCCAATGTATCAGGTGGCCAAGTTTACAACAATAATGGAATTCAGAGACATGTTTCAAGTAATTTTATATGATATATGATGTGTTGCCTTCATCAAAAGTGACAACTGTGGTTATGTTTAGCACTGTGACCTTTTCCTTTTATTTTATTCCATACTTCACCTAACTAAAGTATTTTATAAGGAATTCTATCCTTAGCAACCTTGGTAAGTTTGACCAGTGAAAAAATTCAAGTGTTCATGTTATAATATTATACTTAATAAATTTTAGTATACCTTTGTGTTATACCTAGAACATGACCTGTAACATGAAAAATACTCCCCTTACCTTTCAACCAAGTAATACATGTAAGTGGATTTTCCCTCTACCTGAAAGAAAGAATGTATTTAATATTTACATGTATGTATATATACTGCACATATCACAGTCTCATGGCAGTGTACTATTCTTCTGTAGGGTGAGATCACAAGACCACACGTGTAGTGCCAATGGCAGCTGCTATCAGTCCATAGAGATTGATCATGACACCGGGGACTGAATTCCCTAATCCTTTTTTAACACCGTGTGGGTTCTCCAGTGTCCCACAGATGAGTATGAGGTTGCATGGTCATATACAAACTATTGGCAGACCAAGAGAAATAAATGTTATTTTCTCACTTGCATGTTTGTTTGAGTCTGTTGCATTGTTGCATGACCAATAATTTTCCCATGGAGTCAGCTTAACAGTATATTTTTTTGTTTCACAAACAAGTTCACTTACTATGAGAATAAATATATGAAAATCTTATATTTGAACTACAGATTAAAGAATGAATTGCACAGGTTTTGCAGAGGTCAGTAGTGTTCATAACTGCGATGATCATTAATTCACATATTTAGTTTGCTTGCTGTTGTGCTGGACCATCAAAAGTATTTGACCAATTTCGAAAGAAACTGCATTCTCAGCATTTGCCCATGATTACAAGAATAAATTAATGAAAGATGTCCCACCACAAGATACATACACGGAACTCTTTGGTACCCACATAGATAAAGGAGGGTCCCCCAGAGGGGGTCTGTGTTCCCGTGTTCCCTTCAAAATTTTAACTCTGTTCCCCTGTTCCCGTCCAAAATTACACCTTGTTCCCTTGTTACCCTTTCAAGATTAAATTTTATCTCTTATTCTTTGCATATACGACCTAATTAACCAATCTGAACAAAACAAAATAACTGATTGAAGGTCTACAGTGTTGCTGATAAATTTTGATCATTATTTCTAGAGCTAGAAACGGTCAGAGACGAGTGGACACGAAAGATGGCAACAAAAACTTGCCAAAGAAATCAGAAAACAGCAGAAAATCTTCTATCACCCCACGTTTATGTAAAAAACGTAGGGCCTTGTAATTTTTTGTGTTTGTTCCCCTGTTCCCTAACCTATTTGATGTTCCCTTGTTCCCTACGATTTTTTTGCTTTGTTCCCGTGTTCCCATTGCCAAATTTCCCGTGTGCCCTTGTTCCCAAAAACACCTGGGGGACCCTCATAAAGGGACACTGTCATCTTCTTGCATGCGCTGGCTTTTGAAATCAAAACTTAAAAGTTCTGGTGGAATTTTTCAAGTTGGAGAGCTACATTCAAAATGGTGTCGACCTTCGAAAGTGGTGTTTGAAAACTTGGTGCGAAAATGGTCATTCAGTCTCCTCGAGAGAGCAAAGTAATGGGGGTCAAAATGCATCAACGCATCTACAACGAGGAAAAACAGTTTTAAGGCCCAAATTCGCGAGAAAGTCCACGTACACAGCAGTGTAATCGATCGAAGTGCATTAGCCAATGAAGCTAATGATGAATTGATTCCACCTTCGGGACTCATTTGTAGTTGCTAGAATGTCAGACCATCATATCATCGTTTGCTGTTTAACGTTTAGTATCGTCGCTTTAAAAGTTGTATTTAGCGTAGTATTTTTTTTGTGTGTGTTTGTGTCACGAATTAAACCTTTCAAGCTGTGATTACTAAAACATGGCATAATTTTTTCCTATTTAACCGTCATTTGACTTCAAGGTCGTCACTCGCAAACAAATTTACTCTCTTTCAGCTTTAAAAGGGCATTTAAAGATCGGCAATGTGTTGAGGTATGTTGGAGAGAAAAAATTATTTGTGTGAGAGGTGAGTGCTTGTACTACCGACAGTGTTTCCAGTCACACTTCACTGAACTCGACTGTCAAAAACAAACACTGCCTAAGTTTTGGCTTCTTTTACATGTCATGGAGTCCAAATATTCGTTTACAGATAACTGTACATTCTGTTAGCCTCAAAAATGTAAACTTCTAAAGACAACGCGTTCAGGAAATCTCTCCATGTGAGAAATGCTGCGCATGTCAATCCATGACAGTGTCCCCACTGACTCACCCACTAAGTCTGCTCGGCTGCATGACATTCGTTCAAATACAACTTCAATCCCAACGAAACGATGTGAAGAATGTACAAGAGCTTACAATGTAGAAAGTAAAAGTTTCATAAACAAAAAAAGGATGTGGCATCTGCATACGCGAAACTGCTATTTAAACTTGCAATTTCAAGCCCAGCTGAGCTGATTCGAGAGTGCTTCGACTTAGCTTAAAAGCCAGGGAATAAATATTGAAATATTTCATTACTTACCAGTTGTAGCTAGCTTCATAGCCACGTGGCTCCAACATCGATACTTTGGAAATACTTTCTCTCTTGATAATTTAAAATGATCATCGAAAATTTGCGTATATTTCAAGGTAAAACTCTCCTTCCATCCTACTGCATGTATTTTAACCGCGGCGTGGCGTGTAATTTGAGAGAGGGACGCTGTTTTGGGGTCATGCGCATAGGCATACTTTCCAAATATGGCGGGAAAAACAGTGGGTGATCGTCTCGTTTTAAGGAAGATCCTTCTTTCCGTCTCTTTTACTTTTTCCAAACACCCCGAAAGATAAATTAAATAGCAGTAGATATCATTGAATTAGCCGACATAATTTATGCTGGCGCGCGAAAATCCATTGAAAGCTGTCTTTCGGGGCTATTGCGTGGGATACAGTAATTGTGTATTATCTCTATGATGCTGAAATGTTGAAATTATTTTGTATGTCGTTGCCAGATTCGAGTGGATTTGAACTTCCAGCGTCTTGTGCAACATTTGCCTGCGTAACCAGCGGCAGCCTGTACCCTCCTTTCCCCAAGGGGCTCATCTCTCTGACAATGCTACCCTTCAATCATTGACCATTCCGAGACAATTAGCTGTTCAGTGTATGATCAAAAACGCCTCGTTATTGACAACACTGTTAAGTAGAGAGTCGTTACTAGGAATGGATCTGCAATATTTTATGGAGCTTAAGCGGGCTTCGACTGATAGACAAGTGCGCTGGTTGCAAGGACGCTCTCTTCTTGAGAATCCCCTTCTTTGCGGCGGATGCAATTCGAACATGACTCTTGTTGCCAGTCAGGCGCCCACGTGGATGGCTATCAATGGTATGAATCTTATTCTACTTTTTATCCGTTTATAGCATTATCTTACTCAACTTACTCAACAACGAGAACAAGCCAAAAAAAAAAAGAAATTTAAGTATTCAAGTTGACTCGAACTAGTAGGTACTGCGATTGGAAAGCAACCTAGAAAGCGCGCTCTGGCGGCAACGTTAATTTAAAAATTTAGGACTGATCGCTAGCTTGTGTTTATAAATTAAGTGTAGTGACCACACTTCGCATTAATTAACAAAAAGTATCAACTTCAGGATACGCTCTCTTTTAAAATATTTTTTTATATAAGAGCGTGGAGGCTGACATCAACAAAACTCGGCGTAGCCATTCGGCAATCGAACATAATGGGAACTCACCCTCCCAGACGTCTTGTCAATCGAACACAATCGAACGTGCGAAAATCAGACGCTTCATTGATCGAACATTATCGAACCCTTACCAGATAGAGCTTTGTTCCGCGGTCTGTCATTCCAACCCATTTCATTTGGTTTGAAAAAGTGTTTTGCGGTCAAATACATTGTAAGCTACGTGTAGGTTTCAATTTCAACTACGTACACCCGGCTCACATAGTAATAGGGAAATTTCTCCGTTTTATAATTAGATTCTATTATTAATACTACAGTGCTTTTTAAGCCAAACTAGCCGCAAACTGAACTTGCATAATGACAAGTGTCCTCGTAAGTACACGCAAGTCGCAGACAATGCTTTGGTTATAGGTTGCTATGACAATGAATGGACGTCATTTGACTTGCGTTGACTTGGGTTGGGTGGCCAAACGGTGAAAAACGTTCTTGGACTTGCGTAAAATTTTGATCTCGACCAAAGTGAGCGCGAGTCATCGCAAGTGCTGGCCAAACGGAGTCGCAAGTAGACCCAAGTTTTCAAATTGCGTCTACTCGCGAGTCCTTTTGGCCAGTGCTTACAGTGTTCTGCTACATTTTTTTAAGGAGATGTTCAGTATGCCGTAAAAAGAAGAGTCTGCGCACTAACAGCTTCTTTGACAAGTTTCCAAAAATACCCCTTGGCAACTGAATGCTCAAGATGAACCTCGCAGAAGGGCTGCAAGGATGTTATCGCTAAACGAAAACCTAGTTTGCAGCGTTTTTAGGAGCTTAGAGGACGTCTGCTCGACAGATATGGAATCCTTTTATACCGTTTCCAGGGACAGCTGTAGTCAAATGTGACGAAAGAAAATTTAACCAGAAGGCAAAGGTGAGATAATTTCCTCTATAACAATAGACGGTTAACTTTGTTACCTAGCCAATGAGCTGTTGGATTTTAGGGTTCCGTTGTTTCAAACACCGTTTGCTCTAGCCGATAAGGCGGCAAAAGACAAGGAGATGAGACACTTACCGAGCCTATAAATCGGGTTTCGTAAAACCGTCGTCAACTGCATGTCGTTTTATTGGTGTTTAATTTTACTTCAACAAAAATTAAAAGGAATGTATTCCCGTTCCAGGGCAAAGAAAGCTCTGTGCTAATTGAAATAAACTTACAGATTATTCCCATGATAATACGATAGAGGACGTCGAGCAGCCGAGGTGTGGGTCTTTGGTGTCTTGTCAACTATGACTCGACCAGCGAGAGGGTATTATCAAGTGATGGAAAGGAGAGACAGAGCCACCCTTCTTCCAATATTAGCAAAATGTCTTCAGCCGGGAAGCGAAGTTTACACAGATGACTGGGGGGCTTATCAGGGCTTAGAACGGCATCTCCCCAATCATGTTTCTCGTCATCGCATCGTAGTTCACTCTGATAACTTCGTGGATGCTACTAACGGGGTTCACACTCAAGAGGTCGAGTCTGCATGGAACAACTTGAAGCTCGGGGTCAAGAACCGTCGTGGAATAAGCATTGACGATCTGCAAGCATACTTGGACAACCGAATGTGGAGACAGTGGAGAGGAGGAGAGAGAGTGATAACAAATTTTCTACCTGTGTTGGCCTCGCAATTTTCTACCTGTGTTGGCCTCGCATTTTAATTTCTTACTTTCGCTCACTTCTGCCATAGAACTTATGTACAGGTGCCGACAAGAAGTAGTTTTAATTGGTGACCTTAACCTGGACATGTACATAAACCAAGATGAGGGGAGGAAAGGAAATACAGCGCTTCAGGAGTTCTGTGATAAGTTTTGCTTGCACAATCAAATCTCTGAACCAACAAGGGCTACCGACAAAACAAAATCGCTTATTGATGTGATTCTCGCTAGCCATCCTGAACGTTTTGCCACCTGCGATAATTTGCATTTGGGAGTAAGCGACCATGATTTGGTGTTTGCGGTTCGAAAAAATAAACTTGCAAAGCCAAAAGCACGTGAAATTGAATACCGGAGTATGCGACAATTTAACAATGACGCTTTCTTACAGGATCTAAGAAACGTCCCGTGGGATACTGCCTATATATATGATAATGTGGGCGACTTGTGGGAACACTGGGCGACACTTTTCAATGAGATTCTCGATAATCATGCGCCAATTAAAAAGAAACGGATCCGGGGCGATCAATTACCGTGGATTACGCCAGAGATACAGCGTGAAATCTCGCAGCGCAACCGCTTATTCAAACTTCACGCTCGAAATCCCACTGAGGCCTCATGGCGCGATTATAGGAAACAAAGAAACAGGGTCACTTCACTCAAAAGAAGAGATATGAAGATCTTTTGCATGGACGCCTCCACAAATTCAAAACATCATGGCGAATTTTGGAGTAAAATGAAGCCCTTATTGCCCAGCAAGGGAAAAAACAATCTAAAATAATTCTGCTGGAAGACAAATCTCACGCCGGAGTGGTCACGTGGTTGTGACCACTTTTTATCTCGGTAACCAAGCTGTAATGTCCCATACGAAAAGATGACAAAATTCATCCCGCTAACCAAGCCAGTCCAGTTGTCGTGCTCATATGAGCCCTGAGAAGAATGGTTTTCATTACTTAGTGATAGAAGGCAACCTATTCTGTGATGTTGCAGAAGCAGATGTCTCATTTTCAAGAACCGTTGAAAATTATTGCCTTTAATAGGAGTAAAACCGCTATGAAACTTAGACTTTGAAGCGTCTGAAATTCTTCGTGAAGTTTATTTTTGCAATTTTGCTCCTGTCACAGTATAGCATACTAAGTTTATCTCCCTGGTGTATCAGTTTCTGAAGTTCTTTATCCGTGATGAAAACTTGGACACAAAGGTGCTTATCATTTGTCAGAAAAATCCGGAAATTTCTGTTTGAAATCAAAGGGTAAGGTTATTTCCCAGAAAATCTTTACGGAAATTGTGGAAAACCTCCAAAGGTAGTCCTCTTTTTCCGTTCGGTACGGAATTTCGGAAAATTGATTACCATTTAAGCGAAACGTTCCGTTTCCAGGTCCTTTTGCGCCAGAAGAGTGAGTGCGCATGAGGGAACGCCTTGCAGTAGATGGTAAGCGCAAATCTCATCCCGTTGGTCGGTAAGTTCGGAAAATTGTTTACCATTATTCAACGCTCGTTCCATCCAGATTCTTCTGACAAATGGTGAGCACCCAAAATTGCAGTATTTTCCACCTCCTAAGAACGAACGAGTCCGCCAATGTATTAAAAAATCGACATTTTAATCATATTTTAATCACGCATGCAATTAGCAATAGACCGAGCATCTAATGTATCGATACATTTAGAATAAATATATTTTAAATACAAACTCGTAACGAGATTAAGTGTCCTGTGCGGTCTCATTGCAAACACAAGGCCAGGCGGGGGAGAGGTACTAAATAAAATTTAGTACGGGGAGGCTCCGCCCCGAGGTCCGACCCCTTACCATTGTATGTACCATTTTTGACGGAAAAGGTACCCCTTTCGTATACCTTCCATTGACAAATGGTATCCCTTTCGTATACCTAAAACAGGAAGTCTTGTCATTTTCACGTAACGTTCAATAATTTAAAACAGTACAGTCGTAAGGTATAGGGTGTTCGAAATATTTTAATGAAAGGCCTTTTTGAAAACCTAAATGAAAGATTTCCCTACCCTATCATATACCAGTATATTTCGACTCGTGAAATCCCTACCCTTTTATATACCTGGAGCGTGAAAAAGAACCCCTTTCGGGCGCGGCCTCCCCGTATAGGCAAGACAACACAAGACAGGGATACAAGTTCCTAAAATTGATGGTCGCTTTTTTTGTTTGTTTGTGTGTGTGTGTGTGTGTGTGTGTGTGTGTGTGTGTGTGTGTGTGTGTGAGTGTGTACGTTTAATTTGTTTCTGCACTTCTCGTGGACTTTACCCTGCGAGCTGTGGCCCTTCGATTTTCCTAGTCTGGATGGCCATCTCTCTTTTTTTTGGATTTTTTTTTTCGTGGTTTAATGCCGTAAATTTTCTCATTTGGGTTACTTCACTTGTTTGAAAGTTATCGCATTAAGTGCCAGTATACGGATTTGTAGCAAGAGTTAGTACCATAGACTATTACCAAAAAAATTAATTTTAAGTACGATTTATATTGAATTGTAGTATAGGAAGGGAGTGCAGAGTTTTTCTTTTTACCAAACACCATCGACCCCGCTCGAATTGCAATTTTTTTTAGCGGTGCATACTTAAGTAATAGCTGTACGTGTTTTCGTTTTCATTAACGAACTAATAATATTAGGCTGATTTACTTAAATAATCAAGTCATCGACTCATGTATGGATGACGCCTTTCAATGAGGAAATCGTTGTCATTTATAGCGTTGTTCTTTAATGTGTCAATTCACTCAGATCGGAGAAAGATAAAGCTCAAAACATCTGCAGGAATATTTCTTCGAATATAACTAGGCCAAGTTAGCGTTTGAACTCAGTTGCCATTGAAACACCACCACTTGTTGCATTAGACTTTAACACCGCTTTGTTTAGAAAATCAGTCTTGTTTCAATGTGGAAACAGACGTGTTACTTGATTTAGTAGAAGAAAATATAGAAAGTAAAAATAGTCTACATAAATAGTTTGAATAGCCGAGACGGAAAATAAATGTTTTGTTGACAAAACGTACGCCACATCGCGGTCGTTGTTAATGTTTTTGTTGTTGTTTTCAGCATGTTTTGGAAGTGTTTCCTCGAGCTAATGTCACAGCAACTTACTTTTTGTCATGACGGGCCGGCAAGTTAGTAAGATTAGGCAATAAAGATTCTTAGTTTCTCTTCACTTTTACCGGCATAAAAAAATACTTCGTGACAAAAACAATATGTTCAATTTGATCTGTTTGGTTTGCTTGGATTTCACTGTATGCTGTAATTGAAGTAATTTTCAGACGACCAGTTTTAATATGATAATAATAATAATAATAATAATAATAATAATAACAATAATGAAAATAATAATAACAATAATAATAATAATAATTTTATAATGGAAAAACACTGAGAAGATGATAATCAACTCTTAACAAAATCTTACGCACTCTTAATGTCCACTTTCAACAAAAATAAAATTTTCGTATTCAATTTCTTGTATTAAAAGGCTTAAAAACATACTTAACGTGAAGCTTTAATAATAATAATAATAATAATAATAATTAATAATAATAACAATGATGAAGATGATGACGACGACGACAACGACGATGATGATGGAAATTTCAATTTGGCGTAGAACAGCAGGACATCAGGCAAACGGTGTTAACGTCAAATGGACAGAAGCTGGGAAAGGAAACAACAAAATGTGCTGGGTTTCCGTTCAGGGGATTGATTATTTGTCACCACTGTTGCTTTCAATTACCTAGGAGCGTACAACTGTTCTTTATAGCCCTTTTTCGTATTTAAGATTACCGCTGAATACAAACACCGATAACACATTGATACAGGTTAGCCTCGACCTAAAGTAAAATATTCACAAATACCGGCGGGAAGGTGCATGAAAGTTGAAAATTAAACAAATGACAGAGATGGAGGCTAACCCTGTACACATGCGTTCTCAGTGCTTTTATTCAGCGGTCATCGCGAACTGGAAATTGGACTATTCCTGTCAAGGCGTTTTCATGGTTAACTCGGAGGTGATTAACAAAGTACTATTCACCTCCGAACAGTCGACGCGCGAGATTTTAAAATTTCCGACCGCTTTTCGGTATATTGTCACACATAAAGTAATGTATTGGTCCGCTAGCTATTCAGCTTGTGTGACTGCCCAATGGGCTCCTGACTAAAACAGTTATTCACCTCAGTGTCGGTGAAAGCGGTGACTAAAATATCCAGGGCCCACGAAGCAAGTGTGCAATCAGGGGGGGGGGGGGGGGTTGCTCACTTCGAACGCGCTTTAGCGTGAGTCAACAAGGAGGGGGGGAGAGGGGGGGACCTCTGAATGACTAAAGATAAAGATAAAGATAAAAAAGATAGATAAGAACTTTATTTTATCACGCTAGCCTATTCGACAGTGTAAAAAGAAAAAAAATAGCTGGTTTCCAGTATGGGCGTCAGCCAAGTATAAAAATTTAAAATATCCTCAATATACTAACAACCGTGATAACCCTAAGTATAAGTATAAATATAACCCTAAGTATAAGTATAAGTATAAGTATAAGTATAACCTAAATACCCTAAGTATCAGTTTTCGGTAAAAAGTTCAATAGAAAAGTAACTTCGATTTTTTTAGTATTACTTGCTTTTCACTGTTGAAAAAGCACCCCCCCCCCCAGCCCCTCCCCCTGCGCGGTCCCTGATATCCACAACTGCTCACAACTATTCACCTTAGTCTGAATTTCAGCGAGGAAACGGTTGAAATTCAGACTACTATTCACCTAACCAATGCAAGTGGAAGACAACCTGACAAATTTTGTTAAGTTACACAATAAATCTTAACTCTTTATTTAATGAACAATAACACGGGAATTCTGACTCATTCAAAGAAGAGCTCATTAACGATTGATTAAGTAACCGATGCAAGGCTTCGGGCCAGGGGTGCGTGTGTACTATACCTGGTTTTGGATCCGTATACAAGCTAACAGTCTCAAAAAATGAAGAATAGTCCTAATTTTTTTTTCATGTGTTTGATTTTATATGGACAAAAAAATCCTTTATGGTTTCAATTTCTTTCTCGCTAAACTTAAACTCATTGTCAAGATGAAAAAATTATGCAGCCCTTCCTTGATTCACGTGACTCACAGATTATTTGTAAGTGTGCCTGTAGATTAGAATAATTATTTTAATCAGCAAATTTTCTTCCCTTGTAAAGTGGCTCAAGTCCACTTTTTTGGTCCCAGTCATCTGGCCATTTTCCAGGGATGTTGGTTTACGAGTAGTGAAAATTTTCACATTCCCATCCTTTAACAACGCGAATCTGGAAAAAAATAATTTAAATAGGTTACTTCAAATACTTCAAACGGTAGCCTGGGTAGCTGACGTTGGGATATTATAGATTAGGGTGATTTGATATGAACTCGCGAGGGAGCGGTATTATCTCATATTTCTAAAGGACCAGGTACACAAACGACATAAAAGGGGAGGGCTATAGTCCGACTGAATTTAGTGGAACGCGTTCTTATTAACAGCCCTTATTTCCGCTACCATGCACATCGTGAGTTACATTCTTTGTGTTTTGTGCTTCAATTGAAATATTAGTCATTGCCTTACATTAAAGGCCTTGTGTAAATTGAATATTGTGTGATGGAATAGGCCTTCCATCCCCATTTTACGTAGGTGATATTGATGCCACCAAGGTAGATCTGTTCATGGTCATCTTTATTCAGAGATACACGTCTGTAAAGTGACTATGAGAATAACAGCGCAGAAGGTACTTCTCTGATTGTGTGGTGTCCCCCAGTACGTCTGCTAAGCACGTGCACATGTGGACAACATTAATTTCGTTTTATTCAGGTTTGTGGGTATGTGGAGTTTATGTATGTTGTGGAAGTCATCCATCATGAGAACAATAAAACATGTCAATTGCAGGGAGAGAAAAACAGTAAAACAATAAGTCAGAGCAGTTAAGTTGGTACCTGTATTTTTATAAGCGTGGGGAGAAACAAGTATTTTTTTGCTCCTGTTTATGTTACAAAATAATTTTTAAGAGTCTTTTTGTACCACTTCTGTGACAGTAATGCCTCTAATTAAGTTGTTCTTTTCAGAATTACTATGTTACTTTCTTCGTGCATGTGTTGTAGGTCAAAATTATCTCAAACTAGTTGGATTTTTGTTTTATACTCATAAAACTGAAACAAAGGAAACTACAAATCAAAATAATTTAAATAAATAGATAATAAATAAATTACGAATTTATATTGTACAGTTTCCATGGCGAGATGATCAACTTCGCATTACAACGATGGATGAAATAGAATAACTAAATGATAAAATACAAATTACATCATGTGTTGTGTAAAATATTAAAAAACCTAGCCAAGAATAAATAGCCTTACTAAAAGGCACACCTTCGATAGTCATGCTAAAAGTAAATAAGAAAAAATCACATAGTCACCTAACTAAGAATGAAAAGCCTTATTAAAAAGATGCGTCTTTAAAAATTTGGGTTGGGTGTATGAGGTGCTGGTTAATCACTCCTGTGGTGATATATACACCAGTAAAGTGTCAGTGAAATGTGATGTATGTTTATACCCAGTGTAGTTAATCATTGTGAAATGTCAGCAGACTGACCTCATTTGAGATACATATTCTTTATGTCCTTTACTTAAGTTTCTTCTTAACTGCTGTACTGTCCTGGATGTTGTGCTGAAACCTAGAACCTGTCCAGCAGTTATACCCTGTAGGGAAATGCCAAAGTTGCCTTCAAACAACCCACTCTCGTTTTTAGTAAAAATGTCTTTTGAGACCTGCTATGGAAAGCATAAGTTTGTTTGCAATATACCAACAGTGTGTAAATTCTGAAAAAAAAGTATTAATAATTTCCGAATTTTTAAATTAAATATGTTGCCAAAAGTATGCAATGATGCGAAGTAGAGAGACCACTTTCTGATCTCGAAGCTCCTTTCTTTTCTTTGATAGGTTAGTTCCAACAATACAGTTGAGCAATTTCTGGTAAACCACGAGATTATATTTTTTGGTGAACATTTTCATTGCATCTGAGAGGGATGTATAATTTCTGCTATGGAGTTGTTTGTTGAAGTTTATACAGCGCAATTTGAAAAGATTCCACTAGTTTGTCGATTGTTGATTCTAGAAAAAAAACCCGTTCTTTATTAAATATGAAAGAAGAAAAGTAGATGAGATGCAATAACCTTGCATGTCTGTTATTTTCATCTCGGTACAGCTCGTTCACATTCACCTCCATTTCGTTCTGGTGGGTCTTCCTTTCATCATGTTTTTGGTATACAGAATAACAGAAAAGAATGCTATTACAACGTACGGTGACTGAAAGGAATAACAAGATAGGATTTACTCCTACTATTTTGCGTTTTCCTATGTGCATGGTAGAATTGTTTTCAACTTCATTCAAATAATAGATTCGCTTACACGCGTGACACCACTTGCTGACTGGTCGATAGTTTTGCTTTCTCTCCCCATAATTATCGAACACAGCATAAAGTCGAACTGGAATGACTGGAAGTTTTTTTGTGATCACGTCAAGTAGAAGCGACGAACAGTGATTGTCCTGTCCCACGATCGATCGTCGATGCCTCACGCACATTTGAGTTTATGTTGGCATGTTTGATGCTCTAGCCAATCTGGTGGTAAGGGGCTTATTTCGCCAAAGCAGACTTCTTGAGCATTTCTTGTTTTCCCAGAAAACCAACAATTTCCATAAACCGACAAGAAATGTGCGAGAAAAAAGCCAACACGACACTGAAAGCATTTTGTCGCAACTTTCGAAACAAGTCCGCGCGGGGACCCTTTTCCACGAGAAAACAATTTTTACATAATTCCTACACCCTCTAAAGTTTTGAGAAAATTTCTTTCCTCCAGGGAAATTCAAATTAAATTGTTATTTTTTAAAGGGCATCCTTATCTTTTCACTTTAAAGCTAAGCTTAAGTTAAAGCTAGGAAAAGATGGGCATTTTGAATAAGCGCGCGCCCGAGCCTACGTTTTTCGCCGCAAGTCAATGCACACGAGCTGTCGTTTTTCAGCCCTGTTGGGAATTGCTTTTAACAAACCGGAAGAGTCTTCAATCTCTTTGGTCAGCAGTCCTGAATAAAGGCGTCCAAATTCTAGCCCCACTCTCTAACGTCCAAACTCACCACTCGATGAACAGAACTCGATCCTCCCGGGAGGGGGTGTGTGGGGGGGGGGGGGGAGGCCTATACGGTACTTTTTCTGTCAAAAATTATATAAAAGGGTAAGGGTTCGGCATTCGGGGCGGAGCTTCTCCGTCCTAATTTTTCTTAGTACTCCCCCGGGATTGTACATTCCTACATAGGCGAATCGATTATAGAAAGAGGAATCGATCGGGATCATCGCAGAAAGTAGACTCGATTTCAGTGACTTGGGATCCGAGACTTGATTGTACAAGCGATGCTCGATTTTAGAAAAGGGACTCGATTTTACAAACGATACTCGATTTCATAAAAGTGACTCGATTGTAGAAACTAGACTCGATCTCACAAATATGACTCGATTATAGCAACGTGTGACGTATTGCGCAAACGTAAAACGAGTGGAAGTAAAATCGTGTCAAGTTTTATCGAGTGCTAAAACTTTGGTTTCCCAGAAACGGTGAGTGATCCGCAAACAAAATGGCGGACGATTTGTTGTGTTACTGTGTGCAGTATTAAACAAGAAGAATGAAGTGATTTAATGAAACTGAATTGTCATTGACAAAAACTACTTCCTTTGGTTCCGGAGACCAATGAATTCAAATGGTGGACAGTATGGTTGTAGAGAATGGCGTTGAGCCGTCATTCATTGTCGGCGGCCAGGATGGATTTTTCGACCTCCAGAGTCCGGCATTTTTGGGGAGTGATGGAGATCCTAACATTTTCTTTCATCGCGTTGATTCCGATCAAATCATTTACCAGCCTCGCCGAAAGAGAGCTAAACTAATTGGAAAATATTTGATGGGGGACGCTTTAGGTGAAGGATCTTACGGAAAAGTTAAAGAAATGTTGGACAGCGAGAATCTTCGGCGATGTGCCGTGAAGATCATGAAGAGGAGAAAGTTGCGCCGGATTCCGAATGGAGAGCAGAACGTTCAAAGGTGATTGTTAATTATTGATTAAGAATGGACAAAATATGGTAAATCTGGTTGCTTTTACAAAGGTACTCGTGCTTAACAATGTTGCACTTTAATTAAATATCGATTGGAGTACAGTTATACATGTACGATGAAGTGATTTGCCCCAGTACTGCAGTGAATCCAATGGTGCTTGTCTTCTTGTCAACAGGGAAATTCAGTTACTAAAACGGCTCAGCCATCCGAACGTTATAAGGCTTTACGATGTGATTTACGACGACAGCAAGCAGAAGATGTATCCTGTTTTGGTGTCATCAGTTAGGTTACCCCAGCCTGTGTAATTTAAGGGTTGATTTATAGTACACGGAAAAACTTAATATAAATGTTGCTGTACTTCATATGAGTTGCTTTTCACTTCCATTTCCATTATTGCTTCGGTTCTGTCATGCATCAGTGAATTTATTTCTATTAAGCAAATAAATAATGATTGTTTTTCATAGCATTGTTTTGGCTGACATGCTTTCACTGAAGCGATAGGGTGATTTTCAATTTAGTGTGTAAAAACTAAAACCAACGTAATTATTCTGACCAATCACAACTGATGATAACATTGCAAATAACCAATGAAAATTCAAAGCAAATACATGAAACTGGCATTGAGTGCAGGAAGATATTACAAGTGCACTTCTAGACTAGAGAAAATTTGCCCATACCTCTGTTATGGAAGTTCATTGAGACTCATACAAAGCTACCTCAGAATTTCCCAAGGGGTGTTCAGAAAGGAAGAGAGCCCAACCAGTAGCATTCCTGATTGCAGTATGGCTATTGAATTCTCATTTAGCACATCAGAAAACATGATACTTTTTAAAACTAGACCTCTCTGCCATTTGATGCTGCTCCGGAGAAAAATCGCGAAATAACTATGGGACATTGTATTTCTTGAAAGAAGAAGAAACATTTCCCTTTTCATTTTCATTGCAATTTGTTGTAAAAGCACTTCTGGATGTTTATTCATCAGTCCTTCAATTTTGAACTGGGCTGAGAAAAATGAATTACAGTGTAAGTACATGTACACATCCTTTATACCCAAAATGAGCAATAATATTGAAACCACTATACATGCAGCTAAGTCCAGAAATACATGTAATACATATGGGTATTGGCCAAGCGTGGCATCAAGATGGCGGGATATTGGCCAAGTTCTTTTTTTGCGTGTTTATGGACTGAGACGAAGTCGAGGTCCATAAACATGCAAAAAAAGAACGAGGCCAATATCCCGCCATCTTGACCGAACAAGCGTGGTCAATAAAGGATTTATTATATGACTCAAAGGATGCCATCAAGAGACAGTAAAATGCGGGACGAACGGTCTTATCCCGAGAGGTCAAGATGGCTCCATCTTGACCTCGCGGGTAGCCATCTTGACCGCTGAAAAAGCCAGTCATAATAAATTATTTTACTTATCTTGAGTTGTTTAAATTTTGGCTACAGGTGCAGTATACATGTAGGTGTATATATGTATGTATACATGTATGTCTAGGTATTTTTGCGATTCATGTTTTGTCTCACTTTCTTTTTTTTTTCTTTCATAACTGTACTGAATTTGTTAGTGAAAGGCATGTATGTGGTGGGAGGCGGACACTGCTGAAATGTTTGATACATTCACAGACAAAAATTGAAATAATGGTACATCAGTTCTTCAAAAGAATTCTCACCTTACGGTATATATCCATACCCATACCATGTGAGCATGGAAGTGTCTTTGATTATCATCCTCATAAACTTCAAGAATTTGAAGCAGAAGTACAATGTATTGTTTGAACTACATACAACTGGGATGGACCCTGCACATTCCAGGCTGTCATTGAGAGCCAGGGGCTGGAGATTTTGCTGGTTTATTTGAGTTTGATCCTTGGCTACTCTGATAGAGCTATGTATTTAGCTATTATTACTACAATAACTGGCTTCCCAATTTTCGCATACTTCACAAATTAGAGACAGTTCTGATATTGCATCAATTTTGACCTTACTCTCTTGCATTCCTGTAATGATTTCCTGAAATATAATTATTATAGTTTTCTGATACTGGAAAAAAAGTATTGCCTTAGTAAGCAGAATACCACTGTTAACCTTAACTGGTTGTGAACCAAGGTACATGATCATGGAGTACTGTGTTGGTGAGTTGCAGGAGATGCTAGATAGTACGGAACAGAAAAAGTTTCCTATATGGCAGGCACATGGGTAAGTGGCTTGTGTAAAACAGAATTGATTAACAGTTTGTACAATGAAAGTACCTGTATTCTGGGTTACTGGTCATTAAGTAAGTGTTGGTCTTTTGGAAACCAGCTGGACTGATGTGTCTTAAAGATTTATTTGAGGTTTCTCTATTGCAGCATTTTGGCTATATTTTGATGAAAATAACAATGGCACTTACATGTCGTAGCAAGCTCTAGATGGACGGTGAATGGTCCCTCCAGTTTTCAGATTGAATTTATACAGCTGTGTTGTAGCCATCTTGGATTATTTAACCAAGCAAGCCTGAGAGAGAGGACTTAACTGCTACAGGTGTATGGGTGTGAAGGAAAGGTGGATAGAGGGAAGGGGGGGGGGGGGGGGCAGAGAGGTACAGACAGACGCCAACCCTCTCACCCCTGCCTCTTGTGCATAGAGTGGCTTTGGCTCAGCACATAAACGAATAGCACATAATCCAAATAGAACTGGCCTGTTGACTGTACATGTTAAATTATATTTGGGTTGAATGCAGGTGTTCAATAACTAGACTTTTTATATGAGTCTAGTGTGGGTTTAATGAGAAAATAGATTGAGATTAAACAAAGGAGAGATTTGGAACATTGTGTACAGTATATTTTGATTGATAGATAATATTTTGATTGATAGATAATTTATAACAGCCTACTATTCATGTTGATGAGCAGGATGTGCTTTCTTTCTTCACAAAGAAGAACGTTAAGATTGCTTGCTGCCTCATTTCCCCAAGGACGTCAACTTTTCCTTCTACAGCCTATAGTAAAGTAAGCTTGCTGCAACAGTCATTAATGTTAATTAATGTTGTGGCTAGATGTAGTTCAACAAGACTAGAGTTAATGCTGGGTAGTGAGATTGGATCCTTCTTATTAAACAGTAAGTAAGAACCACTTGTGCTTGTTACTAACATTACAACTGTACTAATTTACTTTTCTTTTTAGTTACTTTTGTCAGTTGCTGGATGGTCTTGAGTATTTACATGTACACTGCCAAGGAATTGTCCACAAAGATATCCTTTTGTAAAATATTTAATATTGATTATCTGAGAGTATTGTGTGTTTCCAAAAATATCCATAGCCGCACCATGGAGGGAATTTGCAAATGCAATTGCAGACAGACATAAGAAACAATGACAACTTTCAGCGATAAAAGATAAGTGCAATGAAGGAACATTAGTTCTACGCATGCAGTACGAAATTCATTGCAAAATGAAAACTAGCAAGCCATGCTTTATGGTTGCAGGAATGTTGCAATATTCAATATGAACAATTTTATATTCAATGTTTCGATATTTTATTCATTAAACCAAAATTATATTCAATGCTTTGATGTTTTGTTCAATAAACCAAAATTTTATGTTCAATAATTTCTGCAGTCCATCCTGGTCAGCGGATGATGGACGACCCTGTTGTTACCCTATGTATGAGAACACCTAAACATGGGGGCCGATGCTACATGTATGTGCCTGGTCGGTGTTACATGTGTGATAGTGCCTTTGTCTTTTGGATATAACCTGCTAGAGGAGATTGAAATCCAAGACCATAATGCTTTTGTTGGTCAGGCAAAAAGAAACTTGACAGTTAATCTTTGAATTTTTTTTCTCACATACCTGGTGGTTCAGCAGAGTATAAAATGTGAAGAAAAGATGTCTCTCATTGAGTATTAATGAAATGATTGCTTTAAGAATGAGGTTACATCAAATAAATAAGTGAAGTGAAGTGATAGCCCACCACACATGTGTGGGAACAGCTGAACAAAATGCCTCGTGAGGCAGATGGCTCAGCCATTTCCTTATGTGTGCAAGGAGGTTTTTGTTAGAGTTTAGCCCTGCGAGACCATAAGGAAAATATCAAACATGTTCAATTGAAGGGCTCAGGGCAAGAACGTCCTCCCTGTTTTTGGTCGATTTTCGATGTGCTCAATAGAAACTGAGATTTGGCATGTGGACTTCATTCCTGTTAAACAACATTGCTCTGTATTTGTTTTGGCTGATTTCCTCTTCGTTTTCGAGAAATAACGTATGCAAACAACCAAGTCAGCTCATTCCCCTGCGTATTAATATTCATGCGCGAATTGAATTACCTTTAGAGCACGTGAAATGATTGACGCTTGGAAAGTATTGTTTGATAGTGTGACGTAGACTATACATTTGGCGGTTAAAACATCGCTTTAAGTTTCATTGATAGGAAACTTACGTGGCTGTGAGGTGTCGATTGCCAGCTAAATTTAATCGAAACTCGCCAGCCTGGTGGTCGAACGGACGTCATTTAAGTCTGTCGATCGGCAACTCAGACACTTCTGAAAGAAGCCAGTGGTGTTTCTCTGTGCGTGCCAAACGCTGGAACAAATCGGCGTTTCGCAGTACAGAGTACTGAGCCAGGCGGGACAGTCTGAAAGCAACTCTCGTCTTAAAAGCGGCCAGCAGTTGAGAGTCTTGGCCCATTTGCCAAAGGTTGCCGTGCTAGAAATTCGGAAATAAGAGTTGTTTTTTGACTTAGGCGAAAAATATGGGATGTTTGAAGACGTGTTGCGCGCGCTCGAAAGGATGTTTTTATGCCCACAATTCAATGCGACCACAGAGGGCGCTGTCTCCTTGAAAAGTTCTCGCGAGGACTGGAAATAAATATTCGCTCGGCTGCGGTGGGAAAATTTTCACTTCGGAGCGGGAACATTATGGAGAATTCATCTAAGAGTGGGAAATCGGCAAGATGAGCAGTCAGTCCGTTATCGATGCGCTGAGTATCTTGCAAACAGTGCATTTTCCATCGGTTTTCATTTCTAAACGGCACTTTCAGAATTAATTCTGGGACTTTGCCCTCCCCCCCCCCCCCCCCACCAGAATTTCCAATTCTCTCTGTGGTGGGGGATGGATATTTTCTGGAAACACACATTGTCCTGGGCAATAAATATTCTATGACGTCTTAATTCACAGATCCTCAGTCCAATATGACCAAGACGAAATTTCACTTGCTTGACATTTGTGTACAATGACTCTAAGATCTGGATAGTAGGTATGGGGCACAGACAATACAAAACGAAAGAAGTTTACAAGAGTGAGAAAAGAATAGAACTCCAACACAGACTTGATCACAATACCTCAAAAACATTGGAAAATAATACAGTGTGCTCCAATCTTAAGAAAACTGCCAAACACTACCTCAAAAATACAGTACAAATATGGCAGCATGCACTGTGCAGCACTACAGTGATGACTTGTCTCTGTGCTGTTAAAGAAAATAAATTATTTTATTGCAAAACTGTATAATGTTGAACCTTAACACTTTGTTACATATCAAGCCAGGGAATTTGCTTCTTGCCACAGATGGAACATTAAAAATATCAGACTTTGGAGTTGCAGAGGTATGTGAGAAGAACATTATTATCACCAAGAGCATTTTAAGAACAGCTAGCATTTTTACATCTTAATTGTAATCATACGTATTATAATATTATTGTTAGTCTACTTATTACAGTACATACTAGACTTTGTCCATTATCTACTATTATTATATTGTCATTTATCTATCTATATTGATTTTAAATATGCTTTTTGTACACGTAATGAGTACTAATAAATTATTATCACTTCAAAATTGTAAATTATTTTCCCATTTTGTGATGCATGTGTGAATGTCTTACTATGTAACACGCACAATAGAAGTAAATTTATTACTATTATTAACCCTTTAAGCCCCAAGAGTGACCAGCATCAAATTTCTCCTTGCAGTATCAATACATAAATCGAGAGAGAAGGTAACGAGAGTCAAGGACAGGATCACTAAATACAAATTGTCATGATCTTTAACAAATTCTCCCAATTAGTACCATAAGAAAATGTATGTGGTTACCAGTGAGGAGATTTTGTATTTTGTCTTTGTGGCTCAAAGGGTTAAGAGTAATTTGATGCCAGTAAAATTATATAGTACATGGTCAAGTTTTTTTTACAATTTTGAGAACCGTGCCTTATTTTTAGCCTTTTAGTCTTTGAGATGAGAATGCTATCAATAAATATGGTATCAAACTACATACTACATTGTACATGTACAGTGTATAAAGATACAACATCCTTTTGGCAATTTAGGTAAGGTTAATACACAGACTCTTGGAGTAAAAACTGCAGTTTTCTTACACACTGTGCCCATTGAGAAGATACAGATGACTGTAGTTCATCTTCAAAATATTTGTCACTGATTTTTCCTACAAAAAGTGTTCAGAAATAATTAAGCCACATTCTTCCATCTTTGTTTATTCTGCTTATTTCCATCCTCACCATCTTGCTAATCAAATATACTTATTTGTGGCCTGGTAAACTGATAAACTAATTTTAAGCATTGTAATCAAACCATTATTTTTAGGTTTTATGTGGTTGCAAAACATTGCGTATGCCTTCTAGTTTTCAAAGTAACACTATTAAAAACATATTTATACAGGTCAATCTTGGCAGGCAGGCAAACAGTAACAGAAATTACAGTGTTTGTATGCAAATTTGTTGCAAAAAAAAGTGTGTAAAACGCTTGTTTTATACTCAGCATGAAAATAACAGACGAAATAACATTTTCTGGCGTGGTAAATCCCTAAAATTTTGTCGGTGGAACCCTTTGCCTAGTACTATTAATTAGCAGTATATTTTTGGCTGAGAAACAGGCACTTAACGCATTTTTTTTTGACAACCAACACTGTAGCATGGTTCGCACAGGTATTGAATGGTCCTTGAAAAAGCATCAACCTCATGAAAAGTCCTTGAAAATTGAAAAATTTGCTCAAGTCCTTGAAAAGTCCTTGAATTTTTCCTAGTAGTCCTTGAATCTTATCCAAAGGTCCTTGAATAATGCAATGGCACATCTTGCGCACAGAAAACTTTGAAAGCTCAGCAAGACACAATTTTGTGTGTGAAACATCTCGTGAAACTGTTGTAAGTTTGTGTGGGGATTTCTGGTGTAGTTCATTGCTGTTATTTGACGTACCTTAGGAACCTTGCCTTCCAGGGATGAGGTATTGCAATAACCTGTAGCCCCCTACAATTTCTAATCAGTCTTGTGAGTCATCTCGTGCACAAGGAATTTTGCGGTGTCATGGAGACAAAAGGGCGGAAAACCCAACAGGAGCAGTCAAAACAAAAGTCTTAACTAGAGGAAATTGATGAGATTAAAAAGAAGAAAAGAAGAGTGGATTCTGATATAAAGTCTCTTAATGAAACAGCAGATGAACTTTGCTTAAAAGCAGAATCCACAGGGAAGTTGACCTTCATGACCCAAGCCAATTCACTTCGAAAAACAGCCAAGGACAAGATTCAAGAACTAACTGACTAAGATGCAAGCTTAAATTCCAAACTGGAAAAGCCAAAAGAATAGATACAATCAAAAAATTTTCTGAGGTTTATGATTTGATTTCCTGTACCACATGTTTGTATTGCACGTTTGTTAGCAGAACATCCCATACAAAAAGTCATTTGAATTGAGGGGTTGATTACATGTATGTCAAATTGAGTGGAAAACAAGTCCTTGAAAAAATGTGATTTGTCCTTGAAAAGTCCTTGAAAAGTACTTGTCTGAAAAGAAAGGTCTCAGGTCTGTATGAACCATGTGTAATATTTCTGTTCTGTTTGTTTACTCGCCAAGATGGCGTCTTAAACTGTGATAAGGTCTACAGAGGAACCCTCATCAGGAATTTGATTAATGGCTGCCTAATAGAAGATGGCTTGCTTAATAGAGGTTTGACTGTACATTGTATTAAACATGTACCAGTAGATGCTCCCTTCAATATGTCTTTATGTACAACTTTTAGTATCTAATGTGCATTGTGCTTTACCAGTTGGTTTCAATTTGCTCTACAGAGGTTAAGTCCATTTTCTGCCAATGACACTTGCAGAACCAGTCAGGGATCACCTGCTTTTCAACCCCCTGAAATTGCAAATGGCCTGGAGACTTTCTCTGGATTCAAAGTTGACATCTGGGCTGCAGGAGTTACACTGTAGGTTTTTTCAGATGCTGCTAGCTTTAAGTTGGTTTAGTTGGTAGAGCACTGCATCAGTATTGCAATGGTCATGAATTCCACTCCCAATTCAGGCTTTTCTTTTCTGCAACTGGGTTAAAAATTGTTCACAACTGTGGTGATTTATAACATCTTTAATTGAAATACATATTGTATGTAAAACAGGAATATACTTTGTTACATGTATGTTCTTAGCTGCTTTCTGTTTGACTTCTAAAAACTTTTGTTTGGTACAAGTGGTTTGCTGATTTCATTATACTTTAGTAGACTGGCCAATGCATATTTTGGTCAATCTGTTTATTGCTGTTTATGACTTTAAAGTGTGAGTGTGTTTCATTGTTGCTCTCTGTACATATTCCATCAGGTACAACATTACTACAGGGAAATATCCTTTTGAGGGAGAGAATATCTACAAATTGTTTGAAAACATTGGTAGAGGAGAGTTCACAGTTCCAGAAGGAGTGAGTGATGCCTTAGCTGATCTTCTGAGAGGTACTGTACTTTCCAATGACAGAGAAATTTGTGTATTTTGCTGGCAGCCAAGGGGACTACAGAGGGGGCTATGCTGGTAGGGCTATGGCCCTACTGTATATAGCTGCCCTACCATTTTATTTTTGGGGTTGATTTTTTAGGGCTCCAGATGGCATGCATATGGATAATGTATAAATTTTACCGCTTGAACTTGGCCAGATGTTTTAGCCCTACTACTTTAAAATGGTCTCCGCAGCCCCTGAGCCTTGAATGGTCATATTCTTGCAAAAATGTTTTGAATGATTTAATCAGTGCAGGAAATCCTTTGAAGAGAATGTAGTGTACATGTAGATACACTGTATACACTGCGATAAAAATTATTGATTGAAGTGATTTTTGTTTTTGGTTTGTTACTGCAGGTATGCTTAATGCAAATCCAGGGAACAGATTAACCATAGAGCAAATACGTCAGCACAGGTATGCTAACCTGACATCCTCTGTAACCCTCTGTAATTAATGTACTGTTACTCTCATTGGGAAATCAAATCAGATTGTCCTAAGCCCCAAGGAATCTCCACTACTAAAATTTAGTCAATAGGCTTCCGAAAATTTCCCAATCTGTTTGCAATCTGATATTAGTCACCCTCTCTTCCTTTTTGGGTTAATTTCGAAGCTTTTCAGACATATAAAAAGTGGTGCTCTCTGTTCACAGTAGCACTTTCACATATGTTTTGCTATGTCCAGGTCAAAAATATCATTTACATGTACCTCCAACCACACCCAAAATGCTTCTTTAATGGTTAGAGAAAAATCATAATAACATTATTGATTTGTTGGCAATTTCTTCAAAATGTGTTCATTCATGTCCACCTCTTGCCATCTGTAACAACAGACAGCAGTAAAATTAATTATTTCAGTTCAGTGAATTTTCTTAAGTAACAATATTAGCCTATTTTTTTATGGCTTGCATTGATGTGAAGACAATTTTAGATAAAGTGCTTCTAAAATATTGTTACAGTGTCCCTTTACACCAGGGTTTTGTTATTGATCATGTTTAAAAGTGAACATGTATTTGTTTAATGGTATCAAAGCGTATATATTGCTTTTTGGCCAAAAAATCCAAATCTCTCTAAAGTTGCTCAACTTTAGCATACAGACTGGTTATGATGTCAGAAATGAAGTTCTGCAATTATTAATTTTTTTGTTACAGGCTGTATTTAAAGGCCTGGATTCAGCAAATTAGCATGTGACTTTTGCCTAAAACTTGACCAACTCAAAACAAAAGAAATCAACCATGCATCAGATCCTTTTGTTTCTGTTTCTTGAGTTTTTGGCGAAAGACATACACCTGTAAACTAATCCTTCAGATCTTCTAGCTTTCTGATAATTGCAAAATAAGTTGAGAACTTCATTTCTGACACCATTTCCAGTCTATTATGCCAAAGAAGACTCAGTTTAGAGATATTTTGGATTTTAAGGAAAAAAGTGATGTACGCTGTATGCAACTTTTGCAGAATACCCTTCATTTGTTCCACCTGTCAGCAGTTATATTGTAGTATGTGCTGAAATGTTTGGGAATCACAAGGCCTTGTTGCAGGTCACACTAATAACCAAAATAAATTAATTTTCATTTTCAAAGTGAGCCCTATCGAGGAATGCTATAACTCAATTAATTCATATTCTAATTTACAGATGGGTATGCAAAAGCCACCTTAAAACCAACCACTTTGTTCCCATTCCGCCACTTGAAGAGGACAATATGCTCCGCAGCATGAGTGTAATACCCTACCTGGATGATCTGCACAACCCATGCTTTGAAGAAGATGAACCAGAACAAGACAGTCGTTATGACGAGTCTTATTCAGCAGGTAAGAGTCACCCCTTAACAGCTTTATAGAGTGTTGTAGCATTTGTATGAATGCAATTTTCCTTCAACTGGCACATTTAAAAAACTTGTGACTCTTTTTACAATGTATATGGAGAAACTGAGGAGACACTTTAGTTAATAACATTTTTGTCCTAGTGGTCATCAGCTCTTAGTTTCTGAAATGCAGTACTGTGAAATCCAGAGCATTGAATGTAATGTAATGCCTTGTCTTGACTTGTTACTATTAATATTGATCTGGTATTACTAACAGTTTCAGTTTATTTATTTGCCCTGAAAAAGAAATTATCATAAATACATACATACCTGTAGACATTCAATATACAAAAATTAGAGATAAGGAGACATAAAAAGGGGCTCTTTTAGGTTGGTGCATGTAACACAAAGGTGTTATTGTAACTAAGCAAGGAAGGCAGATCTTGAAAATGAAAAGAAGATTGTGAGTAAGAATTCCCATGCTTTGTAGCATATTTTGAAAAAAAAATAGCCTTTTCAGGGTTTTCAATAAGTTTTGAAATAGCTGTTTGAGCTAACTAAAGTAGGTGGTGACCTGATGAATTTTTTTAATAATTTGAGTGAAAATGACAAAGTAGGTGGTGGTAAGAGGTAAATTTTGACAAAGTAGGCAGCGATTTTCACCGGTTGCCGGCTTCTAATGAAACCCCTGCTTTTAGATTTGTTAATTTCACTCAATTATCATGGAAATAATGTGAAGTTTATTAACCCCCAAATTTCTTTTAGATTCTAACAAGCTTTGCTGAGATGTGCTTTTTTCCACAGCCATATATGGTACCAAGCAAAAACAACTCTGCTCTTATGAGGCACTGTTCTTAACTAATAGTAACATTTACATCCAAGTTGGCAAGATTGAGTAAATCACTGAGTTTGTTGTTGAATAACTAGTTGTGAATATTAATTTCCATGATAATTTTTGTTGTACTTTGCAGATGACTCCCTCAATTGCATAACCTCACCCTCCACTCCAAGCCGAAGAAAATCCATTTTAAAAAGACCAAGTTTTGGATCATGCAAAGCCCAGTGAACATTATTTAACCAATTCCAAGCTATCTACATCAATGTGTGAATTTATTTTCAAAACTTTATTTGTACATTTTATCATTTAATCAGGGCCGTGGGGTCTTTTAACTCAGGTTTGCAAGATCGCTGCCTCTTATGTGTTCTTACTTTACAACAGAGGCGTACATATATGATATGACACGAATAATTACAAGTTTATGCACCAACTCATGTTAAGCTAGAGAAGGCTCCAGACACTTGGAGTTGTGAGACATTTGATATTTTGATGGCCCTTTTGTCACAACCAGGGCCAAAAAAATTGGTCAAATGACGTCAAATCCGCTCAGCTTGTGATAATGTACTTAAACCTATGTACATTTTTCAGTCAGATTCCCAGGGTGGAGATGGAGAGATTAGTCAAATGGCCTGCATCTGTCAGCAACTCACCTAATTCCCTTTATCCCACTCCTCCCCTAAGACTTAACATTGGGAGGTGCATTAGACAGAGGTCAGACCTATCAGCTAATCCTTTCCATTACACACTGCCATACTTTCACAATGAACCAGACATGTATGACAATGTCTTTTACAGTCATTTGTTCAGGTGGAGTATTCTTGAACTGTAGCCATTACCATATTTTGCAAGAGGAAAACTGTTGTGGTCACCGTTTAATCATGATGGAAATGACAGTACTAAGCATTTGCAGTGCTTGTCAACTTCCCCTCATGAAACAAACTAAACTAAACTAGAGAGAAAGAATGAATCCCTAACTTTACAAAACTGTTTGCCGTACAAACAATTTCAAGTAATTTCCAATTGAAGTAAGCATTTATTTATATTTCTCTTTTTTTTTTTTGTTTTGGTTTTTTAATTGTATGAAAAAGATAAACAGGGCAAACATAGCAATTTGCACAGCAGTGCAAGCCAGTACCATCCATGCATGTTTTGTTGCATTTCTCTCCCTTCAGCTTCTCTTCTCTACCCTGCTAAATCTAAATCTAAATCGGTACAATGCAGAACCTCCCTAAGTGGAATATATGTACATAGGGATGTGGTCAGTAGCTCTAGGTCCCCTCCTGTCCTCTCCTCTCCTTTACTCTTCTCCCGTCACTGTACCTCTCGTTTGCTGTCCTCTGCCCTTTCCTGTCTTGTCCTTCTCTTTCCTTCTCTTCTTCCCTCTCTCCCCCCTCCTCTCCTTTTGTCCCCTCTCTTCTCCTCCACTCTCTCCTCTCTTCCCCTCCCCTCCCTTCTCTCTTTCCCTCCCCTCTTCCTCCCCTCTCTCTTTTCTACTCATCTCTTACCCCCTCTCCTCCCTAATCCTCTCCTTTCCTCCTCTGCCCTCTCCTCTCCTCTTTTCCCTCAGGCTCTTCCTCCACTCTCTTCTCTTCTCATCTCTTACCCTGTCCCCTGTCCTCTTCTTTTTTCCCCTCTTCCTCCGCTGTCTTCTCTTCTCATCTCTTACCCCCTTCCCTCCCCTTCTCCTACCCCCTCTCCTCCCCCTCTCCTCTCCCCTGCAAACACAGACAATTGTTTTTAGTGTACATGTATATTAGAACAATCCATTTTAGAAATGAAATGGGAAGGTTTAATTTGCCAAGCAGTTGATTAAGGAAGAATACATTCAAAATGTTTAAATCCTAATGTATTGATGACAAGCATAAGTGTAAAGCACTTGACGGCTCGTTGATAGTGTGACATTGACAGATTTCTAAGTAGCCTTAGATCTTGGGCAGACTTTAAGTTATTACTATCATGATGAATAAAACCATTTAAAAGTTGTTTGTGGTGTTGTCATCAAAAAGCGGATAAATGCTTTGCCGTGAAGCAAGTTCAGTGGTTTTGTCTGGTTAAGAAACTCCCGACCAAAATCATCGCAGGCTCAGAATTGCTATAACTTATTAAAAACTAACCCATCCCAGCAAAGCGGAAAAATCGGAGGTGGAAGGGGGGAGGGGGGTGTAACCAGGCTTGTTTTAGAGATGAACCTTACAAAACGCAAACTGCAGTGATAAAAATTTGCATAAAAGTAGAACTGCCTTTTGGAGGAGTAAATGTAGTGGAGTGTAATTGCACAGCGGAAAAATTTCTTTGCATGTGAGTGTGGAAAATAAAACAAAATAAAAAATCCCATCAGGAATAAGGACAAAGGAAAACAACTTTGATGATAAATCGTCCAAAATATATGAAATACATTAACAGTTACATTAAGTAATAGACTGCGAGCAGTCCCTCTTTCTTTCCTTCGTCGATCCTGTGGGCGAGCGCGAAGCGCGAGCGAGCAGGAATTGAGGCGAGTGGAAGTCAGCGCAAGCGAGCGGAAAGAAAGAGGGACTGCAGCCTTTACTCTGCGACGCGTTCGAATTTCCCGTTGCACAGGCAACCGAAAATTCCGATTGGCTTATCAGACAATGCACGCTGTCAAGAAGAATTTGATCAACCTCGTTCCCAGGGTCCTCTCTCTTCCTCCCTCGAGAAAGTACCCTGGCTGCGGCTGTTCACGTGTCTGCTAGATTTTTGCAGATTCCAGAAAAATGATTGAAGGGAGGGGCAGGAAGGTTAAAGTTTGTCTCCACAAAGAAGAGGACCCACCCTCTGTGCGGATTTGATTTGTACGCCTGGACACGTGACCAGCCGCAACCAGGGTACTTTCTCGAGGGAAGAAGAGAGAGGACCCTGGGAACGAGGTTGGAATTTGATTAGCATAAGTCGTTGGACACCTGTTGACAGACAAAACGAAACAGAGCACACAGCAATGGTGTACGCGGAAAAAAATTATTTCATGTTCTGAGAACATTTTCATTCAAGCGGAATTCAAAATACAGAAACTGCAAGGCTTTAGCTTTCCATAGAGACCAAAATTTTTATAAGAATACAAATAGAATGCGAGTTATAATTCTTTTCGGGGACACAAATATTGCGTTGACAGGAAAAGGGACAACGTGAGAACGCAATTTCATTCATTGCCAGAAAACCGATATTCAACTTCTTGAACGGATTTCATCAGGGCCAATATAAACAAAATCTGCATCTTTCTAGCTTTCCATAGACACAAAAATTATTGCTTTACAACGAAACTAACAAGAGTTAGAATTTTTCGAAAACAGAGCGTCAGTGTTTGTTTATTCTGTGGGACGGCGCCACAAAGCGCTGTTTTACACGTACGCGGAAAATTGTTTTCCATGTTCTGTGAACATTTTCGCCCAAGCGGAATGCAAAAGTCAAAACTGCAAGGATTTAGCTTTCCATCGAGACCAAAATTATTGTAGGAATACAAATAAAACGCGAGTTAAGTCTTAAAATACAAATACAGTATTATCTTATTTGCGATGACTGGAAAACGGACAACATCATGGCGCTATTTTATAATTCATTGACGGAAAAACGGAATTCAATTTCTCGAAATTATTTCGTGAGTGGCAATTAGAAAATCTTAAAACTAGAGGTTTCTAGCTTTCCAAAGAGACCAAAATTGTCGCTCGAAAATCCTCAAAAGCGCGAAAGTTTACTTTTGGCCCACTCGACAAAAAGGGCGGAGCTTTTCACGGCTGAGTTATCTGAATGCGTCGCAAATAAAAGGCTGCAGTCCCTCTATTTTTCCGCTCGTTCGACTTGACTTCCGCTTGCCCCAATTTCCGGTCGCTCGGGCTTCGCATTTGCTCACAAGATCGACGAAGGAAAGAAAGAGGGACTGCTTGCAGTCTAATTAAGTAACAGATAAAAAACAAAAATGTGAGTGTTTCATCAGGGGATTCCAAACACCGACAAACAGATCGGTGGAGTTTTTTGTTGTTTCGAGGTGTTTAATACGGTGGCTTATAAGTACGGTGGCTTATAAGGGCCATCGAAAGCGTCTCTCCATTTTCGCTCGTCGACACTTAATACATTGTTGTAACTGTCGATTGACTCTTATATCTGTCGATCGACACTTATATGTGTCGAAAAGAATAACTGTCGATCGACACTTATAACAGTCGATTGACAGTTATAAGTGTCGATCGCAATCTCGTTCCCAGAGCCCACTTGTCTTTTGGCCAGCACCAAGACACGGAGCTCTGGAAAGCTCTGGAATAAGCTCTGGAATAATCCATTTTCAGACTCCCAGATTTTAGGAGTTCCGGTTTTACTGCACATGTGTCATGGTCTTGACCAAAATAGAGTCTTTTTCATAATGCACCAGTCAAAGTAAAACCCGACCCCCCCCACCCCGGGATATAGGTGGGGATTAGTTTTAGTAGCGTGCCAAAAGTGAAAAATGCCCCAACATGTGGAGAAATATTTTGCAGGAAATAGAAGAAAATGCCCCACCCCCTGGGGCAACTGAAGATGTTCCTGATTAATTTGTGATTGAAAAATTCACGAGGCAGCAGAATTAAATTTTAACAATGTCAGTTTATTTTAAGGTTACATCTGGCTCAACATTCACAAAGGTTGTCTTTTAACAGATGGCAATATCTACTGATCACATTCTTTGCAAAACCAAGACCCAGCAGGCACAGTTTCTTCAGAAAGGCCAATGCAGTCAGCATGTACTATCCTGAGCATATTTTCTTGCATTCTAGATAATTAAAATAATACAATAAAACAAAGCGGCTTATTTTTGCGCCATAAATACCGCAGATGTAAATCAAGAATAGTTATTTTGTTCTTCTCGTTTAGGAATAAACAGACAGGATTACTTTGAATCTCCGATGCAGCATTTCTTAATTAAGCTGGGCAGATTATATTTTTCGATACAATCGTATTAAAATACGATTGTATCGAAAAATATAATCTGCCCAACATTTAACATGCATAAAAAAACATACCGATTTTTATCAAAAAGTTGAGCGTATTCTTCCACAAACTCCTGTTTTATACCTGCATTACGTAGGAAGGCTTTCCACCTACAAGGAATCATGCAAACAATTATTAAACAAGCGAATTTACTTCTTTTTACGAAGTAGCAAAACAAAACTTCATCGGCATCTCAACATTTAAGTGTTTGCCCTCTTTAATTCATGCCCTAAATTAATCGATGTACTGATTTGAATAAGAATAAAACGGATTCCACGAATACCTGTCAAGGCTTGTATCCGCCATCTTGAGTGATCCCATGTGCTGAAATGTACCCAGAAGTCCTTGCAGGAACGATCGCCGCCATCTTGGATTAGATCGAATCCCCTACTAATGCCCCACATTCCTCAGGACAAGAGGGACAAAACACGCGAATCCCCCACGTAGTGGGGACTCAAAGAGCTGCCAATAACATGATAAAGCCCCACTAAAGCCCCACTATCCCGGGGTGGGGGGGTCGGGGTTTACTTTGACTGGTGCATAAGGCGATCGACTTTTCGTTAGAAAAACTGGGGGGAAGGAGTTGAAAAGAGAGTAACACGATGCCATACGAGCAGTTTGCGTAGAAAAAAAAGAATGTTCTGGTCGTACTTCAAACGGGATTCGGGAAATCACTGATTTATCAAGTATTGCCAGCAATGCTTCATCACCTCCGGTAAGGCGGCGAATTTTTTCCCTCTCAACGCATCGATGAGAGATCAAGTGGAGAAGTTAGAGGGACTTTAAGATGTGTGCATTATTCAAAGCGTTGTTGAAGAAGGTAATAAAAGGTTACTTTACTTAAAAATGCCAGGGAAAGCTGTTTGCTTTTTTGTCATCGTGAAGTCTTCGTGGATTGCAGCAATGTCAGGCTAGGAAAGAGTACAGTACAAGCACTTGTTGTTGACACGGCTCGTTTGATCCTATAGTATTAATTATGATTAATCCTTTCCTTTGGGGCTGAGTTGATTGTGATTGCTGGACTCGGCGTCATAAGTGGGCTGAGTGTGTTGGTTCTCTGCTCTGCTCATCTGATTTGAGTTCATGTAGAGCTAGAGTTCGTTTGATTAACTGTATCCCCAATTAGTAGAGCATCTGTGCTCGTCTAGAAAGATTTCAGACTTAAATTGATAATTATTAAAGGACGTAGAGGCTGTATTTGTGTGTGTGTGTGCGTGTGTGTGTGTGTGTGTGTGTGTGTGTGTGTTTTCCACTATAGCACTCCAAAGTGATCATTTTTAGAACTAAAACGTTACTTTAAGCTGATGGGAAATCAACAATGTTCAGTTTTGTTTCTTCAGAATGTACGTGAAAAAACACAGTGACCTGAGTTTACTGGCTTGTGTCTTGGTGTGAACAACCAAGACACAGGTTCTCTCACCTTTCCGCCTAATTTCAGCAAGGCTATGCCAATCCAATAATGGGTTCTTCCTGCTTCCCAAGTTTCAATTTTTTTTTAACATATTTAAATGTTCCTTGTCTTTTTAGTGCCTTACTAAACCATTTGCTAGAGAGACTTGAGGGAAAAATGATGTTGAAGTGTGTGAGGGCTATATGTATATATATTCTGCTGGTCACATACCAGGTTTGGTCAGTTTTAGCACAGCCTTGTCTCGTATGTCTAATTTAATTCTGAAACATTTCACAAATAAAATACTGATCAGTGGTGCAGCCTTTTAACTTTATGTATAATTCATGTAATGAGTTAATGACAGCATCAGCATAATGTTAATTAACCAAGTTGTGTTAACTGTCATGCACATGTATCACAATAGATGCTGCTGCATAACAGTAGAAAGACATGGTTTCAAATGTTATTCTGAAGTCAACCTAAACTTATAGTAAAAAAAATTGTTCGAGTTTGGCACAGCTGTGGTGCAATGTTTGAAATCAGTAAGCTATTCTAGTTATCATAATAAAATAATGGTAAAAATCAGGGATGAAAAATAAAGCTAATAATTAAAGAAGTTATTTTCTTTTGCTTTTGTTCTTTTCTTCAACAAGGGCTACATTCTGTCCAGCATATTTTTTGCTCTGTTGGTAACAAGTTGAATTTACATTTACATAAGTGTCATCAGACATGACATGATTGCCAGACCAGCAAATAAAATTCATCAGCCTGCATTCAAAAATAGACAATGTGTTTCTTCGTGTTTCTGGCTTAGTATTTTTAATGGAGATATGTTTGCAAAATGTAATAACATAAAAAGCCAGAAAAATGGAAAACCAGAATTCAGAAAACTTCAATGTAATTGTGCTTTGCAAAATCCATCACTCTCCAAAATTTGTATTATGCAATTAACCCAACACAACATTTTCTAGCATTCATGAACTCATTACATGTAAGTCAATGAACTTAATAATGCCTTGACGCTTTAAGCTATCAAAAAAATCAATCATTATTTTATCAACTACCAGTCTGTGCAAAAGGCACACGTAAGTTCACTTTATAATGGCATTTTTATTTTATCCAATTATGTCGCTTGTATACATACTAAAGTACTTCAGGACTGTGACAATGACAAAAGGAAAGTTAATTTTGTGAGATACCCTCATTGCATTGAGACTAAAAAAATGTATGAACTTATACTTCAATTGTAACCCACAGATGACAGATCTAGATCCACAAACCCTTTTTTGCGGTAGCACTACCAACTCCCAGCAAGACAGCATTCATTTTCTGGACAAGAGAGATCTCACAACATCTGATGTTCATAAGTATACCATAAGCTGTAGCCCATTTTGGCATTCACCTAATCACATCCCACAGAGTTGTTTACGAACAAATGTTACAGGGTGGGACTTATGATTATCATCCTTATATCCAAGAAGACTAGATCAGAAAGCCTAACATTTGCACATCATTACAAAGACCTTAAGTGTTGTCCAACCGGGATTTGAACCTGCGGCCTCCCACTCACCTGACTTGTGCCTCATCCCATTGGGCTAGCCAGGTGGTCAGTGGTTCAACCTCTCGGTAAGTAGTCAAGATACTGTACTTACACCATGAGTTCAAGCCTCCTAGTCTCCAGATATGGTATTTAAAGTTAATAACCTCAAACAGTGTCATAATTTAAAATTACCAATTCTGTCAATTAAGCATTAACATATTAGTCAGCAAAATATTTAACTCAACCATCAGAACAATGCATGAACGTAAATCGTTTTATTCCAGTTCCTTACTTTTAAGACATGTACAATCAAGAACACCAAAACAATTGACAAACCTCACTATTGCGCAGCCAATGCAGTCTTTGCCAAAATCAACATTCCTTTATTTTGCTAGGGAGGTTGAGGTTTTCTTATTGACTCCGGCATTAGATCCTCACTTCCACGTTTTGGCGAGGCTTTGCCGGACTACAGACGCGCGTTCTCCTCCGTCGCTTTTTCCTTGTTTGGCTTCTCGCTGATTCTGGATGGATGCACTTTCTGTCGCCTTCTTTCCTCTCGTTATCCTTAATGACGTTTGAAATGTTTAACGCTATTGTGACAAGCTGCGCAAATTTGTTTTGGAAACCCATCGTCCTCCGTGAAAGCTAGACCTGTTACATTCTCAAAAATTATTGAAAGGTTTTCTTTCTTTGAATTTTCTCCAAACAAATTAATCGGACGACTCGAAAAGGTTGAATTGCAGTATTTGTAAACGTACCGGCGATCTGAAGCTTTCGATAAAACCTTGACTGGAGTATTCCCCGCCAATTGCTCCGCAATATTTGTTTACGAAGCAACTTCCGGCTCAACTGCCCATGCTCGAACTTCTAGCCAATGAAAAAATTGAAAAAAATGGATTATTCCAGAGCTCCGTGTCTTGGCGCTGGCCAAAAGACACGTGGGCTCTGGGAACGAGATTGTGTCGATCGACACTTATAACTGTCGATCGACACTTAACTCAGTAGACTTGGCACCGGGCTTTGCGTAACAAACACGTACTGCTTCAGTTCTTCAAGATGGCGAATACTGACGAGGTAAGATTAATTACCGGGACCAGCCAAAGGCTGGAACCGGTTATAAAATGCTGTTTGTTCCTTTCGTTTTTTCAATGTCTCGTTTCCAGGGCCCCGCTTTCCGCTGTGACAAAATCGTTGTCATAGTAACTTTGGTCAGATGCATTGGTGGCTCAGTTGGACTCATTTTCGCCATTTTGAGGATTTTGAGAAAAGCACGAGGCAATGGAGGGTATTCGATGTTTAGAGAGACGTATTTACGAGCGACCACTTACGAGTGAACCTTTTATCGAGAATCAAAGCGAACATATATCAAAACTATCTTTACATCAATCTCTTGCAAAACGTAAGTTTATTACAAAGCGCTATAGACGTGCCCGTGAACCAAGCAGAATTTCACTGCGATTTTTAAGACGTCTCAAGAACAAGAGTAGCGTGTTAAAAGGATTTCATCGATTCTTATACCGAAGTCCTCAAAGCTGCATCGCTATGTTAAAAAGGTTAGAAAGCTTTATAATACACGTTATAAATGTAATCATAAACACGATCCAAAGATATTTTATTTAATTAAAGTGACTGTGCCCAAGAAAACTTCTTTGTTGTCTTAAGTAGTCGGCTTTATCACGTCATAATGAAACTAAAGTGTAACGCACGTCGATATTTATCATTGTTTTCTTGTAATAGTGAAAGTCATATGACTAATTATTTTAGTTTCAAACTAAGTACAGATGTCGAGAAGAATCCAGGACCTACTCAAAGCAACACTGATTCTCATGAAACAATAATTAAGCCTGTTATGCAAAGTGATAGCTCAATAATGCAGTTGGTTTCTCCTTACGTAAAACGAATTCAAAAAGAAGAAATCGCATAATTTTTTCGCCGCCCGACGAAATTTTACAGCGCAGCGAGAGAAAGAGGAAAGTTGTACATCAAAAAGACGACAAAAACAAGGCAATTATTTTGAAATAAATCGTTTTTAAACTGTGTAAGTTTAGTACCAACTTAGCTCTATCCCCAGTAGTTCCGTAGAAGCTGAACAAGACTCAATAAAAATATATTTGAGGGAAGCGAATATACTAAACAAACAAATCATGTGGTCGCCGTAAATGTACAGAAATCCAAATCCAGCGTGCACTAAAACTCTCAAATGAAGGCAACCAAATGAAAGAAACGCGACAGGAAGCTCAATAACAATAAATTTTCATTCAAGATGAGGCAAAAAAAAACTTATCTAAAAGCACAAAAAATGTTCGAAATTTCACAGACGCGATTCGCTGCGTGAACGCGTGTTCGAATTAATTATTCACGCAAAAGCGAAAGCGTGAGTTTTTCCCACAAATTTTGCAGTTATTTTATCGGCTGTGGCTTTGCCTATCGTGCTAAAAGCTGAATTCAACCTCCAACTAATATGTACATTGCCATTTTTGTTTTCTAAAGTCCAGGCAGCTGCTTTAAATCCGCTATCTGTATTCAAAACTCTCTTGAAAGCGCACCGATCGCCTTGTTTTCGTCGCGGTTGAGGGAAGGAAAAATTATTCACAAGAAAAGTTTGAGGGCTCCGTTCACCTTGATCTTCCATTCTGAGGCTACCTAAACATCGATTTATGTTTTTCCTTTTTATTTTAAGTGCCAAGGAAGTAATTTGTCCGTTTTAGGATTGAAAACGAGACCCTGGAAGTTTGTAGATTTGGCCCGCAACGTGCCATGATTACCTGGACTTTTCGAGCCCGTGATTTGAAGACAAAAAACCGTCTTCAACAGCACAGGGTGACCGCGTTGTCAAAGATTGTAAACTATGACTAAATTAAATTTACTTTTTTGGATATCGTTAAGAATCAGCCGTTTGATTTAATGTAGATTTTATAACAATGTTTATGCGACAAAGCATAGGCGCCCTTGGCCGGCGTGATTTTTATTTCCGGCCCTGCTGGCAGAAGAGACCTCTGCTAGCAGGGAAGATTTTTATGAAAGCCGACGCGTAATTCTATTATCGAAATGAGTACACAGGCAAATATCATTTTCTCTTTTCACATTAGTAATTAGACGTTTTTTTCTCCAAAGAATATTTGCGATAAAATAGATTTTCATGTCCCGCGATAAACTTCTTGATGTAAACGACCCTTATGCATGCTAGTGTAAACGTGGGTTGCCAAGGCAAAAGTGGCCCCGGTAAAATTCACGAAGTGATTCTCGTTGCATTTAAATTCGTCGTCAAAGGGGTGAAATCTATTTTTTAGAACAGAAGAACTTTCCATCTGTTAAATGTTCTTAGACCTTACAACATCCAGTTTCAAGGGTTGCAAAAACGTTCCAGAATTAGCTAACGAGCGGAGCTCTAGTTTTGATTGTGTTGCTAGCTTGCTTTAGCAAGTTTCTCATTTCAGAAAGATAATAATTCAAGTATGCGTTTCTTTAGGTTTTTATTACGACTAAATCGACAGCAACCAGAATTTGTTTTGCGAAATTAAATGACTGTGTACATTATAGGAGAGTTATATATACATTTAAGTTTTATATATATATATATATATATATATATATATATATATATATATATATATATATATACAAGGTTAATTTGGGAACAGAAATCAACAACTAAGTAATTAAGTGAAAATGTGGCTCAGCCAGGAATCGAACCTGGGTCTCCAGATTACCGGTCGGATGCCTTAACCACCAGGCCACTGAACCAACCACACTGGTTGGACACATATTATATTAACTTACATCTAACTTCCTCATATTCAGGTTTTTACACTGCTCACGAAGCCTTCTGTACTTAATGTGATCAGGGGAACTCGAGGAACGTCGCAGTGAACCGTGACAACATTGTACAAGACCAACCAGTTCTTTTACTGTTGATCCTTGTTGGTAAACCTTAATAAAAGTTTGTGTTCAGTATTTGAAACCCCCATAAACTGTGGAGTATTGATTTTAACTATGAATGATATTTATCGACGAAATGGAAACGCGGATTTCAGGTTTTGTAGTTCTTGGTGCTGCAGACAAGTGTGATCATAAAGTGACATAATACAAAAGATTGAAAAGAAATTGAACAATACCCACACGACATCACAACAATGGTTTCCAAAACAACCAGAAGCACGCTTCTGGACAAGCCAGAGGTCGCGAATCTTGCTGCTCACCAAAGGACTATGGCCTCTGGAAACGACTGGAATGAATTTTAAGTAGTGCACTCCGACCGCTTGGCCCCACCGAACGTTGTCATTTTTTTATGGGGGGTGGGGGGGGGGGGGGTGGTGCACCTACGTAATCCGGACCAGAGTAGGTAACAACGTTGACAGCAAATTGATTGATAACAGGAACAAAACCACTATGGATAACATGGAGTAACAAATGAAGTTACTGTTACATGCAGCGTGCAATGTTTGTTTACATATTATGGATAAGTATTAGATAAGTTTTTTACTAGGTTCACATGATGTCCTCAATGTGTTCAACAACAGCTATATACAGTTGCAGAGCCTCATCTGGGTTTCTTGGAGAACTGAGGCCTTCATCCTCCATTATCATCTTGGCTAAATCTTCAAAGACTTCGAAGGAATTATCGCCCATGCCCACTCTACCTTGAGCACAGAAAACCTCCTCGGCAAGTTCAATGTCATCTAAGGTGACATCATGGGCATGACTGGCCTTTCCATTTAGTTCCGGTAAAAAGTACAAGATATCTGGTCAACCTGATGGGGAATCGGGGTTTGAAGACTGTGGTCGTATTCGATGTAAATTCCATAACTCTGCACAACGGTATAATTCTTCTCTTATTAAAGGCATGAAGCAAAACTTGAGGCAGTTTACGTGCAAGATATTGTCGTCATTATATAAACCTATCTCCCTTAAATCCTTGAAATAATTTATCCAGAAGTCCGTATCCATTTTCTTCAACATACTCCACCACGCTTCTATTCTTTGATTAGAAACAGAACGGCCGTACATAAAACAGTTGTCCCCTGCTAAAAGGGTCTCCATGTCCCTCTCTGAAGAAACGTTGGATAGCTGCAAAGTAGCAATTTTCCGTACCACAATCACTTCTAAGGATTGTTGCGGTTCCCCCGATCTTACGAACACAATTTAAAAAGTAATTTGCTATGGTAGATGGATTATTATTGGAGTGATCCACTTCAAGCCACATGATGCGACGACTATAGCCATCAATGGCTCCGTGAATACAAAAGCCAAAGGGCTTGAGCTTGTCATAGCCATCAAGATGCCAGATAAAATACGGCCCACTAGCGTGGTATTTGCGTCTAACAAGACGGTGTCGCAAGCGTCTTTCCACTCCTTCAGGATCCAAAGCTTTCATCACAACCCTCACCGTCTCCCTGTCAACAACGAGACCATAGGACAAACCAAGTTTTTGGTGCATTAGGCGATAACCAATTAATCTACCGCTTCCTTGAAGTTCATTTTCTATGGCATCCACTATTTCATTTACGGGGCTCTGTTGGTTTCTTCTAGTAAGACCACATTCTCGTAAGATCCTCTTTAACTGTCTCATACTTAAATGGATTCCATGGCACATGATTAGAAAAGCCAGAATTTCAACGTAATCTATCCCCAAACGAAAGTAGCCTTCTACGAGAGAATCTCGATCCATGGATACCTTGAAATAACGAGGGGTAAAGCAGAACACTTTTAAAATTGGTGGAATCGTTCAAAGGATCTAAACGAGTATTTGCAAAAATAATAAATTAGTAGAAAGCAATTTCTGTCGGTTCCTATATAACACAACAGAACCGGTTCAAAGCTGAAACGTAAAATAGGGCGAGCTCTTAACTTAAACTTTAATTCCCAAATTATTAACAATTTATGAAGGAAATACAAAGGAAACTAATGTGTCTTTCTATCTGATATAGACAAAGCTAAATTTTACATCCGATTTTCTAGGCCAAACCGTAACTCAAAATCTTAATTTTAGTGTTTAGCCGTTCAATAAATTCGCAATTCGTGTTTTATCAAGTCCTACTAAAACACTCTGTCACGGTCAAAACTAGGGAAGAGAATGATCGATCCACTGTGCTCTGCTCGTTAGCTCATTCTGGAACGATTTTACAACCTTGGAAACTGCATATTCTAAGGTCTCTACAGCACATTTAACAGATGACATGTTCTTATGTTCTAAAAAACAGATTTCACGCCTTTGAAGGCTAATTTGAATGCAATTAATCTTACCTCGTCAGCGTTCGCCAAATAAGTGTCGATCGACAGTTATAAGTGTCGATCGACAGATATAAGTGTCGATCGACAGTTATAAGTCTTGATCGACAGTTATAAGTGTCGATCGACAGTTATAAGTGTCGATCGACTGTTCTAAGTGTCGATCGACTGTTATAAGTGTCGATCGACAGTTATTAAGTGTCGACGAGCGAAAAAAGAGAGATGTTTTCGATGGCCCTTATAAGCCACCGTAAAATAGAATTCAGAAAGGCGCTTAACCAAACGAATACCAGATTTGAAATCGTGTGTACATGGCCTTTCATTTAAGGTAAAATTTTTCTAGACCCTTGTTTCCCTTTAAATCTCCGACAAAAAGAGAAAAAGTTAATTTTTTAAAAGAGGACCAACGCATAATCGGTTGATAATGGTTCTTGCTAGACCGAAGAGCTGAAACTTGAAAAAAACGAGGCCTGCTTTTTCCAAGTTGCAATCTGTTTCCATCCTGCCTACAGGCAAAGAGTCTTTATTATTATTATTATTATTATTATTATTATTATTATTATTTAAAAGCACTAGTAGAGTAGTTTTGAACAAAATTGGAGAGCTATTTTTAATTTCCACTCCCGTGGCTTGTTGAATTCATTCCAAAAACGCATGACATAGCCCCTTTAGCCGTTCAGCTAAACTATGATCTATCTGTAGATTAATCTATCCGTTCATTTCTTGAAATAGGCCGGGTTCATTGCAGCAAAAGCTTGGGGCGTGGAAATTGATTAATTCCTCACATGGGATATCCTCATTGCAAGCGTCTCAAAGAAAGTGTCGTCTGGCATAAGGATCATGAGAAAGATCAAACCTTTCGTTCCATTATCTAGCCTCGTGAACATATATCAATCTATTGTTGAACCTTACTACGATTACTGTCATATTATTTGGAATGGCATTGCTGACAGCCTAGCCGATAAACTTCAAAACTGCAACATCGAGTGATTATTGACTCCATAAAAGGAAATATTAAACAAACTTGGCTGGTCTTATCTCTACGGATAGGAGAAATAAACAAAAAGGCCTTAAAATGTTCAAAATTGTCAACGAAATGACACCACCTTATTGAGGGACATTTTCGGAGAAACCGGGGCCTTTGTATACATCCTCAGGTCACCTAGTATAATTGATAAGAGCCTAGTTTCTAATAGGTTATAGTGTTGCTATGGTAACCTACTGAGTGGAAAAAAATTTTCATAACTTCTTCACCAATTGCAATGACTGGGCATTTGTTTGATACTCGTGAGCTTGAGTGAAATTCTAACGAGTTTATAGAAGGAACTGAAATGGGAAAAAAATGTTTTGATACACCACCAGACAGTTGACACCACAAGGGCTCTGCAGGTTGCTAGGAAACTGTTTTAGTGTCCCTCTACTAATATTCAACTTCAAATTCCAATTTCAAACCTTTGAGAAAAATTATCTCATCCCAAATATACCCAAAAATCACTGTTTTCCTGGGTTTCGAAAAGGCTTTCGACTCGATTGAATGGGACTTCCTTCAAAAATGTCTTGAATCTTTCAATTTCGGCCCGCAACTCAGGCGATGGATTGATGTGTTTATGAAAATATTTCTAGCTCCGTACTGAGCAATGGCTATACATCAGAGCACTTTTTCCTCTTTCCGGTATAGAGGTCCTTGCGCAAAGTGTTAGATGCTAAAGGAAATAGCAGGTCTTAAAATACATGACAACAAAGAATTAAAGTTCTCACAATATGCAGACGACACCACAGCTGTCCTTGCAAATACAGGTCCTTGCGCAAAATGTTAGATGCTGAAAGAAATAGCAGGTCTTAAAATAAATGACAACAAAGAATTAAAGCTCTCACAATATGCAGACGACACCACAGCTGTCCTTGCAAATACTCAAGCCGTAGTCAACCTTTTTGACTTCCTCTCTCAGTTTCAAAGATGCTCAGGGCTGGAAATAAATCAATCCAAATCTAAAATGCTATGGCTTGGCTGCTGGCGACATAGAAGAGACGGAATTCTAAATCTCCAAATTAGAAACGATACAAACTATACGCTCTAGGTACGAATTTATCTTACGATCACGAGACTCCAGTTAAGAAAAACGTTATCGATAAACTAACGAAATTAAAGAAAACTTTGAATGTTTGGTCTCAAAGGGACATTTCTGCCTATAGTAAAATAAGTATCGTGAAAATATTAGCCCTTCCTAAGCTTACTTTCATCTGCAGTGCTATGGAAACGCCGGCAAACTTTGCTGAGCAGGTGAATAATGTTATATTGGACTTCCCATGGAATCACAAACCAGCTAAAAAAATTAAAAAGTCGACACTTATTAAATCCAAAAATGAATGAGGATTAGGAATGAAAGATTTTATTATTTTCAACAATGTGAAGACATTGTGCTTGGATCACGAAGCCCCATGGGAATATATTCCAATCTCCGTTTCTCCTTGCAAACGTCGGGGGGGGGGGCACTTATCTTTAGTTGTAACTACGATTATAAACTTCTCAGCTTAAGTAATCACCTCCCCAATTTCTACAAAGAAATCATTTCGCGGTGGCAGAATATCATAGCGAGTACGCCTCAAAGTAAAAATGACGTTCTTGCACAAATTATCTGGAACAATAAGTTTTTGACAGTTGACAAAAAGTCTGTGTACTTCCCGTGTTGGCATCGTGCAGGAATAGTAAAGATCCCTGATTTATTTGACGAAGAAAAGAACTGCTTTTTGTCTTTCGAGTCCCTCTGCGGCAAATTCCAAGCGAGTTTCAATTTCATACACTATTGCAGCCTTCTTTCCTCTATTCCTTCCTTCTTCTAGTCATTCTGACTTCCAACGCACCCATAAACGTTCTCGAGTCGCTGTCTTGCAAAATCCTATGCAACAAAATGTTAGCCCAAGAAAACTTACCTCCCCCAACAGCTGAAACGAAATTAATAGCCTCTGGTACATAAAGTGTATCTGTTACCTGAAGTCATATAGGAAATCAAGTTATCTATGTTCCAGTACAAGATCATTCGTCATTTTCTGCGACAAATAATTTGTTACATAAAATGAAAAAAGTTGACTCCCCATACTGTCCTTTCTGCTCTTCTGAGACCCACACTATGTGGCATTTATTTATAGACTGCACGTACGCCGGTCTCCTTTTGGGCAAAACTTCAAGACTGGTATTACAACATAAGTGGAGTGAAACCACATCTCATAAACTTAGACTTCGCTTTTGGAATTATTCACTCTTCTAAATCCCATTTGGCCCTAAACCCTCTCATTCTTGTAGCAAAATACTTTTTGTATGTGCACGCTACAGTAAACAGCCAACGTCATTTCTCAGAATTTGAAAATATACTTTTAGAAAAATATATCGCTGCCACTTCAGGTGATTTTAATCAATACATACTAGTTATGCAACGCTTTTGAGTGGTATACCGTGGAATATCCCACGAGTCACTTGTCACTTGTCACTTGTCACTTGCGAGTGTGTATGCAAAGAAAATACAAGTGACGAGTGGGATATTCCACGGTATACCACGAGAAAGGGTTGCATAACTATTTTATACCGTGCCATAGAAAATACAGTGGCCAGCAAGGCCAGCATGAGCGGGAATCTCAACGCACGATGGGAAGGTTGGGTGTGATACCGCTGAATTGCATTGATCGATGGGAAGGTTCGATGGAATACTGACGAATATACAACGGCTTTCCTGCACTCTGATTGGCTGTATTTTCTATGGCATGGTATAAAACAGGAAATGGAACTCCCTCAATTTGTAATTTGCCTCACTCTATTTTCCCTGTTCTTTCATTCTTTTCCCAAGATGACTCTGATGTAAACATTAGCATCGTGAACGTATGTAGCTGTTGTATCAGTTAAACACGAAAATTTGGTTTATCAACGGAGTTGATAATGTAAATTGACCACAATACAGGGATTCGATTAGCTGACGTTTCGAGCGTTAGCCCTTCGTCGGAGCGAATCGAGGAATTGTGGGTTGTGTATGGTTTATATACAGAAAAAGGAGCTACGCTATTGGTGGTAACATGGTAACGTGAAAAACAGAAAGAAATTAATTGATTTTTTCGATCAACGCACCGTCAAGGAACCAAGCTCGGAAACGCTACTCCGCCTAGCTGAACTAGTTTTATCACTTAACTGTTTTTCTTTCGCTGACAACTATTACAAACAAATTAATGGTGTAGCGATGGGCACAAAAATGGGACATAGCTACGCCAATCTTTTTGTAGGTCAGGTCGAGCACTAATTCTTCAATCAGTTCAACGGTCCTAAACCTGAACTCTACGGTCGCTACATCGACGACTGCATCGGCGCAATTTCGTCTAGCAAGGAGGAAATCAATCAGTTTATAACCTCCGTTAATTCCTTTCATCCGGCTCTAAAATATACCTGGGAAAGTTCGGAAACTTCGCTGGCCTTTTTAGATATCAAAGTTTTTATCAGCTGCAACGGTTTATGTACCAATGTGCACTACAAACCCACCGATTCTTACAGTTATTTGTTGTATTCATCTTCACATCCATCTCATGTCAAAAACGCCATTCTCTATTCTCAATTTCTTGGACTTCGACGTCTATGTAGTGGTGACTCTGATTTTTCCAACAAATCAGAGGAGATGTGCCAGTTCTTCGAGAAACGTGGCTATCCTGATTCTATGGTTCAATCGGGCCTTCACTGCGCCCAGCAGATTGATCAATTTACATGACCATAATTTCATACAGCATTGCAAAAGCACGCATCTTAACAAGAACATTGTTATACATATTAAAGATATATCAGTCTGATTTAGATCATATATTATTACGCGAATCTAAGCAAAATAGATAAACTTGGTCAATTCAATATTAACAAAATAATCAGGAGAATTCATTAATTCCTTGATCGCTTCTATAGGGGATAATTGGGTGATATTTGGTAGGTGATTTTTTATTTGCTATAAAATCTGTTCCTAAGAATTGAGTATTTAGGACAGCTAAAAAGAAAGTGTATTTCATCTTCAACTTGATTCGATCCACAAGTAGGGCAGAGTCTATCAAACCTTGGGATTTGATCGTATCTACCAGTTTCAATCATTAGCTTGTGATTACCTATTCGTAGTTTCACTAATTCTTTCCTACCATTTAGTTTTCTTGTAAAACCTAAATAATAGGAAGGCAAAAACAATAATAAATAAATAAATAAATAATAGGAAGGTGTATATTCGTTCTTAAAAGTGTTATAAAATTCTAGTTTCTGGGAGTATTGAATAGTGTGTTGCCAATATAAGATATAGTCTTGTCGCATTAATTTTTCAAAGTGTTTGTTCTTAGCTTCAGTTAAGCGAGTTGGATTAAAATCTGGAAATCAGACAGCACTACAGACGTCACAAAAGGAAAAGAATGACAGAATTCCATTCACCCTCACATTTCACCCTCATAATAACCCAGTTGAAGCCATCATTTTTAATAACTTTAAGATACTGCAAAATGATCCAGAAACTGCTAGAATCTTTTCGCAACCACCACTGATTTCATTCAAACGCGACAAAAATGTAGGTGACTTTCTAGTTAGAAGCGCATTCAAAACAACTGAACAACCCGGCACTTTTAAATGCGCGCGCTCACGATGCAAAACTTGTCCTTTCATTTAAAACACTGACAAAATATGGGGCCCTAACCGTTCTGTTAAGATCACTGATCGTTTCATGTGTACCTCCGCATATGTTACCTATTGGATAACCTGTACATAATGCAAAAAGTTATACATCGGCGAAACAGAAAGACGACTAGGTGACCGATTCCGAGAACATCTTCCTGATGTTGAGAAAGATGATAAAGATGCATCCAAACCAGTCGCTCGGCGTCTTAATCTCCCTAGCCATTCCAAACAACACAAATCAGCTAATTGAATCCCTGTACTGTGGTCAATTTACATTATCAACTCCGTTGATAAACCAAATGTTCGTGTTTCACTCCCCCACCGACGCAGCACCACGGTTTCTTTAGAAACTAATCCCCTTTATCCATTTGTTGTATCAATTACGTTGATCTGTGTAAATGGATGTAATTTGTTAATGTAATTGTCTTCATTGTTAGCCGTTTCCATAATAACTAAAAAATAATTATTATGGTACGTAATTGCATTATTGTAAGTTGCGAATATTAAGCATTGTTTTGCAACTGGTGTGAGTACTTACTGTAAGTAGCGTATGTAATGCAAGTTCTGTATTGTTAATTTAAAAAAATCACCCAAGAATTCACAAAATATCCCACATGATAGCTTCGTGAAATGAATGGAGGGATTTTTGACTGCTTGAAACGCGAACGAGTTATTAACATTAATCCTTGTTAAGCAACGAAGAAACGGTGTTTAGATGTACCCCCGCCTTGAGAGATAAACCTTGTCACAATCCAAAGTAATAGCTAAACTGCAATGAGGTTTTGAAAACAAAGCCAAGGAAGAATAAATTTGTGAATGAACTAAACAGGAGCAATAATCCACTACAGGAAGTCTTCAAGAGTACCAGTTTGTCCTGTTACCTTTGCTCTCGATCAGGACAGTAAAGTGTCACAGGAAAGACAGAAATGCTGCAGCTCGCACTCATGCCGATTGAGCGTGGTTTTGAGTACGAGTGCTACATAATCTTAAAACTCACGATCGTAATGAATTCCTGGGTAATATAAAAAACGTACTAAAGGTTACACATTGTAAGCACAATGCTGTGAGCGGATGGTAGGGAGTAAAACCGTAAAACATCATAGAAACAGTAAATGTACTTACAGGTTTTGATAATTTTACTAACAAATTCATTTATTGGTTCAGGTATAAAGGATGACATAATATTATTAAGAAAAGGATGATATAATATTGTTGTAAGTTCTTTGTGACTGTAAATAAAAAAAAGGAAAACAACAGTTTTCTAGATGTTTTTAAAGTTTTTATTTAGTTGTAAAACCCGGCTAAACAATTACGGGCCATAGCTATAATGCTACCTAGTTTGTCAAGTGTCTATTAAGTGCTGTAATCATTACCTTCACGCTTTCTGGTTCATAATCTTCGCCTTATTTGTCCTTGTTCGTTTATTTATCTCGGCGCAAAATCACTCCAGTGAAGTGTTGAATTTAACGGGCTCGTAATTCCAGTTACGTCGGTAATTCCCTTCTCTGGATCTACAGGCCCTGATAATATACCTCCAAAACTTTTAAAGCTAGCGGGTGACGCGATAATCCCGTCAATCTCCAGCCTATTGCGACTTTTTATCAAGAACAGGAGTGTGTTTGCTAGCTGGAAAACTGAGAGGCTTACTCCAGTATATAAAAAGGACGACGAAACAGATTGCAGTAATCATAGACCGGTTGCACTGCTAAGCGTCCCAAGTAAGATCCTCGAATCAGTAGTCAACGACACAATTGTTCGTCATGTCTATAAAGACAATGATCTGGTCTCGGACAAACAATGGGCATACCGCGCAGGATATTCAACAGAACTGTTACAACACACCTTACCGAAACGTGGAGGAAAGCTGTAGATGCAGGCTTAGTGGTAGCAGTTGCCTTCGTAGATTTTAAAAAGGCTTTCGACAGTGTGTCTCATGACATTCTTGAAATGAAATTGGAAAGGGACTTTGGCATAACAGGACCACTCCTAGATTGGCTTAAAAGTTACCTTAAAAGAAAGACAGCAAAATACAATTGTTAATGGATCAACTTCAGAGATGTTACCGGCCTCTTCTGGAATCCCTCAAGGGTCCGTCCTGGAGTCGACACTTTTCGCTCTTTTCACGAACGATCTCCCATCTTCAGTGACATCCTGATCTGTCTTTATGTTTGCCGACGACACAACGATTTACTGCTTAAGTGACACGGCAGAAAAATCTATTGTTCAGTTAAATACTGCACTCCATGAATTAAGCGACTGATGCCTCATTAGTAGACTAACACCCCACCCAAGTAAAAGCGAGGCCATGTTGATCTCTAGAAGAAATCCCTTGGTTAGTATCCCCCCGATCTTCATTGAAAATTCTACGGTTAAATGGGTGTCTAAATCACGATTGCTGGGACTAACTGTCGATGAGAAACTTACCTGGTCTCCGCATATGCTGGAACTCAAAAATTCATTTGCTAAAAAATTAGGACTACTTAAGAAGTCGAGATTTCTCCCCAGGAGCGTCAGCCAAGACCTCTGTTTCAAGGTTATTTTGCCCTTAGTGACCTATGATCTTAAACTGAGGGGTTCTTGCAACAACTCTGACTTATTTCAGTCACTGGAAAGACTTCATTGTAGAGCTGAGATACTTATTTTCAATTTCCTTAAAGACATGGCAACTGCTGAAGTCCTACAACGGGCCCGATGGCCGACCCTTTCCTTTTATTATAAATCTGCTATTTTTATCTGTTTTCACTAAGCCTTCCATGATAGGTTGCCTGTCACATTAATCGATTGTATTTCAAAGAAACAGGACACAAGTTATTCAACCCGGGCCTGCGCTTCCCTAATAGTTCCACGTTTCAATACCCACTACATGAAGGACTCCGACGCGTATAGAGGCTCAGTCTTATGATAACATCCGAATCTACTTGTAGTTTTAGAAAAGATGGCTTTGTATGTAATTAATTGACTTCATGTCCACAATTCACATTTGTAAATATTTCTTATTTTTGGTTTCTTATAGTCATAAGTTAGCTGTAAACGACCCCACAAGCTCATGTAGCTTTAACACTTATCGTTCTAAAATAAAGGCTATAAAGGCTATCCACCACTTTTTCCAACAGAACACCACGAAACAGTGCTTATCGCAACCGTGTCTCCTTTTTATAGCTGTTTTCAGCTTCTCTGTTGTTATTACGGTCACGAAACAAAAACCTGCTCAAAACTCCAGCCATCAGTTTTCGCTCGCAACTCTTCAGCCTTTCTAAACTTCGCGCCATTCAAAGGCCGCGTTTGTTATTTAGTTCCTTTGTTTATTAACGAATCAGAATCGTCTGTTTTTTTGCCCCGAATTACCTTTTTCTGCATCGTGTTTCCTAAAAACTGCATTTCCCTTAGCCAAACATCATCGAGAAATTTTTCATGTATATTATTAGAACAGCAAATGTATTAAAGCAGTGGTAGATCCAGACTTGGAGGAAAGAGGGAAGTGGGTAGTCTCCCTCGCAGCCGTTATTATAGGGTCGTCAGGTAACGCTCCTCCGCACTAACGGCTGCTCACTTGAGCTTTGCATTCCTTTCCCTCGAACTGACCAGTAAGGAGCAGGCTCCCATTCTCTAAAAACCTGGTCCTAGTCCTCGTCTTGCTGTGTTTTTGGCGGCAAATATAACGAGAAATATGATTGGCGCAGCTGCCAAGAATTACTTGCATTTTATTGGTTCTCGGTAAAAGCGGGAAAGGAATGCAGAGCTCGAGTGAGCAGCCGTTAGTGAGGAGGAGCGTTGCGTGACGACCCAAATAACGGCTGCGAAGGAGACTAGGAAGTGGAGAGCCTGGTGTTGAAAATAGTTTTTGTTGGCCCTGCGGGGCCTGATTTGGTGGACAAATAATGGCGGCTTGGTTTACCTTGGATAAAGCTTTCTAAATAAGGATAAAATCACAAGTTTTTGGATTGAAGGTCAGTAACAATAAGAATTATAACAATAGCAATAATGTCATAGATAAATTAACTGGCAACTGCATGAAACAAAGTTCCAAGTAACTTTTGTTATGTTAACTTGTTTTGGTCGGGTAGTGGTTACCATGAACAACAGGCAATAACAGTCATCCACTGGCTACGTACGTTATGGTGTCCCTCAGAGCTCGCTTCTTGGCCCCAGATTATACACTATATATGTTAATAACCTCCCTGACCTTGTTGATTCTGGAGATATTTACCTGTATGCAGATGATGCAACCGTTTATTGCATTGGTCCAAGTGTTGACCATGTCTTGTCATCACTAAACAAAACTCTGGAGCAAATTCTCATGTGGAGCACTAGGAATCATCTGACCATCCACCCAATCAAAACTGATGCAATTATATTGAGGAAATCTACATTTATAGGACCTCTGCCCCCCTCCCCCCCCCCCCCCACCTTCTATTTTGGCACAGGCCTTATCAATATGGTCGAGTCTACCACCTGCCTAGGAGTTAACATCGACAATAGACTCTCATGGTCAGTTCACATCGTAAAGAAGCACTTTTCTCCAAAGGTCGGAGCATTAAAAAGAATGAGAGCTCTTCCCAAAAACGTGCTTGAAGATATATATTTCAAGACTATTAGTCCAAGCGTTACGTATGGAATTTCAGTGTGGGGGAACTGTCATCCCTCTGCATCAGACTCTCTCAACTCCTTCCATGCAAGGGCATCTCGTATTATAAACAATCTTCAACCATCGTTAGCAGATGATGCGTGCCTCGCTAAATCCAACTGGCTGCCCATCTCCTACCTCTATAAAAGATCTGTTCTGAAGCACAAAGTATATTTTAAATCTTGACGCCAATCGATTTGTGAACTTTATTCTAAAAGGAAAACTTCTAGGTCATCTAGAATTCAAAATCAATTTAACATTACTAGATTTAATTCAGACACTGGCAGGAACACTTTACAGTATGGAGGCCCAGTGATTTGGAATTTTTTAAATAGGCTTGTAACAGTACCCGAAAGTTTTTCCTCTTTTAAGGAGATTTTACGGAAACACTCTAGAGATATTAATACATTCTCTTTCAACAAACGAGGAGAAGTAATTTGAAGTAAGTTTGGACCCTCCCCAATCAAAAATTCCTGGATCCGCCCCTGCTACTTATTGTGCGTTTACCCTCAATCAGACAATAAACAACAACTTTTCACTGGTAAATAGGATACTGGCTGCTACACAAGATCCCAGTTTATTGATTGTAACGTCAGACATGATAAGTGAAATATGCCTGTAACAGCTGCATGATAAACTAACGTGCCTGCTGCCAGTCAGGAAAAACCCCCATTCTTTTGGAGGAAACCTGTTCCCTTCCGAATGCAGAGCTAGACACTTAACAACAACCTTGAGGGAGAAAGGTTATCAAAATTACATGAACATGCATGAGACCAAAATGAAACTTACACTAGTAGTTAAAATTAAAGAAGAACCCAGAGGCTGCAGCGATGCCAGTGTAGAATGATTCCCCTTAGCAAAATCCCGCGAGCACATGCTCTCAACTCTGATGTTGCCATAGCAACTGTCAAAACTTCGGCGAACCGTGAAAACATTAATTTGCTGCTATTCTTCGAACCGCAGCAAATAGAAAGTTTACCCTATACCCTCAATCAGACAATAAACAACAACTTTTCACTGGTAAATAGGATACTGGCTGCTGCACAAGATTAGACTAATTAAAGAACGGGAGCGTATAAATGTATTATTAAGCAAACTTAGTCAAATTCTTAGGAATTGAGAAACAAGTAAGCGATTATCAATAGAGTCTTCAAAATAGCCATCCTTTGTCGAATCTGACCGCCATCTACCATGGCGCTTCCAACAACGATCAGGAACCTGGGCGTTGGCCGCTGCAGTAGCACCCCTGCCCTAAAAGAATGCAAACTAATGTTGGCAGTATCTGGTACGAACTCCTTAAGCAGCCCTACCATGGACTCCCTTGCTCTAGTGTAGCTCAATGGCTTCACTTTCTCGATCAGTTTGAAACCAGACCTTACTTTAACTAATGGTTTAAACAGATAATCTGAACTGGCTTTAGAAGTATCGATATTTGCCAACAACATGTACTTTTCTAGGTTTACAACTGGACAGGTCACTTTGTCCGACCGAGTAATCACAACTTCGTCACCCTTCCTGTACTGGTCTGTCTTGCTCCTAGTAACTTGTGAGAGTCAGAAATAGCTATGTCCTTAATAGTGAGACCTGCAAGTTCGCTGAGCCAAAAAACCCCGCAAATAACAACAATGCAATAGAAATATCTCTCCGTATTGGTAATTCGTTATAACTTACATATCTTTCGCAACATGCTGTGAGGACACCTTTAGAAATGGGCGTTTTCCTGACAACTGGTTTAGCATTTTGACGTTTCACCCCTTCAACAACGGTTTTGACAAATGGGTTGGTCATTGGGTTGGCCACACCCGCAATATCGTGTACCCATTTCAGCGCAGAATAAATTGTTTCTATAACAGAAGCTGATACTCCAATAGCAGTTAAGTGACTAAAAAACAAGGCAATATCAACAACAGTGGCAGGAAAAGGTACTAAATTCTTATCCTTAGAAAATTCTATCCAACGCTTAAGGGAATTTTGCTATAATTAATAACGGTTCCACTGGCTTTTGCTGCCAGTATAGTTCGTTTAAGTACATTAGCTAAATGTATGAGGTGTGCACTTCCACTTGATATGGCTTGCTCCTGGATCTCTGCCCAAATACCTTGGCTGAAGAGATTCAAACCTACAAGAGATAAAAAAGAAAACCTTTGTGCAAAATGTCAATGGTGGCGAATGCCACATTAAAACATGAAAAAACTTCCCGATAAACCACTTATGACTACTTGAAACAACCCTTGTAGCGAACGTTACATGCTGCCTATGCACAAGGTAGAATGAGCCACCTGTGAGCCATTAACAGTAGGCTACCTGTAATAAGCCACCTGTGGGCTAACATAATAAGCCATCTGTGGGCTAGCATAATAAGCCACCTGTGGGCTAACATAATAAGCCACCTGTGGGCTAGCATAATAAGCCATCTGTGGGCTAGCATAATAAGCCACCTGTGGGCTAGCATAATAAGCCACCTGTGGGCTAACATAATAAGCCACCTGTGGGCTAGCATAATAAGCCACCTGTGGGCTAGCATAATAAGCTACCTGTGAGCAATGTAACAAAAATAATTAGGACTTTAAACAGTCATCACAGAGACCTTTGGCTGACAAGCAAAACCCTCGATTACTTCTTCGCTCATGAAAATTCTGCCAATTAACATAAACTGCTATGAGATTGAAACTGAGCAGTTGACCATGAAACATGGAATTGTATGTTCTACCTTTAACAGTCGCTGCCGAATGAAATTCTGGAAGAGCCACCCAGTCCGTTACACATTTGGCCAAATGAATGCCATCAGAGCACAAGCAAGGCCAAAATACTGCCCTTTCCAAAGTGGAATTATCAATACTTAAACATATTTATAAAGGTGGGGGTTTACATGGCGCAAATCCAGGACTAAACGTTTCTTCCCATTGTCCCTTACTGATACAAATAAAGGGTTAAACACCCATGGTGACAATATCGACAATATCGATGCACTGGTTGGCGAGAATATCGTCAATTGCTTTGGAAACAAAACTCAATTATCGAAAGCGGACTTGTTGTTCCGCAGTAAAACAGACTGAGGGATAGTGAACAGTGGTAGTTTGTAACTACTCTCTCTTATTATACTTAAAACAGGCTCCGTTGCCCCTACCTTCTCCCAGGAACGCAAATGTGCTCCGAGTCGCCCTTGAACTTGATCTGCTCGAGGGGGTTCGTTCTCAAGAAAATCCACTTCGTTAGCAGATAAATCGTCTAATTCTCCGCCCGACTCGCCCTCTTGGCAACTAATAACATTACAAGTATCACCACTCTGTAATATCAGGCCTGTACTGTTTACACTCATGTTAGGTATACTTAACTTCTTTCCTTCGTGTGTCTGCGCAAAGGCTAGTAGTGGACATTCATTTCTCCAGTGTCCTACTTTTGCGCAGCTGAAACACGTTCCGCTTCTCCTGACCTGACCACGAAAATTGGAAGCGCTCATTACACCAGCCGTTGCAGATGTGTGGTGGTTGCTGGTTCCGGGAGGAGCGTACTGAGTAGGAAAAGAACTACTTCTGCTAACTGGCCTTTGGAGGGGCATTACTAAGCCACGAAACAGCGAAACGAAACACCGAAACAGCGAAACGAAACACCGAGACACCGAAACAGCTATTTTTTACCACTTTGATGGTGAATAAAATAGACAGGCCAAACACGACTCCCATTGGTCCTTTGTATCGTTGACCTTCAAAGTTTGGCTCTTACGAGTTTATCTTACTCTAACATTCGAGGATCTCTTTTTCTCCCAGCCAGCAGTGTGAACTCCATTAGCCAGACTGCATGGTGCGTTTTCATTAACCCTTTTCCGTTAAACATTAGCCTGCATAGCAGACTTTTTGGTGTACGAACGGTCGTTTAAAGACCGCCATTTAGGAAGCCATCCAAGGAGAGAACTGGGGACGGTGAGTGTAAGATAAGGATTGCGGACTGTAGAAGCGGACTGTGGACCCGGACTGCGGACCCGGACTGCGGACTGGGTATAAAACGAGGACTGAGTATAAAATATGGACTGAAGGCTGCGGACTGGGTACAAACCGCGGACTGAGTACAAAACATTGTACAAAAAGCACGGAGCAACGAAATGTATTACTGCACTCAAATTCTTGAACTGTAGGAAAGGTGCTTACAATTGCTCTAAATATTACCAGAGTACACAGAAAACCTACCTATTTTGACCTCGAGCTCTTCATGATAGGAAAAATGATGAGGCGGTTCAACGGTCATTTGCATGGTTCATTATTTTGAGATTGTTTCAACCGAACCCTCGGCCCCGCGATCATTCTACTAAATATTGTGCAACTTTAAGGACAAGTTGGAAGCTACCGAGTTTCCTTAGGAAACATTAATAATATGTGAGAAAGGAAAGTCGCTTGGAGATATCGATCTAATTGTATCAGAAAGGACAAGGTTTGCAGCATGCGCTCGTAGCAGAGGAGGAATTTTAGTAGGATTCTAACCAAAAAATTAACCACATATTTTGTCGCGTTTGAACAAGGAGGAACGGGAAGTTGTGCTGCAAAATTCCATCCACGTCGCGATATGAGAACGTTAAGTTTTTCCTTTCTTTTGCTAAACTCGAAACTGAACTTTTGCCGTTCAACCAACTCGACACGAAAATTTCTAAGCCCAATTACAACGTATTTCAAAGTATTTTAATGTTCGTTTTTGATTGCCAAATGAAACAAGATCTTCTTTAGGGAACTCCCTTTACACTGCGTCTTCCTGCTAAAACGTCGGTGATTGGTGTATATTTTCGTAGCAACTAGTTAGTAATAATTATAACTTAGAAATTTATATTTTTAATTTGAAATTAAGTTCTCACTCAGCAAACAAAGAATAAAATAGCGCAAATTTTACCGATTAAGTCGCCTCTCTGCCTGATAATTAGCCAATAAGCACGCGACAAAGTCGACACCTTGACACCCGACTGTATTATGTTCATAGCTTTCTGAATACATGTATGTTTAGTAGTTTTGTAGTAGTCTGTTAGTAATGTGATGTTTTGTACTTCGATGTAAATAAATGTTATTTATCTAAAAAAAAAAAAAAGTCGACACCTTTTTTCTCGTTATTGTGAGTAAACCGCTTCACGATAAGTAGGCGTTGGCGTTCGTGATACGTGAGTATGTGATAGAGCACTATCGCAACATTTATTTTTGAATAGTAATTCATACAGTTTTACTTCATCCTCTGTTAGGTACGTTAATTAAACTCCATATATAAAGCCTTATAAATTAATATCAGTCGATTTATTTGCATTTAAACCCCCCCCCCCCACCCCGTGCAGCCGTTATGTGGGTGGAGCGTCACCTGACGTCTCAGATATCAGATGTGTAGTAGTGGATATTTTCTTATTCAAATTCAAATACAAATGCAAGCATATCCGAGACATTCTCCACCTCTGTTTTAGCCTGTCTTGATCATAGAAGTTGTGACAGCTGTTGGCTCAGTTCACCCTCAGTTTTGTTAGCAACTTTATTATGAATTCGGGGTATTTTCTAAATTCATTTTTGCTCCTGCTAAGCTTTCTGTTTACACAAGCGTTTTTAGTTTTATCGTCACATTTCTTGCTCCAGCTCAGCTTTCCGTTTAGACAAGCGTTTTTAGTTTTATCATCACAGTTTTTGAAACTGCTCACGCTTTCTAAGTTAAGGCGCACTTTCCAAGACAGGTACAAAAGCATGAAGCCTTCAACTCAATTACCTGCCTTGTGCGCAGTTTTCCTTGTTTATATGATCACACAAGGTTTTCCTGTCATTTTAGTAATTTTCTCTTCATCAGTTGCGTACGCGCTGAAACTGGCAAACAGCTGAAGACGCGGCCACAACGGATGTAAAAAATTTGCCCCGTTAGGTTGAATTTCATTTCTGAATTAGAGTGTACAGTTAAATTAAGCCTGCTTGATTCCACATTCAAACTATTTTTATACTTCATACACCTAGAGGACACTTTGAAGCAGTGCTGTCAACGTTGTACACGCGCACAAAAACTGAAATAAAATTTTCTTTGAACGTCAGACAATATGGTGAGTCGTTCGTACCCGAGTGTCCTTTTAGAAGCAGTACATACATCATCATACATACATACATCACATTATTTACCCTCGGATTTTAGAGTAGCTTGTGCAGCTAATATCTCCGAGCATTTAATCATCAGATGAGAGATAGACCATCACACCGGGAACTACGTCCCCTACTCTTTTCGAATAGTGTGTGGGTTCTTTTACGTCCCACAGAATCAATTATGAAGAGTTGTGAGACGGGGCCTACGGTCTACCGTCCTTATCCGAGAAGACTAGAAAGTCTAACCATTTGCAGATGTTATTACAAAGGCAGCACTATCTCCTCAATTATTTAAAGACCCTGAGTGTTGGTCCGACCGGGGTTTGAACCACCGACCTCCCGCACGCTAGTCCGGTGCTCTACCACTGAGCTAACCGGTCGGCTGTAATTATTAACGTTTATTTTTTGTCGTTCAGTTTTAAAACAGCACAGTGGTAGTTTATTGTTATTTTTTTGTTCAAGATGTTAAGAAAAGGAAAATTTGGAATTCTTTTCTTTAAGCTATTGCGTGTCTTGTTGTGACTGTTGATCGACAAATGAGCATTTGTCTTTCTAGGGACACCGGGTCTTTCATAATACATCATTTTATTACTGGTAAATTTTACATATGAAACAGTTCGTAATAGTTGGCAGTTATCTTTAATTTGTCGTTAAATATCCTCTAAGCAAGCAAACAATATTTCAGCGAAACAATTTATGACCAACGACGTCATCTATCGGCCCGTTTTTCATAAATTAACATACACCAAACTCGACTGACGTATAATTTGTGAAGACTGCTGTTCCTTCTTTGTTGTTGACAAAATCGCCGACCGATAAGCGGGCATTACCGTCTGCAATGTGCGATCAAGCGATGGAGTTTTCTCGCCAAATTTACCGTCGAGTTGCATTTCTAACAGTGATACTTCATTCAGTGTTAGGTGAGTCTTGAGTGTATCCTTGGCGTGTCCATTGTAAAGCCTTATTCAAAACAAGCCTTACTTTAGTATCGGTCGATTCATTTGTGACTCGATTTCCAACAGACGTTTGCTACCTTAAATCTACACGCAGACGCAAGCATTACCACTACATTCCAAATTTTTGTTCAGTTCACTTCCCTTGATCACGGAAATTGTAACAGCCGGTGATTCAACTTTGTTAGCAATTTTAGCTTGCAGTCCTTGGTTAACAGCTTTCCTAAACTTTCTAGTGTATTCCACAGCTGTAGTTTACTCTGATGCTATAGTTTTACGTTCTTGTCGAAAGTGGAATACTTAAGCTCATAGATCATTGGTTTTAAAATAGATTTCTATTGCCTTTGTTCGAGACGGTTGTCAAATCTCCTCGCGTACAAGATGATGTAAGGTTTTCCTAACATAACGGAATTGTTTTTTTTTAGTCGCATCCGTGTTGAAATACTAGAACTAAAAATATGCTCTATAATGTTGAAGTTAAAGATATTGTGCATATATATATTGTTTAATTGGACTTTTAAGTCACAATAGAATTTTTATATTAACTAAGTTTTTCTGCAATGCGTACATTACGGTAGGGCTTTTTTTTTTACAACATTTTCTGAAATACAACCGCGAGCAAGCATAACCAACCTTTCATAGTTCAATTATCGCTCCGTTTTGTTTTTACACTCCAAGTTTTCACAGTTTGGGGTGAGACAACGGTAGTTACACAGCTTTTTGTAGTCGCACGTAACATTCCTCGTATACATAGATAACTTGAAGTCGTTTACTTGTTTTAAACGAACACATAGCTACTGGAACATTTCAGTACTTCTGAGTACTTGCAGTACTTGAAAACCGTTTTCTTACACTGGGAATCAGCTTCGTGCACACTCCATGCAAACGAATTCGAAATATTATTGCGAGAATAAAAAAGAGTTTGATGCAGTTGCAGAACAGTTAATGACAAAATCCCAAAATGTAAATTTGTGTGTGCTCGCCGGAGCATGCTTTTATTCACTTGTCACTCTTCTTTACAATAATTTAGAACCAGAGATAAAAAATGTTCAGGACTGAATAGTGTACGCTTAACAAAATAATTTCAACCAAAGTTTTCACGTTGCGGAAAACGACAAAGCAACCAGCTGCTGTTACAGAGCCAAACACGCTCGCGGCCAGAAAAAGAATCTTTGTCAGGAATGGAGTTAAGAATCCTCATTTTTCTTAACAATGTTTTAGAAATAGTGATATGAAAATATTCAGGGCTGAATATTGTATCGGTAAGGAATCATTCTTAAAAAAATAAACGCCAAAACCGAAATTCAAGATATCTGAGCGGACATTTTCAGTCATTTTAAACAGTCAGAACAACACTGTTCAAAATTTGCATACCGTGGGGTTAAATTTTCATTAAGACGCAATTTTTATTTGATAAAATGTCACTTTTAACTTTCACCAGTACTGATAAACTGTATCCGTTTGTATTTGGATGGACAGTCAGCTAGGATTCAGAGAGTAAGACTAACACTTTATAACAAATTGCGTCCTCTTCAATAACTCAATATATCACCGAAAAGGAAAAAGTGATAAACGAAGGCCGGGACTAAAGTTTCGTGCTGAAATGTTCTCCACGGGTGTCCGCTTTTCATGTAACTGCCATTTAGCCGTTGAACATTTTATAGTATTCTAAACTTAACAAGGCTGACAAGGGGGGCGGAAATTCGTCATTTCAACTCTAATTGTCACCCGCGCGATGGTTAATCAAGAAAGCTCTTGCTAAAGCGTTTTGGGCAAATAACACGAAATATTATTGATGAAAGTCATAAGATTCTGGGTACAAATGTCTCTTTTTTATACTTGGACAGAAAATACCGGAGATTTCGGATAACACTGTAGAATACTGGACGGCTTTGGTCCACCCTATCTACATGTGTCGGATTGTTGTTCAATGTATAGCAATAAGCGGCCCTGTATTTTATTGTTTATCCACCTTTAGATGATAAACTTTTCGATTACTAGGTTGTCCTAACGTTCCGGAAAACCAGAAGTGCCGTTGTATTCGTCCATTTGTATACCAGCTTAGTTTCCACAACATACGCTGATCGTGTTATTTCGGTTTCACATTTCAAGTACGGTTAAGGTAGCGCAGGATTCTTGCTTCATTTTTATCACTTCCATACTTTCATAAGTTATGAAAGCATGGAAGTGATAAAAATTCTGTTGAACCGTAGATTGACTGAATTACAAGTTGCCTTTAATACGGCAGATCTTTCGAACGTCTTTTCTTTTTACAACCTTTCATTTAACGCAAATTGATACTATAGTTTTACATTCTTGTAGAAAGTGGGATACTAAAGTTAACTGAGCACATAATCTTTGGTTTTAAAGTAGATTTCTCTTGCCTTTGTTCAAAGGCGCTTTTCCCTAACTTCTACTCTGATGGGGGCAGTCTCGAAATCCAACTGGAATGGTGTTCTTCATGCCGTGGATGTACATATTATGGACGTATGAGACAGTAAAAACGTGGCAATTCACTATAGCCACGTGATCTGGTACGCCTTCCAGTTCGTTTCATGCACAACTTCTGTTACTCAACACGATCCACACGTTAGTTCTAAGACACATCTGCTAAAAGGTGATGTACACCTTCCCTAAAGAAAGTGAAGGAAATTAGAGACGTTAAAGAGTGACGTGATCATTTCTGTGATAGTTGCCCGCCTAAAGGAGCCTTGATAACAAGTTTTAGCTTTTGGCTAAGTTTCACGTTAACACTGTTATATAACTGACCCAGTATTCAGTACAGCTGAGAACGGCTAGAGGTGTTCCACTTTGTGAATTACTTTCCTCGTCACCAGAAAAGTTTTGCTTCATGTGCTGTGGAATGAGTAACATCGGTTATCACTCGGCTGCAATCTTGGAAAATGAAAGGGATTTAATATTATAATGGTGATATTTCTGATAATTTTCTGGGCTTTCGGTCAGCTTGTAAATTTTCATTACGACTGGTAAGTTAATTCTGTTATCATCTTTGAACCCTTCAGTTCTTGAAAGGAAATCTCCGTCCGTCAACAAACCCACCAACAAGATATCAGCCATTGGTTGCCACGCATAGGCATTCACAAGTTAATTTTGTTTTCTGGCCTCATAGGACAAGAGCTTGCATTTGCTAACTAAATCGAAAGCCAACTTTGTTTGTCTTACTGAGAAGAGTCACACAACACATCATGGAACCCCTTACTTTAAGTCAGCCTTTCCCCGTTTTGCCTATTGAGCTCTCAATTACTGGTTTTAAGTTTTGTGTACTATATTTCGGCTGGCCAAACCAGCCTTCTTCAGGTACCTGAAGAAGGCTGGTTTGGCCAGCCGAAATATAGTACACAAAACTTAAAACCATTCTACGTTGTATCGGCCCTTGCTTTTATACTCTCTGTTGATTTTATTACGCCGATCAGATCACCAGTTTGATCAAACGTATACCAGCAGGATTATTGTCCACGGTTGCTTGCTTGAACATTTGATATTTTCTTAATTACTCCACAGCAAAATGTTAAATTAATAAGACTCTCCAAGAGTGTAAACTGGGATATTATCGTTGCACAGTGCTGCAAGAATTCGTTAGGGTGTTTAAGTAGTCGTTTAAGCAGAATACAACTTTGGAAAGTGGAAAAAGGGGAACTGGGATGAATTTTACCTGCCGTTTTTGCCATTTTGTCACTTGAAAGTAGTTCGTATCGAATACAAGCCACTCACTGGAAAGACAAAGGTACACAGTTTTAACACATTTTCATAGAGTTTTGGTAACTGGAATATATGGACTTGGGGCCTGGATTCGACTCAAACGTTTTCTATGCGGGAGCACAGTTTCATTTCGCCCGGTTCATTGTATCTTGAAACGTTTTCTTACACCGTGAAGTAGCTGCTTCGACAATCTCTGGAAAGGAATTTGAAATACTGTTGCGAAAAACACAAAGCCGAGTTTGAAGCAACCAGCTGCTGTTACAGCCCCGAACTCAGGCCGAAAATGGATCTTTGTTAGGAGTGTGGTGAAGATGAATGCTGTCCTCAGAATCCCCATTCGTTTGTGCAGTGGTTGAGAAATATAGAGATAAATTTTAAGAACTGAAATTTCAATTGTGTGTGCTGGGCAGAGCGTGCTTTTGTTCACCTGTCAGTGTAGCAAGTAAGAAAATGATTTTAACCAGCTGCTGGTACAGTCCCAAACTCGGCCGAAAATGGATCTTTGTCAGGAATGGAATCACGAATCCTCATTCCTCTTTACAATGCTTTAGAAATAGAGAAAAAAAAAGTGTTCAGGATTGAGGAGTGTATCGGTAAGGCATAATCCTTAACAAAATACCCAAACCCGAATTCATGATATCCGATCGTACATTTTCATTTTAAACTTAACAGTCAGAACAACTCCCTACTAAAGGTGCATAGTTAGGTTAAATTTTCATTTATTTAAAAAGCGGTCTTTATTTCACAAAATGTCGCCTTAAACTTTGACCTCTTCTGGTAAACTATATCCGTTTGTTTTAGGATAAACAGTCAGCTAGATTTTCAGAAAACTGACACCGGCTCACGAAAGATGTCTCCGTTTTACTGGAAAAACTACCCCATAAATTTCTCTTAATTAGAAATTATCCCACCCGAAAAGAAAACGCGATAAAGGAATAACGGAATGGATCGGAATCTCCCTGATATGCACACCGCAAGGAAACCACATTTGTGAGGTCACACCTTTTTACTGGATTTATTTCTTTCATTTTTGATTCCTATGTATGACCGTTAAATTAACGCTATGATGAAGCTGTTCACCGTTTCTATGCATGGTTCATTATTTTGAGATTGTCTCAATCGAACCCTCAACCCCGCCATCATTCTACTATATCATGAACTCCTCACTAGGAGCGTACAACTGCCCTGTATTCCTGTCACGGCGTTTTCATAGACCATGTTATTTGAAGATTGAATTTCCCGCCGATACCAGACTCCCGCTGGAGCCCCGATGACCAATCACAAGTCGCTGCACGTGCCACAATAAGTCTATTGTTTTGTGGCGCTCTCGTTGCCGTTGCCGTCCCCGCCGCCCTTTTCCTCGGGAAAATATAGTCTGAAAATAGATCGGTCTGTAAAAATGCCGTGCCATAGGCTTTGTATGGGAGTTGTACGCTTCGAATGATGGGCTCCTTACTATATATTGTGCAACTTTAAGGACAAGTTGGAAGCTACCGAGTTTCCTTAGAAAAGATTATTTGGAAAAGAAAAGTCGCTTGGAGATATTGCCTCAATTATAACAAAAAGGACAAGGTTTGCAGCATGCGCTCGTAACAGACGTGGAATTTTAGTGGGATTCTAAACAAAAATTAACCACATATTTTGTCGCGTTTGAACAAGGAGGAACGGGAAGTTGTGCTACAAAATTCTATCCACGTCCCGACATGAGAACGTTAAGATTTTTCCTTTCTTTAGCTCAATTCTAGCAACCAAAAGTAAATTCGAAACTAAACTTCTGCCGTTCAACCAACTCGACACGAAAACTTCCAAGCCCAATTACAACCTATTTCAAAGTATTTTAATGTTCGCTTATGATTGCCAAATTAAACAAGATCTTCTTTGGGGAATTCCCTTTACACTGCGTCTTCCTGCTAAAACGTCGGTGATTGGTGTATATTTTCGTAGCAACTAGTTAGTAATAATTATAGCTTAGAAATTCTTCCTCAGCAAACAAAGAATAAAATAGCGCAAATTTTACCGATGAACTCGCCTCTCTGTCTGATAATTAGCCAATAAGCACGCAACAAAGTCGACAGCTTTTTTCTCTTTATTGTGGGCAAACTGCCTTACGATAAGCAGGCGTTAGCGTTCGTGATACTTGAGTATTTGAAAGAGCACTATCGCAACATTTATTTTTGAGTTGTAATTCATACAGTTTTACTTCATCCTCTGTTAGGTACGTTTATTAAACTCCATATATATAAAGCTTTATAAATTTTTGCTTCACAAAACGCTTCAAACATCAGTCGATTTATTTGCATTTAAACCCCGCTGTGCAGCCGTTATGTGGGTGGAGCGTCGCCTGACGTCTCAGATATCGTAGTATTCTCAACTTAACAAGGCTGACAAGGGAAGGGGGGGGGGGGGGCGGAAATTCGTCATTTCAACTCTAATTGTCACCCGTACAATGGTTAATCAAGAAAGCTCTTGCAAAAGCGTTTTGGGCAGATAACACGAAATATTATTGATGAAACTCGAAAGATTCTGGGAACAAATGTCTCTTTTTTATACTTCGATAGAAAATATCGGAGATTTCTGATAACACTGTAGAATACTGGGCGGCTTTGGTCCACCCTATCTATATGTGTCGGATTGTTGTTCAATGTGTAGCAATAAGCGGCCCTGTATTTTATTGTTTATCCACCTTTAGATGATAAATCGTGTGGAACTTTATTTTGTTGGGAATAATTCTGGAATTAGTATACTTTTCGATCACCAGGTTGTCCTAACGTTGCGGAAAACCAGCAGTGCCGTTGTATTCGTTCATTTGTGTACCAGCTTAGTTTCCACAACATACGCTGATTGTGTTATTTCGGTTTCACATTTCAAGTACGGTTAAGGTAGCGCAGGAGTCTTGCTTATGAAAGCATGGAAGCGATAAAAATTCTATTGAACTGTGGATTGACTGAATTACAAGTTGCCTTTAATACGGCAGATCTTTCTAACGTCTTTTCTTTTTACAACCTTTTATTTAACGCAAATTGATACTATAGTTTTACATTCTTCTAGAAAGTCGGATACTAAAGTTAAGCACATAATCTTTGGTTTTAAAGTAGATTTCTCTTGCCATTGTTCAAAGGCGGTTGTCAAGTCTTCCTTGCTTATAACATAACGCAAAGTTTCCCTAACTTCTGCTCTGATGGGGGCAGTCTCCAAATCCAACTGGAATGGTGTTCTTCATGCCACGGATGTACATATTATGGACGGGTGAGACAATGATCTGGATACGCCTTCCAGTTCTTTTCACGCACAACTTCTGTTACTCAACATGATCCACTCGTTAGTTCTAAGACACATCTGCTAAAAGGTGATGTACACCTTCCCTAAAGAAAGTCAAGCAAATTGGAGACGTTAAAGAGTCACGTGATCATTTCCGTGATAGTTGCCCGTCTAAACGAGCTTTGATAACAAGTGTTAGCTTTTGGCTAAGTTTCATGTTAAGACTGTTATATAGTTTCAGAGAGAGACCACCCACCAGCATTTTGACTGTCATTTGAACTGACCCAGTACTCAGTATAGCTGAGAAGGACTAGAAGTGTTTCACTTCTTGAACTACTTTCCTCATCACCAGAAAAATTTTGCTTCATGTGCTGTGGAGTGAGTAACATCGGTTATCACTCGGCTGCAATCTTGGAAAATGAAAGGGATTGAATATTATAATGGTGATATTTCTGATAACTTTCTGGGCTTTCGGTCAGGTTGTTAATTTTCATTACGACTGGTAAGTTACTTCTGTTATTATCTTTGAGCCCTTCAGTTCTTGAAAGGAAATCTCCGTCCGTCGACAAACCAACCAACAACATATCAGCCATCGGTTACCACGCATAGGCAATCACAAGTTAATTTTATTTTCTGGCCTCATAGGACAAGAGTTTGCATTTGCTAACTAAATCGAAAGTCAACTTTGCTTGTTTTACTGAGAAGAGTCACACAACACATCATGGAACCCCTTACTTGAAGTCAGCCTTTCCTTGTTTTGCCTAGTGAGCTCTTAATTACTCTACAGCAAAATCTCCGGTGAAATTAGTAAGACTCTCCAAGAGTGTAAACTGGGCTATTATTGTTGCACAGTGCCGCAAGAATTCGTTAGGGTGTTTAAGTAGTCGTTTAAGCAGAATACAACTTTGGAAAGTGGAAAAATGGAACCGGCATGAATGAATTTTACCTGCCCTTTTTGCCATTTTGTCACTTGAAAGTAGTTCGTATCGAATACAAGCCACTCACTGGAAAGACAAAGTACACAGTTTTAACATATTTGCATAAAGTTTTGGTAACTGGATTTCAATTTGATCGACCGTCGACGAGTAAAAATTTGCATACATAACAACTATCACATTTCCATCATTAGTCTGCAAAAATCGCCGATGAAAATAACCTGTCGCTTGTTGCAGAAAATGACTGGAACGTATAAATTGAATCGGAGAATTAACATTATCCAAAATCCATGTACTTTTGTGACTGATTATTCAAGATTCTCCGCGCTTACCCCACCACACAAGAAAGTCGAGCGTAATATTATAATATCCTAGATTTTTCTCGGTTGGCGTTTAAACATAAACACTGGCAACAAACCTCGCCAAAGAAAGGTTAAATGTTACTTGATCCCGCTCAAGTATTTCCTATTTGTAAACTACGCGTGAATTTGCAGCGTAACTGAAAACATAAAATAGTGATATCTCCGGTTCTACAAGGCCTACAAACTATATGCACCGTCTACTGAAGAGAAATGTTTTTGTAAGAAATGTTTATAACATTTTTATTTTTAGCACACGACGGCGAGCGTGAAGTTATGGCGATACACGAAACACAAACAAAAAAGGCAACAGAGCTGCATAAATAATTCTGAACTCTTCGTGAAAATGACAGACTTGGCAAAAAATGACCGGAACGTATAAACTAAATGCGAATTAACATTATCCAAAAGAAATGTTCATAACATTTTTATTTTTATTTTTATTTTTAGCACACGACGGCGAGCGTGAATTTGTGGCGATACACCCGAGCACAAACAAAATAGGCAACAGAACTGCAGAAATAATTCTTAACTCTTTGTGAAAATGACATTTAATGCAGACTTGGCAAAAACAAAGCTAACTTCTGATCTGTAACGTAGCCCGACAAAGGGACAATGCAACCTTGCGAAACAACTTCGAACTTTGACTGACAGCAAGTATTGTACAACATCTTCGAACATAAGGACACAGAAGTTATTTTATACCTGTGCCACAGGAAAAACGGAGTCATGGCAAATACAACTCTTACAGCTCTCTATTTTTCACAGATAGAGTTCTTTTGTTGCTGAGATTTACCTCTTGTAGTTAACTTAAATGTTGGCTGTGGTGTAAAAGTGTCAGCACAATATAATCGAACTTCATGCCTCCACCCGATGGATTTGTAGTTATCCCTAACGGTTGAAACCTCCTTGCATTGTCCCGACAAAGGGACAATGCAACCTTGCGAAACAACTTCGAACTTTGACTGACAGCAAGTATTGTACAACATCTTCGAACATAAGGACACAGAAGTTATTTTATACCTGTGCCACAGGAAAAACGGAGTCATGGCAAATACAACTCTTACAGCTCTCTATTTTTCACAGATAGAGTTCTTTTGTTGCTGAGATTTACCTCTTGTAGTTAACTTAAATGTTGGCTGTGGTGTAAAAGTGTCAGCACAATATAATCGAACTTCATGCCTCCACCCGATGGATTTGTAGTTATCCCTAACGGTTGAAACCTCCTTGCATGTGACTCGCTACACGCAGGAATCCCGGCTTTGTCCAGCACAGGGAAGTTATTTTCGTTGTAAATTTGAAAATAGCAACGAAACAGTACTAAAATCACGCCACAAAGGAAAATATGTTGTTGAGGTCTGTTTAGACTGAATGCATAGTAAGTTTCCCACATACGCCAAGAAAGAATGATCCCTGGTGGTGTTACCTGAAGTACTATAAAATTACGAATACTTAAAAAATGTTATCAGGTAAACATATTTTCATTACCTTAATTTGTACACTGCAGGCTGTGGTAGAGTTTTCAACAACACCCTGTTAAGTCCTGGATATCCTAACAACTATCAGGACAACATGGACTGTGCTTATTCGGTTGATATTCCACATGGCATGGTGATGAAGATAACCTTTAACTATTTTTACTTAACGTACTGGGATGGTCAATACTGCGGGTAAGTCAAATATAAATTACTTTCACAGTATTATATTACAGAACCTCGATTTCATGATAATTTAGAGTTACTGTTTTGTCTGTGGAAACTAATCTCACCGTTCCCAGAGATTTTCGCCATTCAGTTTTCTCACTGTTTCAGAACTAACTCACAGTTGCCACGGTTTGCAGTTTCAGTAGACTTAGGAGCAACCCCAGTCGTGTCTCTATTGCTTGCGTTCTCCCGCTTTTCACAGACGCTGTTCACTTGTGTAATTTTGCTTTCAGTGAGATCTGACTAATTCTTTTGTTTGTTTATGTTTGCTTTGACTGGCTGCATTTCCAAGGTCGGATTTGATCGAACGAAATTGCTTTAAAAGCGCTTTAATTATACCCAGGTGGAACTTTTGATCCGCCATATGCGACCTTTTCATGTAATAGTTGCCTCACGGTGGCTTACCGTTTGCTTTCCATTCCTTTATTGTTCAGCCATAATGGTTGGCTTTCCACTCTCCACGGAACAAACGCGGCATTAAATGAATTTTAAACCACTAATACATATATATTTCAATGCAGACTTGATAACGTAACAAAGGGAATTAAATCGTAGAACCAGAATAAGGAGTATCCTTGTAACCTTTTTATTGATCATGAGGTTATTTTGATCACAGGACACCCAAACTTAGAGAGTGTTTATAATGACCGTTGAGCCGTATCGTAATAGAGTTAATTGTATACGAATTTAACGGTAATAAATATGTGGGAATCAAAAATAAATGAAATAAAATGCAATAAAAATGTATAACCTTACATATCTCGTCTACTTACTGTGCCTGTCATGTATTAGGCCATTTCAAGGCGATTCCGTTGATATCTGATTACCATTAAATTCTCATACAAACCTTTGTAATTAACACACGGTTTTGGGTCATTAGAACACTCCCTATAATTAGGTTACCGGTTTTTTTGTAAATTTAATAATTTATATGTCTGGGTTTGTCTTTGAGGCTGAAGTCCTTTGCGTATTTGTTTCGGAAAGTCACTAAAATTCATTCCATTAATTAAAATTTCAGAGCAACGTACAGATCAGCAGCTTTATTAGGCGACTTCTCACTTTAATGTTTTTAGTTTTGGATAGAAAGCCTAAGCGAAATTTGGCTGAAACCAGTGCAACTGAGAACGAAGGAGTGAAAAGGTTTCAGCGCGCGCGAGCGAACCTTGATTTTAATGAGACTTGCAAAACTAATCATCAGTCGCGCGCTCTAAGCAAATGGTTCCTTATGAGAAATTAACCTATTTTTCCGATCCTACATCTGAAAACACCTTTTAAATACAATGAAAATTACAGATGAAAATTCTAAAAATAAATATTAAAAAAAAACAAACAATGAAGATTTTCAAAATTATTCTGAAATTTGTTCCTTCACTATGTTACCCGGTATTTATAATGTATGTTAGGTAATTCAATTAGTCGATGACTTTACGTATTATCAATAACTTTTAATCGATGTGATATATACATCGGTATGAACGCTTTCCTAAAAGCTTTCGAATCATGCAAAAAGGTGACAGCCTTTGTTTTCCACGGTCGAAAAGTGATAGGCTCTAAAAACGTAATTTTAACTTTACTTAACTATGAGTCATTTCCCATCTAATCTAATCATGAGCATAAACATGTTCTTTTCTGCAGGTACGACTATTTAGAGATTGAGAGTGAGAACAACAAGGCGAATGGTAAATATTGTGGTTACCGCGCTGGACATAGTGTTAAGGTCACTGGACACTATGTCAACATATCCTTTCATTCAGACGGCAGTGGAAACTGGGGGGATACAACTTATCTTTCTCTACTGTTCCTCTGGGTAAGTACAGTGAGCATGGAATTCTATTCTACGATAGCCCATCTAAAATATTACTTTTTCTTGTGTAGTAAAATAAAACCCTTACAGCTTTCAGCTGGGATATTGTAAGGTGCGAACCCGAGTGGAATTCAAGCAGAGCAAAGACCAAAATGTTTTGGCACAAAACAAAACAAAAGACATATAATCCAAGTTTGATTCTATGAGCGGTACCGGAAATGGAGGATACGTAAAACAAAACCGGCGTGAGAAAAAAACTAATGGCCGCGGGAAAGCTTCACGCTTGACGAACTAAGCGGCCAAAGAGGGATTGCTCGTAGTCTACTGTTAAATTAACACTGAGACCCAAAGGACTAGAAATGTTTCACTCTGAATTTTTTTTCCTTTTGACTAGAAACGTTTTCCTTGATTTGCTCTGGAGTGAGTAACATCAGTTATCACTTGATCTGCAACCCCGGAATTTAATGCTTAAAAACATATTTACATGAGTGACATATTCATTATTTGTTTATTTCTTTCTTAATTAGTTATATTAGCTATAAAAGATGTAATATTACAATGGTGATATTTCTGATAATATTCTGGTCTTTAGGTCAGTTTCTAAATGCTTCTTTGGGAAATACGACTGGTAAGTGAATTTTGGTATCATCTTTGAACCCTTTAACAAACCCAGCAACAACATATCACTGATTCACCAGTTACAACGCAGAGACCATCACAAGTTACAGGGGCGGATCCAGGCACTTTTGGTAGTGGGGTGGGGGTTGGGGGGGGGGGGTCCAAACTTTGACTCAGACACTTTTTTCGGCAAATTACTTCTCCTCGCAACTCCGTCACTCGCCTTCCCCCATCACCTCCCGCCGCCGTTACACATTATAATCAATTCTTAGCCCCCTTACTGTAAACATGGATTTTAGTCGTTAAGGATACACCTCTGGAACATCCTTCTCTTGTGTTTGGCTTTAAAAACAACAACAAGCTTTATTTGCATGACCGTAAAACATTGCAGTATTACGAAAGCAGGTAACAAGAATTAAACTAGTTTGACAACAGATTGTTTCGTAAATCAAAACACGCGGAAATAAACTTAACAAACTGCATATTAATAATATTATCATCACAGTTCATTAATTCAACAATTAAATCAGCAAATGGTAACAGCTTATCATTCGGTATTCTATTAACTATTTCATCAGAAAAGGCATTTCTAATTGATGAATAAAACGAAACAGAAAGTGGGTTTCATCTTCGATATCATTCATATCACAAAGACTACAAAGTCTTTCACATCTAGGGATATTATGATATCTACTGGTTTCAATTTTAAGTTTATGATTACCAATTCTCAGTTTCACTAAAGTTTTTCTATTATAGTTTTTTGTGGTTATATCTAAATAAATTGAGGGTGCATAGTTGTTTTTGAAAGTGCTATAAAATTCTAGTTTTTTTTAATGCTGAAGGGTATGTTTCCAATGATCGATATGTTTCTTTTTACTGACGTACAAATGACGCTTAATCGTAATGTTATCTAATTCGCTATGATCGAAGTCAAGGAGATCATAGTAATGATAAATGTTTATGAGATTGGAGTAAAAGCTACTTCTGCATGGTCATGGTGCATGTGCATGAGTGCAAGTCCTGAGAACCGCTCCTCAGATATCCTATTTATGAGATAGGACTGACTTGATTCTTCGCAAGTCGGAGTTTGAACGCTCGGCTTCCGGCGGCAGAACTTACTGGGAGCGTACACCTCGTATGTTCGGATATTTATCCTCATTAGCATATTTTACACACTCCGAGGTTTCCCGGGAGGGGTAAATTTGATGTTTGCTGTTTCCAAAAGTACTGCATTTGTTTAACCCGTAAAGAAGTGAGGACGGTGTAGGTAAGTCCAGTTGCCAAAACTGTAACTTTTCCCGACGCTAAATTACGAAGATCGCTGTTGTGCCTCACCACGGCAGCTGGAACCAAGGCAAAGATTTCGGCTCCGGCCCCGATATCTTCATTAAATTTTGAATTCATTTCTTTCAACAAATGATCCATGAAAGGTATGGCAACATTAACACGATAATGTGATTCCGGGTTTACGGCGCTATGTGCATTGTTTCTGTGTACCTGACTCCAGTGATTCGTGGTACTGACACTGTAGCGCCAATCTTGTCAGCCAATCTCGAGGCATCTTCAAACTATTCATGACATTCCTCTTCTATGTTTAACGTCACTCTTGCAACTGTTTTAATAGTGTTGTCAATCATAGAATAAGCTTGAAAGACATCCTGATCTTTCTTTTGAAGCTTGGCTGCAATGGCTTTGAGTGTTTCCAGGCTATTCTTTGTGATAAAAAAAGGTGAAAATGAATCCGAATGCCTGGCCGGAATTTAAATTTGTGGCAAAATACAATGGCTTTTCATCAAAAAACAAGTCAACCAGTTAGGTAATAATAGGTGATCCTGTCGATGCGAGAATTTGAGCGGAAAACAAGTAGGCAAAAAACAACAACAACAACACCAACAACAAAACAAAACAAAAACAACAAACAAATAGGGACGGGGGGTCCGGACCCGCCGACCCTCCCCCTGGATCCGCCACTGTTTGTATTTGCGAGCGAGAGCCTTAAAGGCCGCTCTTACGGTTGAAACCTCCCCGTATATTGCTCACTGTACGGAAGAACCCCCGACCGGTTGCGCAGCAACGGGAACGTTATTTTGGTTGTAAATTTCAACCCCTTTCCCATCCTTTAAACCCACGCTACAAAGCAAAATACGTTGTAGTCTTTTTAGGCTGGATGTTTAGTAGGTGTTGGGTTTTGTGCATGTTGCAACCTAAGAAAACAATGCATTAAGTTTTAGATTCTCAGACTGTTTTCCCGGCCACATCCGCCTAGAAAGAATTATCCGCGCTGGCTTAACATGAAGCGCTATAAAATTATGAATACTTAAAAAATGTTATCAGTTTTTCCTTACATTAATTTCTACATTGCAGGCTGTGGTAGAGTTTCCAACAACATCCTGTTAAGTCCTGGATATCCTGACAACTATCCAAACAACATGGGCTGTGCTTATTCGGTTGATATTCCACACGGCATGGCGATGAACATAATCTTTAACTATTTTGACTTGGAGTATCATCAATCCTGCAGGTAAGCCAAAAATAGATTGCTTTCACAGCATTATATAACAGAACCTCAACTTCGTGATAATTTAGAGTTACTGTGTTGTCTGTGGAAAGTAATTTCACTGATGTCAGGGATTTGTCCCATCAAGTTTTGTAACGATCTCAGAAGAAACGTCCAGTTGTTTTCAATTAATTGTACGATAATAATGCTTATTATATGACTGGCTCTTTCAGCGGTCAAGATGACCGTGTTTATGGACCTCGACTTCGTCTCGGTCCATAAACACGCAAAAAAAGAACTTGGCCAATATCCCGCCGTCTTGACCTCACGCTTGGCCAATAACCCATATATATGTCATCGGTTTCCCAGTGGGGCGATCCCCGGGCCAACCAGGGAGATATGTGGGGGAATACAAAGAGATGGATGGGATTCTTTGCCTGATGTAGGAGAAAAAACGACAGTGTCTTACGATCAAAGATTAGGGAGTAGGGGAAATGGTTAGCCAGGGGATCGACCCCGCGGGGAAGCCGATGACATGTGCATAACAACCCGACTTGTGTCTCTGTTGCCGGCTTTGTTTCTCGTTTCACAAATGCTGTTAACTTTTATTCCCTTTGAGATCTGTTTGTTTACGTTTGTTTTGCCTGGTTACATTTCCAAGGTCGGGTTTCATCGAACGAAATTGCTTGAAAGCCGCTTTAATTATACCCAGGTCAAAGGTGGAACTTTTGCTTTGCCATACCCAGACAAGAGTTGCCTCGTACTGGCTTACCATTTCCTTTTCATTCGTTCATTGTTCGGGTCCATAATGGTTGCCTTTCCACGGTCCGCAGAAAAAGCGCGACATCAAATGAATTTCAAACCACTAATATAGCTGAAAGGTCTAACTGAGCAAATTGTTCGTTACGAGAAAATAACTTTTTTCCGAAACTGCAGCTAAAACACCTTTTAAAGGGGGGGGGGACAGGGGAGCGGGAGCCCGGGAGAATAGGGGGCGGGAGGGGTACGGGAAACGGGAGAGGAAAGAGCGGGAAGCGGGAAAGAAATGCAAACTGCTAGATGTCGTCATTTATTAATCCATTAGAATACTTTAATAAACAAGATCCCAAAATGTTATTTGACTTGTATTTAGTGTCTCCTAAGGACTTCTAAGCAGTCAAGAAAACAAAAATTCGCGCTTGGTCTGAAAATCAAGCTTACTTCCGGTGAAATTGTAAACCATTTCCGGTCATAAAAGGTCCAGCGGCGCTCGCGTTAGTACGCGTAAGCTGCAAGACGAGCAAGGCTTGTACAAACTACGCGACTTGATTGTAAAAATGTCGTCAAAGACTATTTTTCAATAGGTCTTAGTATTTTTCGGTGTGGCAGTGAAAGGTCCGTGCATGGAGGGCCTTCTTGGGAGCTTGCTCCTTATGACCATTCCCGGTGTGGTGGTCTATCTCTGATCTATGGGGCGCCATGTGTAAAAATATTATTTAGCGATAATCTTGCATTATTTTGTGTTATTTAGCAAATCGCAAATAAAGTAGCAATGTAATTTATAAATCGCCAATTCAACGAACTTTGCGATTTATAAATGCCAGAGATGTGTTTTAGTGATTTATAAATCGCAGTGGAAGTTGACATTGTGATTATGGGGCGCCATCTGTAAAAATATTATTTAGCGATAATCTTGCATTATTTTGTGTTATTTAGCAAATCGCAAATAATGTAGCAATGTAATTTATAAATCGCCAATTCAACGAACTTTGCGATTTATAAATGCCAGAGATGTGTTTTTGTGATTTATAAATCGCAGTGGAGGTTGACATTGTGATTTAGAAATCGCAGGATACGTATCTGCGATTTGTAAATCGCAAAAAGTGCGATATATAAATCGCAAAATAATATTTTTACACATGGCGCGCGATTTATAAATCGCAAATGAGCCAACTGGAAAAGATTGACCGGACTCTGGATTGGACTCTGGAATGGACTCTGGAATGGACCCTGGACTGGACATTGGACTGGACTTTATTAAACGAAGTAAATATTTAACTAATAACATAAAGATTAACTATTTCTTTTTAATTATTAATCAGCGAGGAATTTTTTTCAACACTTTCAACACGTTTTGAGAATGCATTTTTTTTTTCAAAAGGAACTTAAACGGAAAATCGAACAATGCCGCCCAGTAACTTTACAATTGAACCAGATAGGACTACAAACTAAGCAAAACCTTTTAAGCCATGTGTTAGCCTGTTAAAGTATTCATCGTCATCATCGTCACTGGAAGAATTGATTCGTTCCTCTTAAGTGGACAGCGAAGCATGCATTATCAGAAACAAGGATGGTCGCTTACTAAAGGCAACAAAAGATGAAAATCATTGCATGTTAAAACTGGACAACAAAAATAATTAACTACCTTGACACTTTTGAGCGATTCTGCCAAAGCAATAGTCGTGGCCTCCTCTTCATTTTTCACTTCGTACGCCGTCATCCAGCCACGACTGAGACGTTTCATTATGATCAGAGTTTGAGTCCATTTCGCTTACAACAAAAATGCATTCTCAAAACGTGTTGAAAGTGTTGAAAAAATTCCTCGCTGGTTAATAATTAAAAAGAAATAGTTAATCTTTATGTTATTAGTTAAATATTTACTTCGTTTAATAAAGTCCAGTCCAATGTCCAGTCCAGGGTCCATTCCAGAGTCCATTCCAGAGTCCAATCCAGAGTCCGGTCAATCTTTCCAGTTGGCTCATTTGCGATTTATAAATCGCACGCCATGTGTAAAAATATTATTTTGCGATTTATATATCGCACTTTTTGCGATTTATAAATCACACTTTTGTGATTTATATATCATATTTGCGATTTATAAATCGCGCGCTACTTAAAGATATTATTTTGCGATTTGTATATCGCACTTTTTGCGATTTATAAATCACACTTTTGTGAGTTATATATCACATTTGCGATTTATAAAATCGCGCGCCATGTGTAAAAATATTATTTTGCGATTTACAAATCGCAGATACGTATCCTGCGATTTCTAAATCACAATGTCAACCTCCACTGCGATTTATAAATCACAAAAACACATCTCTGGCATTTATAAATCGCAAAGTTCGTTGAATTGGCGATTTATAAATTACATTGCTACTTTATTTGCGATTTGCTAAATAACACAAAATAATGCAAGATTATCGCTAAATAATATTTTTACACATGGCGCCCCATACTGATCTGATGGTTAAATGTTCGGAGATATTAGCTGCATAAGCTACTCTAAAATCCGAGGGTAAATAAAGTAATTTATTCACCGGCTGGGAGGTCCGTATAGGGAAAAACTGTGCCGTACTCAAGGCCGAGGGCACAGTTTTTCCCTAGACGGACCGACCTAAGCCGGTGAATAACAAATTTATTTTTTCTGCTTTTTTTTCCCTGAAGATGAACAAGGAAAACTGGTGTGCAAAAAGTTTCTCTACGCGCGGTTCGTCGCACTGTCACAGTTTAAATTTAGCTTATAAAAAAACGCTAATCGTATGGCCCCTAAACTTTGACAACACGCAATCACATACGTATTTTGGGCGTTTTTTTTGTAACGTCCGGCAACAGCATGTTTTGATTATTAATGTGTTAAATATGCTGTTCTATGTTAGTTGTATTCATTCCCTGATGAAGTCTCCGTGAGAGACGAAACGCGTAAGAAATAAAAAGAAAACTACAACTACAACCACAAGTCTTCCGTCGTGCTGCTCACTAGTCTTAGTTAAAAAATTGAAAAGGACGGGAGTCGGGAGATAAAGGTACGGGAAGCGGGAGAGCAGAGTACGGGAGCGGGAGGTTCTAACCCTCTGTCCCCCCTCCCCCATCCCCCCCCCTCCCTTTTAAAGACTGATGAGAAAAAATGAATTAAGATTTCCCAAATTGTTCTGAAATATGTTTCTACACTATATATACACGTTTTCTTGCCTACAGGTTTGACTACTTGAGCATCAAGAATGAGAATAACAAGGACTTTGGTAAATATTGTGGTAGCCGTTCTGGAGAAAGTGTTATGGTCGCTGGACACTTTGTCAACATATCCTTTCAATCAGATGACAGTTGCAGCAGGGCAGGATACAAATTATCTTTCTCTGCCATTCCTTTTTCTGGTGAGTACAGTGAGCATGAAATTGTACCCCACGATAGCCCATCTAAAATATTACTTTTGCTCATGTAGTAAAGATATCCCTTCCAGCTGTTGGGATATTGGAGGGCACCAAACGTTGAGCAAAGACCAAATTGTTTTCTTTCACGAAATGCCGAAATTCAGGAAGCCGAAAACAGCTCAGAAAAATGTGCCTCCGTTTCAAGATAAATATCGCATAAATTTCCTCTCAGTTAAAAACATATCCGCTTCTTATATAGCTGCCACTTAGTCGTTGAACATTTATGATATTCTAAACTTTATAATGCTACCAAGACGGGCAAATTCGTTATTTCATCTACACTCACAAATGTTAACTAAGTCATCTCTCATTGCCGCGTTTTGTACAAAGAAAACGAAACTGATGAAAGCCATAAAATCCGGGGTATACCGTATTTACTCGATTAAACGCCTCGGCGTTTAAACATGTTTCTCTTTTAAATACTATTTATACATGATCTACCGTAATTGTTGTCAGTGATTTAAGAAAGATGATTTTGAAATAAACGCCGCCTTTGAATAAATACCGCCCTTGATTAATTGCCGCATCGGACGTGCTTAATATTTATAAGTTCCCATGTGTGCTTTTTTTTTTTTGATAGAATTGTAAATGTTTGGCTTGTACGTGCACTTGTGATTTTTTTCTTACAATCCTCGAATAAAAGCCGCATTCTTCTGATTGGGTGCGGCGTTTATTGTACGTTTGCTTCCATCTGCGGCGTTAAATTGATGGCGGCGTTAATAATCGAGTAAATACGGTAAACGGCCTTTTTTTTACTGGAAGGGGTCATAACATTCGGGGATTTCAGTGAGCAACTGTAGAATTAATACTGGGCCGCTTTGGTCCACCTCACTTAACATGTGTCGGAGGTTCTTGAAGAGGCATATCACAATTGACTTTACTGTTATTCACTGTATGACAAAACGTCGCCTGCATTCTATAGTCTAGCCAACTCTGGGTCCAAAATCGAGTACGTGCAACCGGATTTCGTTGGGAAGAATTTCCGGCATTAGTGTACTTCGATCGCTAGGTTGTCCTGACTTTCCGGAAAATTAGAAGAACCGTTATGTCGTCCACCTCTGTACCAGTTTTTACTGTAGTTTCTCCAACATACGTCGACTGTGTTTATTTCTGTCTTATAAATAAACTTTTAAATTAAACGGATTCGATCCCATTTCCAGTACGGTTTAATGCAAGTTTCAGCACCTAAACATTTCCAACATTAATTTCAATGCGAATGTTTGGACGAACGGACAATTCCACGACGCGACCACCTCAACACTTAAATAATGGCATTAGAACAAAGTTTGACCCATCAAGGCGGCAGCAGTAAAACTTGTTCGAAGAAAACGAGGTAGTTTTGAATATCTATTTTATAAAACAGTTAAGCTGTTCGTGAACAAAGGTCGTGAATTTAGATCCAACAATAAGAATATCCTACAGCAACTAATTTACAGCTCCATCGGGTATTTAGACTCTTTGCGCCATTGCCATTAATTCAGCAGCAATGATTCCTGTAAATTAATACCGACCGTGCCACTTTAATTCACTCTTTATTAGTCAAACAGAATTGCCAAGCTTATAATCGCTGAATCGATTCCAGTTCACATCATGCGGGCGGTGGGCTACTTACAATGGCCAAACGAACGGCCAAACCACACATCATTCATACCCAGGAACGAAACATTAAAGTCGAACCATATAATTAGGCGATTGTCTGGTTAGTGAGTTCCAGTTTTGACTTTGACGGAGAGTTTCTCAAAAGGTGGTCGATGGCATCTACACAGATAAAATTAGACAATTAACGCAAGAGAAATTTGACAGCTAGGGTGGATTGACTTCTGTATGCTAATAATAGAGAAAAGCTTGTCTTGTGAAAATGTTTTAGCCTTATTGGTTGGCGTTTACCATGTTACAATGGAGTTTTATCGCAAGCTCTACTTTGGTGTTGTTATTCTCGAGGTTGACTTTAATCTGGCTTCAACTGAGTACAGTTTACAGTTTCAATGTGTCCAACTTTTAACATTAACTATGTTGACTTTCTGTTTTGAGTTTGGGTAATTAAGGTTTGACATCAGAGCTATTTGTCACATTTTACGGCTTTCGTGTTGGTTCACTTTATCACAATGACCCTAATAAATGTACAAAACATTCTAGTAACTGAAAACCTGCATTTCAAATATTATCTTTCTCAGTTTCTTTTTTATCCACAAGTATATTTTGGACTTAATTTAATGCGCGAGGTTAATTGCTCACTCTAAGTTGTGTCCCGTTGATTCACAAATCACTCAGTAGTGGCCATCTGACCAAAATCAGCTGATACGTAAACAAGTGGCCTTTTAAAGCTCCCAAAATCTGATTCAGAAAGAAAAAGTCTTGTATCAGTACTTTCTTTTGAATATTGCTTCTCGCTTGTTTAAGGGAAGTTGCATGTTGTGCTAAGGTGTTTACGTAGCCTGTGTGAACACTCAGTATACTTTCTTCATCATCGATCAGTCGGCTATCTCATTATTTTGAAGTAGTGCGGGTTTTATGGAAAGTGCTTTTATTTGGCATTTTATAAAATATTTAACAAATAGATGCCATGTTGCCGTGCGTCTGTTCAGTAATAGATCACAGATGACGTCAAAAATGTGGTAAAAACAAAGAAGTGGCACACGAGCCGCAGGCGAGTGTGTCACTGATGTTTTTACCACATTTTGACGTCTTCTGTGATCTATTGCTGAACAGATGCACGGCAACATGGAATCTATTTGTTTTATATATTAAAGAAACAAAATGCAAGCGAAAAACTTGTTTATTTTTACATTTCTGGAAAAAAGTGGGTCGTGATGACGTAATCTGTGCATCTGTCCTCTAATAGATCATAGCTAAGAACCAATCACAACGCGCGGACTATTCACCTTATGACATAAAATAAATTATTGCACAATATAACATAAGCTGTAAAAGAATCTTAAGTACAGAAGTGACGGTAGTGTTTCAAAACCTCTATTTTACTAATAATGTGGCATTTATCATTTTACAAATACGATGTTCTTTTTATTAAGAACTTAAATTTATCGGGCTAAATTTCTCCTCAGAAATTGTTTGAGGAAAATATGTTATACGCGGCAGGAAATTGGTTGTTAGTTTTCAAACTAGGAATGAAAAACAACAACAACGATAATAACATTCATAGGATATTAAACTCTCAGACAAACTTCATGTGGTAAAAGGACCAGTAAAATTTAATCGGATTCCTCAAAGCTCTAAATATTTAATCATGTCATCCTTTATCTATAATTTACTCTACCCGATGTAAACAGCTGTTGAACCCGTTGTTTTTCAAAATATTTCTTTCGACGAAAATGAAATTTTACTATATAGACTATTCTAAGTTTCTTTCACAACTGAGAGAACTCCACATGACGACGGATTTGTCTTGTAAAGACTAATACAAAACCCACCTCACTTTAATATCGGTAGATCTATTTGCGACTGGATTTCCAGAAGACGTTTCCTACTTTAAATTTCCGCGCAAACGCAAGCTTTTCCCGTCGACAAAACCAGGATCGGATCGGATCGGATCGGATCGGATCGGATTACGGATCGGATCGAATCGGATCGGATCGGAACACGGATGGGAAAAGAGTAATAAACACATTGGAGAAATGCTGACATATTGTGTCATATTGCGTGACGTATTGGAGCAAGTGATTTCCCGCCATGGAAAGTGATTTCCCGAAATGTAGTCTCCTTCACGGCTGTCGCCATGGACGAAAGCAAGCGGAAGGGACGCATTATTTTATCATTCAGTTATAATATCTTTTTTTAATATCATCTCACGTGTTTATTTACTTTTTTCCATATTTGATATTATTTTAGCAAGGGCAAGAGAAGAGACGAAAAACGAGGTGGGGAGTAACGTTTTTTAGATGTGACAATTAAAGTGTAGTGTACGTTAGCGATTTATTTAGTTAAATCCATGTTGGCTTCTTCTATGAACTCGCTCAGCTCCTCTTAACCTAAATCGCAATTATTACACGCCAAACGACTTAAATTCCACGGGTACATGGAACTCAGTGATGAACAGTTAGAGATCGCACAATAATTTTGGCCGTCTAGTTGTCAATTCATCACGTATTTTTCGTATTGTAATATTATAATAATCTTTACAAACCCCTTGGCTCTTTAACAATTATATACTATAACTACTGTGACCAAAAAATATGCTCGTTGATAAATTATTTTATATGGAAAGCGACAAGTATTTTTTTTCAGCGGAGTGAATTCGCATGATCGCCGACCAGAACGGCGTCAGACAGGTGGAGCACGTGCGTTGCCATTACAGTCTGCAGGCTTTTGTCTGGGATGTTTCAATGACGGTCGACGAGATTTTAGACTTAAAGACATTTTTTCGAAAACTTAAGACCATAAATCGAACTCTATTCTACATACTGAGAAAACTCATTTTAAGAAAATGCCTAGCCCTCCGGGGTTTCCTAAAAGCTCCGCTGGCGAATTCGCGCCACTGAAAAAAAATAATTGTCGCTTTCCATATAAATAATTTATCAACGAGCATATTTTTGGTCACAGTAGTTATAGTATATAATTATTAAAAGAGCCAAGGGTTTGTAAAGATTATTATAATATTACAATACGAAAAATACGTGATGATTTGACAACTAGACGGCCAAAATTATTGTGCGATCTCTCACTGTTCATCACTGAGTTCCATATACTCGTAGAATTTAAGTCGTTTGGCGTGTAATAATTGCGATTTAGGTTAAGAGGAGCTGAGCGAACGAGTTCATAGAAGAAGCCAACATGGATTTAACTAAATAAATCGCTAGCGTACACTACACTTTAAATAATCGTCACATCTAAAAAACGTTACTCCCCACCTCGTTTTTCGTCTCTTCTCTTGCCCTTGCTAAAATAATATCAAATATAGAAAAAGTAAATAAACACGTGAGATGATATTAAAAAAAGATATTATAACTGAATGATAAAATAATGCGTCCCTTCCGCTTGCTTTCGTCCATGGCGACAGCCGTGAAGTAGACTACATTTCGGGAAATCACTTTCCATGGCGGGAAATCACTTGCTCCAGTATGTCACACAAATGTCAGCATTTCTCCAATGTGTTTATTACTCTTTTCCCATCCGTGATCCGATCCGATCCGATCCGATGGTTTTGTCGACGCCGAGCTTTTCCAGCACATTCCACAATTTTGTTTTCACGGCTTCCGTCATCACGGAAGTTGTCAGAGCCATTTATTCAACTAAAGTGTGTTTGTTAGCAAGTTTTCTAAACTTTCTGGTGTAAATTTTGAAAATTTACCCTGAAGTTTTCTTTGATACCATAGTTTTATTTTCTTGCCGAAAGCCGAATATTTTTTACAACATGATTTTAATTTGGTTTTGAAAAGATTTCTTTTGCTCTTAGCGGCCTTGAAAGTCGCTTCTCAAGCATTCCTTGTTTATAAGATGACGCTAAACTTTACTATTCATTTCTGTATTTTTTTTTTTTGGCGCATACTTGTTGAAATACTGATATAACTGTCACAAAGAAAATTATGCTCCGCAATGTTCAATACAATTTTAACGTCTGCGTTCGATGGCTTCTTAATCTTTTCATCTTCATCCTCACTTTCAAACAGCTTCGTTTATATTCTAAGCAAAAAACTGGTTTTTTCTGCAGTGCCTGACATTACGGTGGAGCTGTTTCATAGCATTTTTTCGTGTTGCATTTTCTAACTGCGTTTCTTAGTTGAGTGTTAGGTGCCGAGTTTGATCTGATCAAGATACATCCTCCATAAGGCGTCATAAACCGCTCGTCTTCATAACGAGCCTGAAAACTGATCATATCGGTCTGTTAACTTGCTTCTGGCTCTTTGAATCAGCATATTTATTTCATAAATTCTCTACTTTCGCTTTTGGTTTTGCTTCCCTTCATCGCAATAGCTGTAGCACAATTTATCTTAATGTTTTGATTACTTTTTATTACTGTGCGCTGATATTTTGTTCAGTGTCGTTGAATGGCGAATAATCTCATTTAAGGGAGTAATATCAAAGAACCATGGGAATTATTATGGTCCCCAGTTATTAAGGAAACACTACTCAATTAATCCACCAGGGACTTCGATAAAATTGAAATGTAAAAGGTATTAAATTAAAATATTGTATTTCTGCAATATTTCATGAACAAGTGAAGGCATTTTGTGAGCAGGTTAATTCTGCATGTTTTAAAAAGTCGAAAGTTATGTTTCAGAAGAGCAATGGAAATAAATTTCATTACTGGAAGTGGCTGTATGTTTGAGCAAGATCGTCGGATTAAAAACATACATGTAAGGTCACCAGGTTGCTGGAGTGGGTTTGTTATGTAAATGTTTAGTATGTTGTAGCGGCTTCTACAGTAAGCTTTTCATCCTTTACAAGGATTGTAGAAATAAAAATAACTCCTTCCCTACTCTGGTTAGAAAAACACCGAAAGTTTGGCAACTAAATTTATACAAAAAAAATGCATTCGTTTTAGCCCGTATAATCAGTTTTGCTTCTTTAAATTGCCTCACTGTTTTGCCTTGTACAGTAAAAAAAAATCAGTTATTTCATGAATTGAAATGATGCTCTTTGGATTGCTAACAGGAAACATCGCTGCTGGCAAGGTCACAGAACAATCTTCCACCTACAGTGACAATTACACCAATGGTACATCAGCTAAAGCAGTGGATGGGAATTCTGACCCTGATTTAATCATGGACATTGTTCGCGTACTTTGGAAGACAGCCCCAGCTGGTGGCGAGTGGACCTGGGTGATCGCGTGCCAGTGTTTGAAGTGCGCATAGTCAACAGGCTTGTGTGGTCCTCTAACAGGTCGTCTAACATGAGCAGTCGGGATTACAAAATAACATTAGGTGAGCAACTTTGCAGCGATCAGTGTAGAAATGCCTATAGAAACTAATGATTTCCAGAAGTTTTGGGCTATTATCTTTGAAGATAACTTTTCAAAAGTGTTTCTTCATGAACATTAACAGGAATTTTCAAGTTTAACCCTCGTCGGCGTTTCTCGCTATTTACAATCTTGGCCTCTTGTGGACGTTTGCGCCAGTTTGTTTTTGAGAATCCCTGATTCGCAAGAAAGGCGAGTCGCAATCTCACTCCACGTCATACATCGAACGCTCAGGCCTAGGACGAAATGGAAACAGATGTACCGCTGCTGCAGTAACATTCCATGGATCTAACTCTTTTGAGTGCACGGTAGCTCCTGATTTTCTGTTGACAGACCAGGTCCGTTACATAGATTGTTTACCTAAAAATTCCGGAAAGTTTGTTTTCGTTCGGAAAGAACGGTACATGTTGTTTGCCAATTTCGGATTGTTGCGCCGCGCTACACTGGATTCTAGTTACACATTGTTACAACATGCAAGAGGCCTGAAACTATTACGAAACATGAGAAACTTGCAAATGGTAATCGAATTTCCATTGGGAACGTCCCAACCCGAAAACAGGACTACTTTTTCAGAATTTCCGTTTGTCCCGGGAATTTTCCTTTGGAACGAACAATAAAACGGTTTACCATTTACATCCCAACGGGAATTTTCGGGAATTTGTGGTGAATGGTAAACAGCCATATTCACTCTGTTTTCACAGAGGGAAATTAACTCTAATGAGTGTAAGAAGCTTTAATGTTTCTGTTTTTCTACTCTTGTTCAATCTCATTTTTCCAGTGTGCTGTTGAACCACAGCCTTAATCCTTTTGAAAAGTAAATTCTTCCTGTTAGAATGACAGATGTGATTGAAACCTAAACATATTGTTTGAGCTAAGACCAACACCGAAGCCTAGAATAGACCAGACTAGACTGGAGAGACTACATAAAGCAAGGTAATCTACCTTTGCAGTAATTACCGTGGTCTCCATAAACACTGCGGTCTTTTGTGCGGTCTAAATTCGAGACGACTCTGGTGAAACCCGATTCTACTTTTTTTTTTTTCGTTCTTTTCTTTTTCTTTCTCTTTTTTATGTTTTGCCTGTCTGACACGATTTAGCCAAATATTTTGCCAATTTCCAGCCAATTATTATCTCTGTAACATGCAACTCAAATATGTTGCCGCTGAATAATGAGCTCGAAGCGGTTGAACAAAAGCATATTAGTTGCCTTTCATTACCTCACCATCCAAGCGAATGGATCATAAGCAAGGGCGTTTTATTACCTCCCCTGATATGCCTGTTTCCGTTGAAAGGTGTGAGCCCGTGGACATCACCGGACGAATGTTTTATAAAACGAAATAGAGTGCTCGTGAACTGAAGTGGCGCTTATAGGTTATGTGCTAGGTATTAACGATCTCAAGATTCCACGGGAAAGCTATCGCAACGATAGCCACTAATCGGAGATAAAATGGAGTGTTTTGTTTTGTTAGGATCAATAAATTTGGTGAAAGTGGCATTTATATTTTAACAGTTTACTAATTTCACGTTCTGTACTGAAGCGTACAAGATATGCCGACTGTATGCATACGGATGGACCCTATCACCAGATATTTACTATTCAATACCCAATGCCATTATTCTCTCTCTGCACTTAATCACTGATTGCAGTCTTAAAAGATGCTAAAACAACTGTGTCAGGAAAACGGGGGGCGGTCCTTTTTGTATGCAGGGAAATTCTCAGGGGTAATATATACTAAACGTGCTAAAACAAACATGTTGCAATTTTAAAAAATATTGTAGTGTACAGGCTGCAATATTTTTAATATTGCAGCCTGTTTGTTTTATGAAACTAATATATGGCTCTTTTAAAACGGCCTTGTTTTACGCCAAAAAAACCAATCTTTAAATACTCTAAGGACCCAGCGCCATTTCCTCTGACTGTTTTCAGCGGCCCAATTCTTCCAAATTCTTCCAACTCGGTTGTCGTAATAGGGTTTTCCGATTTAGCGGAAAATTCAATTAAATGGAACGTATTTTTCCGCCTATTGAAAAAGTTATTGCAATCACTTAGTTAGCCCATTGAATGTGCACTTATCTGCTTTCTTGTTTTGTCTGTTCCATTATCCCTTAGTCTACTGTAGTCTAAAGAAGAAGAAATATTGGGTCTGATCTACAGGGATTTAACACGTTTCCCGCCGTATTTACGTAATAGTTCAGCTGACTGACGTTTGAAGATGGGCTAACTGTCGAAAGTGTGCGGCCACATCATTTTATCTAGTCCATGCCAAAACAAATACCAACCCCCTATGATGATTAGCAGGGGTAACCCAGTAAGTCAAGAATGGGAAAACGAGTAGTGAGGTGAAGCGAGCCGCCAGTAAAGTGTTAAACCAACTAACTCAGCTCAATAATAGCGGGCTTACAATCTTCTGAATCTTGCATATTGTGGGTTTCTTTTCAACAGAAGAAAGCACATCATTCGTAGAGTTTTTCAAAACTGAAACTGAATGAAAATTGAAACAGTGATCTCAGTATATTTACTGCCGCATTCAAGGACAAAGTTTCGACTGAGAGTCGTGCATTTCTTTTTGCGGGAAAGACTGTGATATGGGAATACTGTCTCTTAATTTTAAAGCGAATAAAATTCGACCATAAGACACTTAGCTACACTTACATAACTGAAATTATATTGTGCAAACAGCACTTTGCATGTAATTAGCTGGCAAGGTAGAAAACGTCTTTCCATTTCCGCTAAATCGGAAAACCCTATTAATAGGCTTCCCACAAAGCGCTCATCTGAAGCAAAATTAAACACCACACATTACTCACTAATAAAAATGCCATGGCGCGATTCAGTTAAATCATGTATCAAAAGCAGGAAAATTAAACGGGCCAATGTTACTTACCCTCGTTCTCCAAACCACCAGCGTTAGGTGAATCTTCGCCAGTATTTCGAGTTCGATCTGTTGTGTTCTAAAAATCGCCTCTTCATCCTCGTCTGATGTGAAGCCATTGTCGTTCACTTCTTTCATGTCCGGTCACAACTGAAGGAAAAAGTTACTCTGCTCGCGCAAATACCACGGTATATCTCATTGTCTATTGTTTCCGCAAGGTTCGCCGGAAAACAAAGAAGAACAAAGAGATCTATTGAAATTTCATTAGTAGCAATTGTTCAGCAAACCCGCTAGTTGGAAAACATCACATGCTCAAAAACAAACAACACAAAATACAAATCAACTATTAAAACAAAGGCATCTACAGTAAAAACCATGATAAGTGCGAAACGGACCTCATTTCTCAGACTGCAAGTTGTTTTGCAGTAGTTCAGAGACCTGCTTGTTGAAAAATGTTGAAAACAACGACACATAATCAACAAGTGCTAACTATATTCTTTTGTGCGTTCAGGAACAAAGCGGAAGAGGCGCCTGCAATCAGTGATTTAGTGCAGAGAGAGAACGGTGGCACTGGGTATTGAATAGTAAATATGTTAGACAGTTACTTCGGCCGACAGCAATATATCACATATTTTGAACTCTTCTGTGTATGGGTGGAGCGGGTACCTCAGGTCAAGTCACATCATTCTCATCAGAGTTCTAGCTGTTTTGTGTAATTTACTTTCAGACTGTATGCGATTAAATGTCTCACATGCGTCACCATATCAACACACTTGTAGCTACTTGTCCATAATTTAGCGGCGATCATAGGCTATTTGCTTCTTTAAACAAATTGTCATACTGGTACATCTGTAGATGTGTAAGCAAGCACTGAGCAGTTACTTGGTCATACTTAACGACGCGATTTCCAGTTTATGTGAACAGAATGGGCAACGGCGACTGAGAAAAGAGCTCAGTTTAGAAAACTGAGATTCGGAACTTTTATGAATTTACAGTCCTGACGAAGCTATCCACTGACTACTCAAGTAATTTAGCTGTTTGTTAAATTGCAGGAGACAGTCCAAATGTGACAGCCAACCCTGAGTGTGTGGGACGGTACAGTTTTACTGATTTTATAGCATCAGCTGTGTGCTACTTTAAATACGGAGGAAGATCCTTCGCACATTTTGACACTGGCCGATATGTTGGCATTATGACCACGAGAAGACAGTTTCTTCAGCTATGCGAGGTGGAAGTTTACTCACGAGGTAATTCAAAAAAACGTTTTAAACAGTTCGTTTTCCTCAACTTGTACTATTTCTTCTTTGAAATGAGAAAATAATCGATCTATGAGAGGCCCTTAGCACTCTTAGCTTACGGTCGTTCCCTCCTCCCAATACAGTTTTCAACGGTTATTACAGTCAACGAAATCAGTTCCAATATTTGATCGGAGATCATCGGTAATGTGCACACAGTTACTTAGGCAGGCACTTAAAGATACAGAAACAAAATTAGGTTTCAGTGGGATCCCGTTTTGTCTGATTTATTTAGCTGTTTCCTGAAACTCTTCACTGTTAGAACACAACTGGTAAGTTTAATGGTCTTTTAGATTCTTAGACCTCAAATGTATAATGTGGCAGGACGACAGGTAAAGGGGGAGTGCCACCCCCTTTCAGTATTTTAGGTAATGGTTTCAGCAGCTCCCATCTGGGTAGAAAAGGCGTTCAGTGGCGGATGTTTCATTTCTTTTCTGTGTTTTTTCTTTTTCTTTTGTCGATCTGTTGTGTTCTAAAAATCGCCTCTTCATCCTCGTCTGATGTGAAGCCATTGTCGTACACTTCTTTCATGTCCGGTCACAACTGAAGGAAAAAGTTACTCTGCTCGCGCAAATACCACGGTATATCTCATTGTCTATTGTTTCCGCAAGGTTCGCCGGAAAACAAAGAAGAACAAAGAGATCTATTGAAATTATCATTAGTAGCAATTGTTCAGCAAACCCGCTAGTTGGAAAACATCACATGCTCAAAAACAAACAACACAAAATACAAATCAACTATTAAAACAAAGGCATCTACAGTAAAAACCATGATAAGTGCGAAACGGACCTCATTTCTCAGACTGCAAGTTGTTTTGCAGTAGTTCAGAGACCTGCTTGTTGAAAAATGTTGAAAACAACGACACATAATCAACAAGTGCTAACTATATTCTTTTGTGCGTTCAGGAACAAAGCGGAAGAGGCGCCTGCAATCAGTGATTTAGAGCAGAGAGAGAGACGGTGGCACTGGGTATTGAATAGTAAATATGTTAGACAGTTACTTCGGCCGACAGCAATATATCACATATTTGAACTCTTCTGTGTATGTGGGTGGAGCGGGTACCTCAGGTCAAGTCACATCATTCTCATCAGAGTTATAGCTGTTTTGTGTAATTTACTTTCAGACTGTATGCGATTAAATGTCTCACATGCGTCACCATATCAACACACTTGTAGCTACTTGTCCATAATTTAGCGGCGATCATAGGCTATTTGCTTCTTTAAACAAATTGTCATACTGGTACATCTGTAGATGTGTAAGCAAGCACTGAGCAGTTACTTGGTCATACTTAACGACGCGATTTCCAGTTTATGTGAACAGAATGGGCAACGGCGACTGAGAAAAGAGCTCAGTTTAGAAAACTGAGATTCGGAACTTTTATGAATTTACAGTCCTGACGAAGCTATCCACTGACTACTCAAGTAATTTAGCTGTTTGTTAAATTGCAGGAGACAGTCCAAATGTGACAGCCAACCCTGAGTGTGTGGGACGGTACAGTTTTACTGATTTTATAGCATCAGCTGTGTGCTACTTTAAATACGGAGGAAGATCCATCGCACATTTTGACACTGGCCGATATGTTGGCATTATGACCACGAGAAGACAGTTTCTTCAGCACTATGCGAGGTGGAAGTTTACTCACGAGGTGATTCAAAAAAACGTTTTAAACAGTTCGTTTTCCTCAACTTGTACTATTTCTTCTTTGAAATGAGAAAATAATCGATCTATGAGAGGCCCTTAGCACTCTTAGCTTACAGTCGTTCCTCCTCCCAATACAGTTTTCAACGGTTATTACAGTCAACGAAATCAGTTCCAATATTTGATCGGAGATCATCGGTAATGTGCACACAGTTACTTAGGCAGGCACTTAAAGATACAGAAACAAAATTAGGTTTCAGTGGGATCCCGTTTTGTCTGATTTATTTAGCTGTTTCCTGAAACTCTTCACTGTTAGAACACAACTGGTAAGTTTAATGGTCTTTTAGATTCTTAGACCTCAAATGTATAATGTGGCAGGACGACAGGTAAAGGGGGAGTGCCACCCCTTTCAGTATTTTAGGTAATGGTTTCAGCAGCTCCCATCTGGGTAGAAAAGGCGTTCAGTGGCGGATGTTTCATTTCTTTTCTGTGTTTTTTCTTTTTCTTTTGTCTGATAACTTTGACGCAAAATTAGTATCAAGCACCAATGAAACCATGAGTGTTTTCCAACTCATGTGAGGATCCGAAACAATAAATCCATGTAAACCTCCTTACAAATTATACAAACTCAAGTGAGCCAGGTTACAGCTACAAAATCGCTTGGTGTAATAATAGACGATAAACTCGACTGGCATAGTCACATCGAAAAATTAACGAAAAAGATAGCCTCTGGTATCGGGTCCCTAAAGCGAATCAGGCACGTGATCCCAGCATCAACCTTACATCTCATTTACCAAGCTTTAGTAAAACCTCACTTTAATTACTGTGACATTGTTTGGGGTAACTGTGGGAAAACGCTACGAGACAAACTGCAGAAATTGCAGAATAGAGCAGCCCGTGTGTTGACATTCTCTAACTATGATGCTGATGCAACTGAGCTACTCGAGTTTTTAGGGTGGAAAAATCTTGCACGCCAGCAGGAAATTCATAAAGCCACCATGATGTTTAGATGTCTGCACGGGCTAGCTCCAGAGTATCTGTATTGAAAGTTTACATGGCGTGACTCTGCTTATGACCTCAGGGACTCTGAAAATAAGCTCAATGTTCCATTACCGCGCACTAATTATTACCGAAAAAGCTTTAGCTACAATGGCGCCACATTATGGAACAGCCTACCATGCGATATAAGGGACACAGAGTCTCTGCGGGTATTTAAACGTAAGATCAATGACATTTTTTAAGTTGAACGCACGGCATTCACGGAAAACAGCTTTTAGTGTTATAGTACACAGTTTGAATTTTAAATATTTTAGCGGATGTGATATGTATTTTTATGGGCTGATGAATTGATCGTGTTTAAATGAAGATTATCGTATCGTATCTTATCGTACAAAGTGCTTAAAAAGAGTTCCGAGTAAATTAAGTTATGTTTAGGCACTTCCTGTACAAACCAATCTCGAGCCTTGTATTAGAAACAATCTTTTTGACTGAGAAGTTACCGAAGTATATTTTCACCAGAAAATGAATCAAAGCTGTTGCTGCTGTGTTACTTTATTGTGGCTAAGTTTTTTTTTTGTACAACCCTGGCAAATGAACACGAAAAGAATAAAGTTAAATCACCTGACCACCTGTCTGAGTAACTGTGCGGGTAGATGATAATAGTGAGTAATTAGTCAGGTGTTTTTAGTGGAAGTTTCCTGATCTGAGTAAACTTGATTATAAATCTGATTTGCTGGAGTCATACCGGGTTTCGTTTGTTGCTGTGAGAGAGTGTCCTGTTGCTTACTCATGACGAGCTGTTTTGTTAAGGAGTTAGTTTGGTGACAGTTAGCAATGAGCGCTATATTATCTTTAGTGTCATTTGATCAACATATGTCTTTGGTTCTTTAAAGAACCAGGTAATTGTGTGACTAACCCACGATCAGCAGATACCCGCACAGTCACACAGGCAAGCGATCAGATGTTGTAACTCTTGCCTTTCTGTGTTACTGAGTTGGCCTGCGCTAAATCTAAAATTGGTCAAAAAATTGCAACCATAGCTACAACTTTGATTCATTTCCGTCTGGGTTATTAGAGTAAAGAGTTTATAATGCGAGACCATTGCTTTCCTCGTAAATAATGGGAGCAAAAGGTACCAAATAGCTCGTAAGAAGCGATCTGTGGTGTTCGTAAGGTGGTCTAAATCCATTTTGTATTCTTTTTCTTTACTTCTTTTTTGTAGGGGGAGGGGGGGGGGGAGGATTCTCACAAGAGTTGAAAATTGATTATGCTTTCTCTGGTCTTTAACGTTAGTTTGAATTTTACCTATTGACACTGCATTACGCATCAGGCGTCTGAGACGCCTAATATAAATATGAAAAATAAAGCAGACGCAGTAATTGTTTGACGAAATAAACGTCTGAAATTAAAAGCAGTCCGGAACGACTTAGCACACGTCTGAGCTATCTGTTAACTCCATGCGCATTCATACACGAGAGTCACCTCTGGAATGCGTGTCGTAATTCATGTTTTCTTGGGAACAGAACGAAGCTGACTCAAATTGGTCTTAAATATTACACAACAACAAAACCCTTAAGTGGGGGTTGGCGGATAACCACCTCTTCGACCTCTTTCTACAATACTGTCCATGAAGGTTGTTACAAAAATGCCTTCAGAGCGATATTTAGGAGGAAATAGTACACTACTATAAACTGCCGCTTATAAGCTCAAACATTTTACTAAGGGGTTTTAAGAGGGCTTATAAACGGTGGGGCTTATATCCGAGGGGGCTTATAACCGGAATAGAAAAAGCGCATCGAAACAAGCTATAGCAGTGCTGATCAAAATACCTTTTGCATTTACTGGTTTTTAATTAAACTTCAAAACGTAATAATAAATCTAATTCACTTGAATACATTTGGAACAGAACTAAAACTAACAACTCGAAATAAACCGGAAGGAAACAAAACGGAAGTTCTGACCTTTCCCTTGAGTTCATCTTATTGTTCTACAATAATTATTTAAAATTCTCTGTTTGAAATAGTACAGAGTTACTACAACGTGCTTACGAGCTATTCGGTAGCCTCCCAGGGTTGGGGTTGGGGGGCGGGGGGCGGGGGGGGGGCGGGGTACTCCCTATAATGGCCTATAAGGAGAGCGCTCATCTTGGTCAGTGGCGTATTTTGAGCGGGCGCTCTTTTCTGCGCGGTAAATTTGACAGCTGGCCTGTTTTCAGGTGTTTTCGAAAGTTAAAAAAGATGGCGATCTCTGTAAAAACTATGTGTCTGTTGGCTTTTGTTGGTGCTATTATCGCGAAGTGAAGTTGAGCGTCGTTCTTAATGGCTCTGAAGCTTCCTGTCGAGGCACAACTCACAACTCGCACAAATTACAGGTACGAGTTGAACGCGTAGTCCGTTAGCTAGTTTGAACGTGCATAGTTGAACGCGCATAGTAGTCCGCGTAGCTAGTTTGCTCGATAATCCGTTTATTCATGGGAACCCAAATATGTCATGTTGTTTCCGATGTACCGTCGGATATCCGAGTTTTAGGATTCAGACGATAATCAGTGTAATTTATTCGCCTAAGGACCCTTTCTGTTGCCAATAAAATGCGGGCTCGATGGCTCCAAAACATCACGACAAACATCGCCTCTTCAACCGACAACGTTCAATTTCATTCAACACAATATCTACTGGGAACGTGTTCTTCTCGCCGAAACACGAAAAACTGCTTTTGCAAACTTTCCTGTATATCAGCGCGATGTTTTGGGTTGGGGAGATCTGAATAAAAGAAGGTTAAAAAAATGTTATTTCATTCGACCCACCAAAAGTGCTACTTTCCATCCTTGAATTTGTCCTGTATTCAACGTCGGCTGCGATCCTTTCAGCTGGGAATGTGCAGTGTCTCTTGGAACTGATTATAACATCAAATTCCGGAACAAGTATTTTACCAAGCCTATCTGTCACCTTGGTGACCCCTACTCCAGCGATTGAAGCATGCACCTGCCAGCTATCTCGTGAACTGCGTATGTTCAGCTTGGACAGGGATAAACTAGAAATTGATTATTTGGTAGAAAACTTGAGAAAGAAGAGTGACCTGGGATTCGACCGTGAGGATCTCTTTTGGACCCTGCAAATTCAAATTCGAGGAATTCATTTGTATATACTGGAATTACACTGCCACATCAATCCACCTTCCCATTTGCTACAGCTGCTATTACAATGAACTGGATTAATCAAGTTAACCTACTTGTAGACAAAGTTAAGACATCCAACCAGCCCTGTGACTAATAGAAGTGACCACGAATCGGAATCATTTGCAAGCCCTCTTTAGCGCAGACCGGATTTACATTCCGTAAAGAAAAATTGCTGCACATCTTTAGAGTTTACCAGGTTGCAGACACGTGAGAAACGTTTGGAAAATATGGAGTTTCAGTTTTCTTAAAGGGAACCTCCACTCTTACAACAAATTGATGCTAAATTGTACGTAATAATTACTACATTTCAAATTTGTTTTTAAAACGTGGTTATCATTTTAGCTGTACAAAAAAATGGATATCATCATCGCCTATTTCCCGCGCGGCGCTGATGACGCGTAATAGTTGCCCTATTGTTCAGCACAAAGGATATTCTGCTTCATTTGCTTCCTGACAATAGCTGCCACCATTACATGTCGTCAAATCCAAAATGGCGGCGCCCAGGAAACTTGAGAGCGAATAGGCGATAGTGATATTGACTTTTTTTTATACACGTGAATGTTATATCCACGTTTCAAGCCAAAATGTGAAATCTAGTAATTATTTCCAACAATTCAGCGTGAATTTGTTGTAAGAGTGGAGGTTCCCTTTAACTTCATCACTGTCGGTCCTTTAAATGAACAGGAGATAAAGGACCTCCAGCAGTTAACTGTCAACACAGAGCACCTGCAAGACAATTTTTGCTCTGTTGGAACCGGCCTCTGTTGCCACTTGGATATAGTGAGGTCTTTCAGAAATGGTTAACGATGTGAAACGTTGCTAGAAAAAATCGAGTTCTTTTGGTATTAAAACATGTGAAAAACTATGAGACGTTGGTATCTATATCAGAATACCAAATAACAAGTCCCCTGTCCAAAAAAGAAGTTCACCCTTTGATGAGTACACATGTATTACTACACTGGTAAGAACCATAGAGAACGGCTTTGACATAAACGATTTTTACCTAACATTAAAAGGGAGAAATCTGAGGATCATTTGTCTGCCAAAGAGGAAAAAATCCTCCCTTCATCTATTATAGATGTACGATTGCGCGTGCGCGGTGACGGTAAACAGAGCTGCTTGGCTGGCTGCATCAGTGATGCAGGCAGTTACCCCTTAACTGCCTATAGGGGAAGTTATGAAGTCAAAGGACAGAGCCTTCAACCCAAACATATGTGTTTTGAACACTACAGTTGGGATAGAGACAATCTCGTGAATTATGGACGGGTGAAATAGCATATATTCCGTGCTGTTCATGTTAGAAAAACATCAAGTGCTTCCGGCCATATGGCTGTTCACACCACATGTCCAACTTCTTGAACAGTACATTTCATGCTACGTGCAACAACGGAGATAACGTGACTTCTACTAGTGATGTCCAGTCAACGACCAAAACAAGAATTTTATTTGTTTTTCCTGCAGGCAAAGCCTCAAACATTTTCGTGCGCAACAAGCTAACACTCAGTCATCAACCCTTAATGAACAGCATGTCCTTCCCATAATGGCATCTCATCATCTTGTCGTGGGCCATTTATACTCTTTATTGGTAACGAAACTCCCTCTCAGCTGGAAAATTGCAATCAATGTTGACAGAACAATCCAACTGTTATTTTCTTCTGTAAGAAATGAAAAACACAATATCAACGAGAGACAAATTTTGCTCACTGAAACTGGCACTCTGTCTGTTAGACTGCTTGATCGTGACGTTCAGTGGCATGAAGATGAAATTAATGGTGAAACATATGAGCAACTTGTGCATAACATACTACATGTGATGAGAAAGGTAGAATTGTGCAAAGTATGTTCTGGAATTTACAATCAGGAAATTCTGATATACTCAAAGCAAAAGCTTTAGATTACCACTTGTGACTTCATTGTAGAGTCCAACTGGACAATTCCCCATAATTTTAATACGCCACTGTGGAATAACTCTTTTCATTTTTAACTGACATCCAAGCAAAATACCTCTAGTGAAACACTGGCTAACAGCAGGGTAAGGTTGTCACTCTTATCGAATCAAAAGCTTCTTGAAAAAAATAATAATAATGATTGTTCGCTTATATTTTGGTTTTTGTTGACGCTGCTGCTGTTGTTGCTGCTGATGATGTGTTGTTCTTTTCTTTTCTTTTGTTTTTTTGTTTGTTTGTATTTTTTTCGTGTTTTTCTTTTGCTAAGCTTGTCCTGTTTAGATTTCTCACTTGGTTCAGTACATGTATATCTCTAATATACCTTAATTTACATGTATATACTACATTTGTCATTTTCTCCTGTGCATTAGTCCTAGGTTCTACAAACATTTCCTACATTTCTACTATATACCAATAAAGCTCGGTGTCATTTCTTCGTTTACTTAAAAGTAGGTGGTGGTCAACTAGAAAGCCTTCGCTAGTTTGACCACCACACACATTTTATAACCTGGGTTTTGCTAAAAGCAGGCCGCGGCCAGCGGACCACGGCCCACGGTCCACGATGGCCCAGCGGCCCCACGGCCCGGAGGCCGACGGCCTGGGTGCCCGGAGGCCAGTGGCACAGTCCTGATTTTCCGGTAATTTTTTTGGGAATACAGGGTGTACAGGAGAATACAGGGTGTACAGGGGGAATACAGGGTGTACAGGGAGATACAGGGTGTACGGGTGAATACAGTGTGCACAGGGGGTATACAGGGTGTACAGGGGAATACAGGGTGTACAGGGAGAATACAGTGTGTACAGGGAATACAGGGTGTACAGGGAATACGGGTTGTACAGGGGGAATACAGGGTGTACAGGGGGAATACAGGGTGCACAGGGAATACAGGGTGTACAGGGAATACAGGGTGTACAAGGGGAATACAGGGTGTGCAGGGGGATACAGGGTGTACAGGGGGATACAGGGTACACGGGATGAACAAGGTGTTGAGGGTAATACAGGGTGTGCAGGGGGTAAAGGGTTTACAGGTGAATAGAGGGCTACCACGTTATAAACAGATTTTATAGCTCATTACCTATACATGAAGGTTATAACCTATTTTGTGTAAGCGTGACATGAAAAAACAATTGGAAAATCAGGACTGGGCCACCGGCCGCCAGGCCACCCCGTGGGACTTGGGCCGCTGGGCCCTCGGACTGCTGGGCCGTCGTGGGCCAAGGGGCCACTGTCGCCATGGGCCTGCTTTTAGCAAAAACCCTTATATAACCTGTACTGTAATTATTTCATTTTGTAATCATCTGTTGTAACTATACTTTTCTTTCTATGTTAGTTTTATGTAAATAGTGTGAAATAAATGAACCTGAACCTACTCCCTGGGTGACTACAACCCCATGACTGGAGGTTATATCCACTGGATTTCAGACTTCCCACATATGATCAAGAAACTAAGAAATGTTGTTTTCAATCAAAATTACACTTTGTAGAAAGATGGAAAGAGTATCTCAATGGGATCATATAGTTGCTGTATCAAAATGTCTTGATACTAAAATTTCTGATTAACATGTACTTTTGGATGGCAGAACTAAAATGAAAGTCAAATATGCAGGGAGGTACTAAGTGAAGAAACCGCAAGCACAAGGAGAGGGGTGACTTCCTTTTACGCGTACGCTTAATGAAACTGAGCAGACTCGTTCCTATATCAGAATATGCAACAAGCTTTTCCAAGACAATGAACACAACTACTCTTGATGGGGCATATATGAAAGATCTTACAGCTGTCTTGTGCTGGTTTTAGACATGGTTTCATGAAAATAACAGAAAGCCACAGCAACGTCGAGGTTACAAATCTTCAAGTACTGTATGGCAACAGTTTAATGCCCCGCTAAACCTATCAAGATCTGTTGGTGTATGATCAGAGGGATCATTGGCACAAAAAACATAAACTACCCTTACATCAATGTGGTTCAAAAAGTATGTGTCAAGATGATGTTGAGAATTACTTTTCCCTCATAAAAGAGGAGAGAAACATCACCAATAGTCCAATGCTTCTTAGAAATGAGAAAGACCCTTGTAGCTGACTTTAACATAACAAATGAACTTGGCATTATGGAAGGTTCATCATCCTTGTACATGTATGATGATAATAACAAGGAGATCTTCACAAACTTTTAATCCTCCAGCTTTGCAGATGAAGCCAGGTGAATGCGATTGACAAGGGAATCAACAACCTACAAACATAACAAGGCAGTGAGAAAGGGCAATATCTTTAGTTAGTAAAATTAGAGCATCACTTTTAAAGGCCTCAGCTAAAGTCTGCGTAAATCAAACTCATGTAACAAGTTTGCCAACATATTATTCCATTGAGCCAAATCACACGAAACAACTTATCAATCAATGCCATGCAATTCTGCAAATTATTGATCAGATCATGCTTTACCCAAGGCATTACTTAACAGAACAATTGAGACAATTGAAGCTTTGAAAGATGCTATATATAACAAGGAGATCTTCACAAACTTTAACATTTCGCTAGACAGAAATATAAGATCTATAACTACTTTAAATTGCCTGGGTTTTGTGACAAGTCATACATCACAGCAGAGAATGGGGTATTTGAAGATGATGCTGTGTATTCATGGTGGACAGCTTTGACCAGCCTCATGTATACATGTATGTGGTGGAAGTGAGGGAACAGAAGAGGCCATGTTTCTGTACATACATGTAACAAATTTTCTTAACAGGCGATGTACAAAGGATGGGTTAATTATAAGCCCCTCCTTCAAAACTCAAAGGCAACAAGACAGTATCACAGATAAAAAGAGCAATTATCAAAGAAAGACTCACAACAGAGTGCACAGCCAAAATAATGATATATGTCTTAGGTGTGGTATGCTGGGTCACTGGGCAAAAGATTGTACCTATCCTCCACAGCCTGAATGGTTAGCAAACCAAACCTGCTTTAAGTGTGGATGCCTGGGTCATCTCGCAGAAAACTGCAAGCCCAAAAAAATGGTTACCGGTAGGTCCAAAGTCTCTCAGCAAGCCACTAGAAGACCTAATTTGCCAAACATACCCAGTTAGTTCACTTCCAACTGTGTAAACTTGAAAGTCACCAGCAGAGGTATAAGATGTTACAAGAAGCTCCACTTCAAGTATCTGACAAGAGAAATTATCTGAAACAGAGAACAGAGAAATGGTTTCAGGAAAAAAGAAAGTACATTAATGCAAGCAAAATGGGTACAGTGTTAGAATTTGCACTATACTGGTCTACTTTGCATGGTATGAATTCTGACTCTGTTGAAGCACCCAGCAGCATTGCAAAGTTGTCAATGGAGTGGGGAACAATATGTGAAGATTAAATAAATGCTAGAGTAACCTACTTTGACTACCAAACAAATCCTTACACTACAGTACATGAGACTGGCTTGTGGGATGAGTCAGGTACTAAGTGAAGAAACCGCAAGCACAAGGGAGAGGGTGACCTTCCTTTACGCGTACGCTTAATGAAACTGAGCAGACTCGTTCCTATATCAGAATATGCAACAAGCTTTTCAGACAATGAACACAACTACTCTTGATGGGCATATATGAAAGATCTTACAGCTGTCTTGTGCTGGTTTTAGACATGTGTTTCATGAAAATAACAGAAAGCCACAGCAACGTCGAGGTTACAAATCTTCAAGTACTGTATGGCAACAGTATACCCCGCTAAACCTCAAGATCTGTTGGTGATGATCAGAGGGATCATTGGCCAATAACATAAACTACCCTTACATCAATGTGGTTCCAAAAAGTATGTGTCAAGATGATGTTGAGAATTACTTTCCCTCATAAAGAGAGAGAAACATCCACCAATAGTCCAATGCTTCTTAGAAATGAGGAAAGACCCTTGTAGCTGACTTTAACATAACAAATGAACTTGGCATTATGGAAGGTTCATCATCCTTGTACATGTATGATTATAATAACAAGGAGATCTTCACAAACTTTTAATCCTCCAGCACTTGCAGATAGCCGATTAAAATGATGAGTGTGATGCTGAGAGATCAACAACCTACAAGTCATAACAAGGCAGTGAGAAAGGAGCAAATATCTTTAGTTAGTAAAATTAGAGCATCTTTTAAAGGCCTCAGCTAAGTCTGCGTAAATCAAACTCATGTAACAGTTTGCCAACATATTATTCCATTGAGCCAAATCACACGAAACAACTTATCAATCAATGCCATGCAATTCTGCAAATTATTGATCAGATCATGCTTTACCCAAGGCATTACTTAACAGAACAATTGAGACAATTGAAGCTTTGAAAGATGCTATAATAACAAGGAGATCTTCACAAACTTAACATTTCGCTAGACAGAAATATAAGATCTATAACTACTTTAAATTGCCTGGGTTTTGTGACAAGTCATACATCACAGCAGAGAATGGGGTATTTGAAGATGATGCTGTGTATTCATGGTGGACAGCTTTGACCAGCCTCATGTATACATGTATGTGGTGGAAGTGAGGGAACAGAAGAGGCCATGTTTCTGTACATACATGTAACAAATTTTCTTAACAGGCGATGTACAAAGGATGGGTTAATTATAAGCCCCTCCTTCAAAAACTCAAAGGCAACAAGACAGTATCACAGATAAAAAGAGCAATTATCAAAGAAAGACTCACAACAGAGTGCACAGCCAAATAATGATATATGTCTTAGGTGTGGTATGCTGGGTCTCTGGGCAAAAGATTGTACCTATCCTCCACAGCCTGAATGGTTAGCAAACCAAACCTGCTTTAAGTGTGGATGCCTGGGTCATCTCGCAGAAAACTGCAAGCCCAAAAAAATGGTTACCGGTAGGTCCAAAGTCTCTCAGCAAGCCACTAGAAGACCTAATTTGCCAAACATACCCAGTTAGTTCACTTCCAACTGTGTAAACTTGAAAGTCACCAGCAAAGGTATAAGATGTTACAAGAAGCTCCACTTCAAGTATCTGACAAGAGAAATTATCTGAAACAGAGAACAGAGAAATGGTTTCAGGAAAAAAGAAAGTACATTAATGCAAGCAAAATGGGTACAGTGTTAGAATTTGCACTATACTGGTCTACTTTGCATGGTATGAATTCTGACTCTGTTGAAGCACCCAGCAGCATTGCAAAGTTGTCAATGGAGTGGGGAACAATATGTGAAGATTAATAAATGCTAGAGTAACCTACTTTGACCAAACAAATCCTTACACTACAGTACATGAGACTGGCTTGTGGGTGATGAGTCAGAAAGGTACAGCGATAAAAAATTGGTTGCACTCCCGATGACCTAGTGGAGGTGCACAGTACAGGTATAAAGTCAACAAGTGGCTGAGGCATAACTGAATATAAATGCTTCTTTAAAGGGGGTTTTCCTTGCCATTACAACTTAGACTATTCCTCCATCATATTATCTTCAAGCGCAGCTAAATATGTGGGCCACAAGTACCAGCTTATGGTGCCACCTTGCTGTATGGACCCCAGAGACAACAAGGATACATGTATACCTTGTCCAAAGAGATGATCAGTTTTTAGATAACTTGCTAAATATGACTTTCCATCATTATTGGAACTAGATAACAAAACCACATAATCCTCATCCTACATTACTTGACCTTAAAATGTAAGCTGAGAAAAAATCTAGAGAGATCATAACACTTACAGAAATACCATCCTTGTGTTCAAAATGCATCTTGTCTTGACCAACTAGCTATCACAGTTGTCACTGCAAACTGTTAACTCCTTAGTAAAGAAAAAAAAACTGGAAATAGAAAAGTGATGCATTGTTCAAAATGCCACAGGTTGCTAACAGTTTGCAACAAAGACAAATGTGTAGAAAAACACAAAGGCGCTTGTTGATCATTATCATTTAATGCAAGAATTTCTTCAGTGGTCACAGCAAATGCAACACCAAGTAAAGATGTGTTCTCTTCATTCAGAAATGGATCTGAGGAGCTATTCCAAATTCCTGTCACCAAGATGCTTTACTGGTAATTCTCAATGAAATTTTCAAGAGAAATCCACACTTCCTTAATGCAACTGGAAGCACTGAGTCACAGTGCATGCAAACACTTAAGGAAATGCACAAATTGTTTAAGCATGAAAAGTTTCATGAAAGCAAAATGATGCTATGGGAATGGTTACATAACAGAATTGATAATGGAAGAATGTACTATCAATGGCATAGGGAAACAGTGCTCCCTTGAGGCAATCTTACCCTCCATCAGGCATAAGCTCACTGAAATCAAAAATAAGTTTCTAACTATAAATATTAAGACAAGCAAAAGACACTTAACTCAAGCTGATCACCAACACTAACAAAGGAGAGATCCAAGGCAACATTTAGAGAAGTGGAAGAGAATTTCCTTCCTGAAGACAGGCCTTTCATCAGTAATAGTACCAGTCCCATTAACATAACAAAACATTTCCAGTGGTATGCAGCCACTAAGGGTATAACTTGGACTTCCGCATCATGCAGCAAAGTAATACAGTGTAAAATACCTGACAACTGATAAAGACCTGGTCAAATGTCTACGATGTGATTCACCAGCAACATGCAATTCATAAATTAAAAGTCTGCCAGACATTATTGTGTTTGAAATTGTCAAGAAAAATGATCACAGGTCCACTGCCATATGATCCACACCTGGGGGAGAACGAGCTTGTTCAGGGAAATACTTACAAGCTTGTGGGGATCATATGTTTTGGTTCAATTTTATCCTTGATTTAATTTTAATTTTCCTTTGTTTTGCACTCATTATCATACATTACCATAAATGTACACAAGAACAAAGGAAAATAAAAATTAAACCAAGGATAAAATTGAACTACAACACATATACTACAGTCGCGCAAGGAGCCATTACTGGAGTGATCTTTTTGTACAAGGGACTTCTTCAAGGAACTTAAAAACAGAATGGTATAGCCATAATGGACTCAATAATGGTGGAAATGCTACCCACATAAGTGGAAAATCTATTCATTCCAATGGACAATATCTTTCTTTGATCTTTTACGAAAAGGTTTACAACACTGGAAAGCAAATTGGATACAGTGGAAGACAGAATGTAAGAACATGGCAGGAAAGCCTTTTAGGGGAAAGTGGACTGACTCCACCAAGAAAGAAATAGAAATTTCCTAAAAAAAACTGTGTATATTTGCTCCAGACATGTAATTGTTGCGTTTTTATTTTTTTTTCCAAAAAAACCTTGAGTAGAAAACTTTTAATTAAACCAGTTTCATTTTCATTTTTCTTTGTCTCAGTGTCATCACAAAGTGGAGAAAGAAAAATGAAACTGGTTTGACAATTTTATGACTAAAACCGAAGGAGGGAAGGGGGAATCCTAGAAAAAGTGACAGGTGTGCTCCATTGTGCCTTAACCGAAATGGAACCACTTACAGTGTTTAAACTCTTTCTTCTCTCTTTTTCTTTATTCATTATCTTTGTATTGATGTCTGTGGTGTGGCAAAAATAACAAACAACAAAAAATTAACCTGATCATAGAGTTTAGTTTGGTAACTTTCTGGCTAAAAAGAAATGGATAAAGAAGAAATAGATAACGAAAAAATAGATCACAGCAACTGGAGCAGGAAACAGGACGGTGTCCCAATTGATATCCAGCCCCAACTTACACAATAATAATAAAAGTATGTATATAATCAAGTTAAAGGAATTTATAAAATAGAAACCCCCCACTCCCAATACAGTTCACCCCAATTTCCCAGTTGTATTTAGGCGTTCAACTTACAGCCCACTATTTGGAAGAGTATAAGAAAGAAGTTTGTAACTGTGAGAACATAAAAGGCTGCATTTCAAAGTGTGAAGTGAGTCCACACTTTTTGTGTTTGTTGACTAAAAGCCAAACAAAATATTGTTGGAAAGACTATTTCAGTTCGTTTTAAGGCTTTGTTTTAAAAATTCTGATGAGCACTCCATCACTTTTATGCAGGAATCCTGGCCCAGGAGTATAAATCTTTGTGAATGGCAGAGGGAGTATCAATGAAAATCCTCAAAGAAAAGAGATGCATTTGAAGTTGAAATTTTAAACTAAACAAAACAAAACAAACAAACAAGAAAAAGAACTCTTCCTTGACTCTTTTTCTACCAGCGATTTGGTCGGTTTTTTGCAATTTCCAGAGAGTAGGACGTCAAATTGACCTGGCTACTCCATATAAGGGGTTAACACGGAGATTTTGCTGGTCTACAACACTGAAGGCTCCATCTTTGTTGTTACGCTAGCTATCGTTTATTTCTAAACGAACACTGCAGCTACAATTTGTTGGGTATATGATTTATAAGTGTGTTTTTTGAGCCATTTTCCAACTCAGAAGCCCCCTGCCTGGTATCATAAAGCTGGGTTGATGGGTAGAGGCAATCCTTTGAAAGAAAACAGAGGTGAGAAGTAATTTCACATGTATAGGGCCACTCAAAGTATTCGAGCAAGTGATGGCCATTCACGGAGTGAAGTTGTGTCCTTAGCCGTTTCGTGAGTGGATTCCGGGACCTGGCATGGCAATTTTAGCGAGTTTTAACTTGTAAATAACGCAATCGGTGCAATATTTTGTCAGCAGGACCAGGTGGCTCTACACATCTGAAATGGAAATTGGCAGACTTTCACTCACCCATTTTACAAGAGTTTCCCATATTTAATTCCTTTGGGTCACAAACACGAACATGACAGACCAGTGAGAGCAAGTGAAATCAAATAGCGTTATCGGGGTCGCGCTAAAGAAGTGAGCAGGAAAATGTGGAACAGATTGCAAGAACTGGAGTCGAAGTTTGCTGCCAATATAAACTTTTAGCCTTAATAGGTATTTTTGTTTTCAAAACTTCAAGACAAAAGTCGTGTGAATTTTGTTGTTGTTCGAGGGTGATTTTGGTTTTGCAAGAGAATAAACAGTACTAGTCGTACTAAATGAAAATTGGGAGTTTCCATCAGTTTGCAGGATGATAAAGTCTACAAAAGTGACCTTTTGGCAACGACAGTGGTTCATTTCAATCGTAGTCTGGGACTTGGGAAAGTTGTAGGTTTTCAAAGCCATCGTTCCCATAGGAACGATATTTGGTAAGTGGGGAGACAAAGAGTTAAGAGAGTGGGATTGGTAGGCAACACAATACAATTTTAAATGCCTCGCAGTATAATGCAACTATCAATGGTTTACCCCAGGATGGGGGGAGGGCGGGCAACCCACAGGAAATTTGACATTTGCAGGTTTTCAAAATAATGTCAATTTCCCCACCCTTGGGTCACCATTAGAAGTCAAATTCCCACCCCAGGCACTAGCCCAACAAACTTTTCAAAACGGCAGTCAAGTCAAATTTCCCACCCTGGGAACCACTGCGGAAGTCTAATTCCTGTGGGTTGCCCCCCTTCACCCCCACCCCCCCATTCTGGGGCAAACCATTGATAGGTGCATACATGTAACACCAATGAAAGCAGGTTTTCACAAAATTCTTCAAAATTCAAGTATTTCTTTTTATAGGCAGTTATAAATGCTGGCTGAAAAAACTACAAAGCAAAACATAGGTTTAGTTAAGCACATGTCATCGGCTTCCCTGTGTGGTCAACTCCTGGGCCAGGGAGATATGTGGAGGAATACAAGGAGATGGATGGGATTCTTTGCCTGAGGGCAGGGGAAAATCTTGACATTGTTTTACGATCAAAGATCGATTAGGGGGTGGGAGAATTCACAAGTTTGGAAAGGATGTCATGGGGATTTTCAGCTGAGAGACACCTCACCCAGGGGACTTTCCAGGGGAAATTCCTCAAGTTTGCTTGACTTATTTTACAATCCCCCTGGTTGGCCCGGGGGTCGACCCCACGGGGAAGCCGATGACATGTGCATTATCAAATAGCACAAACGAATGTCTATCTCTGAGTAAGTGTTTCTACTAGAAATACCATAAATAGAACATCCGATTGACATTTCACAAGGACAGAAAAAATAGTGGAACATGAAAAATTGCGAGTTATACAGCGGGGATAATTACTGTTTGCTCACCACCCTGTTTTACCACCAAGCCAATAAGCTTATAATTCCTAGCTCGAGGCTTTTTTAATGCGAAGAAATATACATTTACAAAATGTTGCCTTACCTTGATCTCGAAGAAACTACTGTGCGTTAAAAACGACGTCCGCGAAGAAGTAAATTTTCCAAATTGAAGGGCTTCGAAATAATAATAATAATTTAATAATTTAGAACTTATATAGCGCATTTTCCATGTGTATATGATCAAATGCGCTTTACAAGCAGATGAAATTGGAATTTGGAAATGTTGGTTTTTGTGGAGAGGGGAAAACCGGAGAACCCGGAGAAAAACCTCTCGGAGCAGAGAAGAGAACCAACAACAAACTCAACCCACTTATGACGCCGAGTCCGGGAATCGAACCCAGGCCATATTGGTGGAAGGCGAGTGCTCTCACCACTGCGCCATCCCTGCTCCCCAAAATAAAAAAGATCGTTGAATAAACTAAAAAGAAGCCACCGGATTTCGCACTGGCATCGCCCCCCATGTTTCTCGTTTTGTTTACACTTCGAGGGGTTTCGAGGGGTCCTGTGGGATGACAAAGTCTGCTCATGCGCAGTTCACGAATCCGCTGACTGATGCCTCTATAACGGTGCGGTGCTGTGGAACAGTTTACCCACTAATCTGCGGCAAGCACAAACTCTCGCGAGTTTCAAATCCGGCATGCAGGCATTCTTATTGTGCCCTGTCACGCAATCGCCGCGCGTGACGAACCTCAAAAGACCCTTAAGGATGTCTGTGTAGGCTACGGTTGTTTCTTCAGCGAACAATTTAGAACTTCCGTTGCTGTAACGAAACTGACTTATATCTACTGGTCTCCTAACCTCCTACGCTGCTCCTACACAGACATTCTTAAACCCGTCTTACAATCGTTCCGCCGCTTTACGAGCCTAAGAACTGAGGCGAAGAATGTCTGCGTAGGAGCTACTGGCTTGTGTGAGTCTTTTGACTTTTAGTTTTCACTTTAAAGCAATATTCATTTCAAAGCTGAAAAGTGTTCATACCACCCTCAATATTTCAACTGATGACAAAGTGTAATTAAACTCTTGACTATTTCAAGGTTTGAGAAAAGCTACAACACAGAATAGCGGAAAGGGGAGCTAAATCCTACAGTGCGTCGGATCTTTTGGCTTTATCGGATCTTTTTGTTTATGTAAACAAGCGATATAAACGGTTAAACCCAGCGGGTAGTGAGTTTACTTTGACGATACTCCGTGTTTGACCGCAGGTAACGAAAGACCGGACAACGTGACAAAAGCGCCAAGATATTTTGTTTAGCGTTGGAGACATCCCAAGAAACCAGAAGGGCACTAAGATAAAATCCAACTGATAATAATCGACAAACTTTACATGTATAAATACTTGATATATATTTTGTCTTCTTTTTCCCTCGTAACAAGAACCAGCGCGGGCCATGTTTTTATTTACCTCTTTTGTATTTTTTTAGAGTTTTTTTGGCTTTAAAATAATTAACCACGGTATCGGAAAAAAGAAAGCAAAACAAACAAACAAACAAACAAAAAAAAGGGAAAAAAATCCCGTTACGCGGTTTCTCGTTACGCCGTTACGCCTAGGCGCGGATCCACACCGGTTTCCACCGTTTTACGAAAATCGGTCAGATTTCTTATAATAAATTATGTATTTTTTAAATAAAAGTAAATTTCTAACTTGAAATCTCCAAAATGGTTTGAACATTAGTTTCGTTTCAAAATTTCTGGTACTGATACGCTCTGGCCGTGGGAAAGGGGTCTTTAGCAAGTTAATTCCAAAAAATTTCCCTGACCACCTTCGGCGCTCGCTCTTTCGGAAAACGGTCACTATTTTTCCTATATCCGCCCCTGACGCCGTTACCAGTTACGCGTTTTACTAACAACCCTTGACTCGTGAGTTCAACGTTAAATTTCACCCGAAAAAGCCGATATGTCAAGATGAATAAGATATCAGGTTTTCAAGGTAAATTTAACGTGGAATTCAAGAGTCTGGTAACTGACTTTTGTTGAATCGCAAGAGTGAAAAAAAAAAATTTTTTTTTCAATGACTCAGCTGTATCACTGCCACAGCGTGCGAGAAAGCCATTTCGATGCCAACTGTCAAAGACCTGAGTAAAAACTCAAGCTCAAAACAAAAACCACGTTCTATAAACTTTGAGAGAAAAACTTTGATTTTCTGCACCTGGAAATGCGGTTTATAATAATTATATTTATGGTTCCAATCTGATTCACTTGTTTATGATGGTATCCATCCGAACGTGAAAGACGTGGAGCCAAACTGATGATCAGAAGTTTTTTTGGTGAAAAAAGCCTGTTTGGTAGTTTTTTTTATCCGCGCTCGCCCGCACAAAGCAAAAATCATGACGACGAGCGAAAACCGTGTCATGTTGAATGCAAAAGAACAACTTCGGGCGAGAGAGAAGGCAATATTGTGAGTACTGCCGGATAGAACTACTTAACACCAGAAAACAATGTATTTATTCATTCCTTGTCTTTATTACTTCACAAGATAAAATTACATATGTTATGTTAACTATATATAACAAAAAAAGGAAGACTCAGATACGAGAAGAAGCTTCAGTTTAACTCATAAACTTCATGGTTTTGAGGCTCATTTAAGTTCGTAGAGTCAGGTGGTAAAATCACATAAGGCTTTGTATTTTTTGTTACTCGGCGGATTTCAGGCTTTTAGGTTAGAATGAAGTGGAGACTTAATTTACAGTTTCGTAATCTTGATGTCTGAATTTTCGACAAGCTATTTCAGACAGCTTTACTTTAGTTTTAACAGCCATGTAAAGCAATGCATGTGATTCTTTGCCTTACTTGAAAATAAAAGATCATTAGGAATTAACTTCGCAACTGAACTGTATGCTTGTGCAGTTGTGGTTTAATTCACCGTACACTCGTTGTTTGACAAATGTCCTACAAGCTTGTAGTTTAAACGTGGTACAGACATCGTAAAAGAAAAGCCTTTTGCCAGTTCTTTGCCCGTAGGTCTTCGTGAGCTGTATTTATTAAAAACCGCGGTAAACTTGAAAGCAAAGAGGAAAAGGAACAAATGAAATGACAAATTATTTTATTTTTGTGCCTCCTCTAAAAGGCTTTGGCTAAGTGTTGAAATAATAAAACATTTCTGTTATCTTCTGTTAAAGAATAAGCAGAACATACGCTCAAGACTATAAACAGACAGAATAGAACCTGAAGAAAACAAAACCCAAAAAACAACTGATTATTTGGTGTGGGTTATCCGAACGAATGCGAAAAGAGGAAAAGGAACAAATGAAATGACAAATTATTTGTTTTTAGGTTCAGTTCATATGTAACATTAATTGAAAAGCTACAGAAAAGGTTGCGCTAAATTAATTACGTGTTGAAATAATAAAACATTTCTGTTATCTTCTGTTAAAGAATAAGCAGAACATACGCTCAAGACTATAAACAGACAGAAGAAAAAACCTGACGAGAACAAAAACCGAAAAACAGCTTAATGTATGGCGTAGGTTATCCGAACGAATGCAAAAAGAGGAAAAGGAACAAATGAAATGACAAATTATTTGATTTTTGTGCCTCCTCTAAAAGGTTATGGGTTGTTTGTGTTTTTAGGTTCAGTTCATATGTAACAATAGTTGAAAAGTGACTGAAAAGGTTGCCCTAAATTAACTACGAGTTGAAATAATAAAATATTTCTGTTATCTTCTGTTAAAGAATAAGCAGAACATACGCTCAAGCCCTATAAACAGACAGAATAAAACCCGACGAAAACAAAAACTGAAAAACAGCTGATTATATGGAGTGGGTTATCTGAACGAATGCACGTTAAAGGAATCCTGAATGTGGTCTCTGATAACTGAGTCCTTAACGATTTATGTCTTTTCCTTTAATTAAGAAAATCTGGCATTGAACAAGTTAGCGGAACAGTCAAGCACATACGAAGGCTATAGAGCAAGCAGAGCAGTGGATGGAAACATTGACAAATATTCATTGACCTGGGACGGGGATCCTGACTGGTGGAGGGTGGACCTGGGGCGAGTGGAGCCTGTGTCTGCAGGGTTCATTGTAGGCAGGTCACGCGGCTCATCAACCCGCTCACCGATTGACATCAGAGTGGGTAGGTTGCACTTAACATTTTACAGCCAACACAGCTATACACTGTGTGGTTAGCAAGTTAAATAAACATAAGGAATTTCAGGTTTGTCAAAATATATGTAAATTGAATCCACAATTTTCATTTTCCTTATAAAACGAAGCAGCACACTGGATCAGGTGATATTGCATTCAATTAAAGCAGCGTGAAGATGGATGCAGTTTATTGTACAGCGTTTATCGACTAGCAAATTTAATACTTGCACAGATAAACACATCATTTTTTTGTATTAAAAACTGAACTGCGGATATTTTCACTGACTAGCCGGACACAGGCTGTCAGCTCACACACACGCTGCGAGAAATATGCTCAATGAACGCTTCAGCAAATAATTAAAGAAAGCTGAATGAAAATTACCCTAAAAAACGGCAGCCATTCAAGAAATGTTTCACGCAAATTTAACAAGAAGAAATTCCGACACTGGAACCGAAATACAAACGGAAATAAACTTTTCATCGCTGAGTGTTTTTTGCAGCCCTGCGAAAATTCTCTGAGCTGTTAATGTTTAGTTTATGGCAAAACTCACTTTCATTCATTGAAAAAAACTGCAAGAGTTTATGAAATTAAGGTTAACTAAACGAAATGGAAAAAGTGTATTCAACAAGTGTCACAAGTCTGCAAATATGCTCATGGACCAGTCTACTCAAAACAAACTGAACAACCACCACTTCAGCTTAAGCTTAACTTTACAGCAGCATTCACTATTGAAAATCTTTTGAGGGATGAGCAATTTTTAAAACTAAAAAGTGACAGACATTGAAAATGTTCTTTTACCTGCACTCGATGCAACGTATCAGTCACCAGCTTCAAACTTTCAATTATTACAAATACGAGGTGCTGTAAAAATGAGAAGACGCTGTTCTCGTTGTTTTGTTCAGTTCTGTTCGGCAGTGGGTCCAGTTTTTGTGCCACGCATCAGACAACTTTCAACAAGCCATTTCTTGAAGCACAACTTGGATATTCCTCTTGCTTATTCCTCAGGTATCTTGTTTCCCACAAGCTTTGGTGACACAATGCTCCACATCATCAAAATAAAGTGAAAACGGTTCTTCATTTTGATCAAATTCGCACATGGCGCCGTATTTGTTTGAAGACTCTTTGAATGGATAACAAACTCGCTTCCTTCGGCTCATGCATCTATGTGAAAGCTGTTCCATCCTCTTTATGCAAAACTGAAACAACTTTTACGAAACCACTGACTATTCACAGCAGTTAACAGCAGATAGATAGATAAACTTTTCCAAAAGTGAAGCTTCTACGTTCTTCTCTGCTAGTTTCATTGAATTCATTCAACTTTGCGCAGAAACGCTGCAACACATCCAAGGTTTTCGCGCCCTTTTCGCTTGTCATGTGATCGACCTATGTTTGCTGTTTTCGGTTTTCTCTTTCTCTGCACTCCTTTCTTTCACTTTTTTGTCTCGATTCTCAATTATATGACTTTATGTCATCGTAGAGTTTGCTGTTTCTATTAAAACAACTATTCTAGTCGGGCTTGCTGGATATGAAATGATCATAACCAAATCGGCGCTAAGCGCATCCTTCGGGTTATTTATCATTTCATATCCAGAGCGACCTCATATAATAATTGTTAAATACCTAATAAATTGGTCTGGTCGTGATTTAAACTTACACTTTTTTATTTCATCATCCCGTTTTTCTTTTTTAGGCTTAGCGCCAAGTGTTCCTCATGGTTCCTTGTGTGTCAGAGGCTTGAATCTCCCTTATGGTCGCCATACATTTTTCTGTCGCCCAACTTTGTATGGAAGATATGTGACTATTATTACCACTCAGTATGCTGATTTGTGGTTCCGTGAAGTCGAGGTGTATTCTGCACGAAGAGGTAAGATATCGGCAACTTGCATTGCTTTTTTTCTTTCTTTCTTTCTTTCTTTGTTTTTTTTTTTTTTTGCTTTTTTCCTCTGTTTTGCCTGTGATTAGCAAATTGATAGAAAAAATAGTTTTCGACCAGTTTTATGAGTATCTAAAAATGTACGACCTCTTAGCTGACACTCAATCTGGATTTAGACCCGGACATTCCACTCAAACTGCCCTTCTGGAAGTTACTAACGAGTGATACCAAAACATAGACAATGGTCTGATAAAGAGAAACACTTTTGAAATCTTGCTTTCAAATAAATAAATCATCGATAAACGGCGCATCATAAGCACTATTTCATAATGAAAATCAGCATTTATAAGAGAGAGTATTCTGCCGTTTCAATTGAATTTGTGCGCCTTGGAGAACCAGAGTTATCACATGTTTGTTTGTTGTAATGGCAGAAATTCAGTCACGCTCGCCAGTGCGCGATGAAAAGAGAAACACTTAAGCGGTCTTCACACGACAAACAAATGTTGGCCAACTCGCATTGGCAAACTCAAGTTGGTGCGTGTGAACGACGCAACAACAACATGTTGGCAAACTGTTGGCGACGAATAGAACTTGCCTCTATTCTCGCCAACTTTTTTACGTGTTGGCAAACTCACATTTGACGTGTGAACGTGTGTTGTTCAATGCGAGTTGGCCAACATTTGCTTGTCGTGTGAAGGCCGCTTTAAGGTAATTCCCCTGAAAAGGATGTGCTATTTAGATTTTTTTCAGACTTGGCACAATTGATAGTCATGCATAGGACATTGAAAAAATGCAATAAAAAGATGGGGTCACCGTGCTTGTTTTCGCCCTGCATACTCGTTGTTCTAAGTGTTTTTACGGAGTTGTGCGAAAAATGTTCTAAGCATGAACAACTGAAGAAAGCTGTTATTTTGTAGCAAAAACTATGAATAGTAGTGAAAACTAGAGCCTAATTGTTTTTCAAGGCTATATTATTTTGATATTGTGATTTCAAATTGCCCGATCTTGCAAATAATGTGAGGAAATTGGACCACTTCGTCATCATCTCAAACTCCCTCCTGGCTCAAGTGCAGAGTTTCACCCCATTTATATATAAATAATCCAACTTCTACTATTAAACTTTTTTTCTCCTTAAAATATGTTTTTCGTGTGCCTATTACGAGTACATTACACCAATAAAAAAGAGGGGTCACCGTGCTCGTTTCTTTACAACACGACAACAAAGGGAAAATTTCAGCTGAAAAAGCTCAATGTCAAGGTAAATTCGCAATGTTTCTAGTGTACGCGCGCACGAGCGCGCGCTAAATGACGCCATAAATTATGCGCAGTAAGGATGCGCCATGCAATTGAAAGGAATCACCTTAAGGGAAAATGAGGCAAATCTCAATGGCCAGCAGCAAATTGGGGAAATGTTGGGGAAGTAGTTCGTTTGTTGTTCAGTGCATTAGGGTTTTTCCTAAAACGAGGAATGCGGAGTGTGGAGTCATCAAAAAGAAAAAAAATGGGAAATGGCAAAAATGGGAAAAAGGAGAAATATTAAAAACAGACGAAATAAAAATGATATAAATACAAAGGGGTACAAAAATACCATAAAAAATACAAATAAAATATAAAAATAAAGAGGAAATTGAATATTTTACTGTGACAAGAACCCAAATAATTGGAATAAGAAATAAATGAAAATCAATAAAAACGAGAACATTTTGTGAAACGTAATGAGTACAAGGTTTCTGTGGGTTATTCTTTTTTTCCAGAGTTTTGATTATTTAATTTTATTTCTGATGTTTGCATGGTCACAACTTGCGTTCGTAGCGATATCTCTGCAGAGTGTAGCTAAATGTCGAGGGTCGAGGGTAAAAAACGAGGGTGGGGGTGATGGTCGAGGGTGAGGGTGAGGGTGAGGGTGAGGGTGGGGGTAGAAAGTGTAAAACTTTAAATAAAATATGTAGAATAAACACAAAAAATAAATTCTGATACCATGGAACCAGTGAAACATTTTTTGAGGCACTAAAAGAAAATAAAAGAAAAAGAAGGAAGTTTCTCAATTCCCCCTGTTCTCTCTTAATGAACTCAGCGCAGCAATGATTCAATTTGAGAAGAACTCTACTATTTTCCCACGGCGAGATAAAGCCGCAAGCGTGTAGTATGTCGACAGCATCTTCACAATGATAAAACCTGAAAGAGGAAACAGTTGAGCTAGCTGTTTCCTCACGTGTGCCAATTAGGCGGAACTTAGCCATTAGAAAAAACCGGAGAGGGGTGTAAATTCCCCCCAAAAAATTCCTGCAAGGGAAACTTGTCTAAAATAAATCCCGCAAGCGGTGGTACCTGAAAAAGTTTTCATGCAGCGGCAAAAACAAAATCAATCAGACAACTGGGCTTCAAAAAAAAATTCATGCAATGACAAATTTTCACCCCCGCCCCTCCTCCCTCCCCCCCCCCGCACCACCCCTCCGGTTCTTTTTTCTAATGATCCGTCCCTAAGATAAAACCGCAAGCGAGCAGCATGTCGTCAGCAGATTAAACTCAAAAGTGAAATAACAAAAAAAAGGAAAGGAAAAAATAGACCGAAATGTTGTTAATTTGGAGATCCACATTACTTTTAACGGTTAGAAAGTCCTATAGAACCAATAACTGATCTAGGGGTACAAACTCATCAGTGTAAAAGAAAACTAAGCATCCAACAAAACAAAAAGAAATTTTTGTGCCTTTCAGCAAATCCACCTTCGAACTGAATACGCTGTCGCCTGTTGGACGTGGAAAAAAAACAGCAAGTAAATTAAAGACGTAAGCGTTACGCCGATTAGTAACACCTCAAATTAAAGATTGGAGGAAAAATTAATTAAATACTCAAGCAGTTTAAGGGGGCCTGGGTCAGGGGGCGTTTATTAGAGGAAACGGTTTTTTGTAATAAAAGAGCCCAGGGGAATGACATCGAAACGAAATTCTGCACACAGGAAGTTCTCATCATCCTTAACATTTTGACGTGCAATAAACGTTATCATGGATCACGTGACGTGTCACGAGAACATTTCTTTGAAATCATCACTTATTTGAGAAGTAGGTGAGGGATGTAGGATATAATATCGAATAAAAACGCTTTTCTTATGAGTATTAATTATTTCCAGCGTCTCACGTTTGGAGTGACCGTCCATCGTTCTCAACAAAAAAGTTGTGAGGGCAAAGATCATTTTTCGTCCCAGAATTCAACCTTTAGCTGTTGATAATTTAAAAACTAAAACTCATGAGCAATCACTCCAAACTTAAAACGTTAGATATGCTAGATTTATATTAAAAACGCTGATTTATTTATCTGTAAACTTAAAATCCGCCACTGCATCGCTGATTTAAGAATTTTTCAAATTTTGATCACATGACTGATCACGTGATCAAATTTATACCTTAAGGCAAACAAGGACAACAAGATTTAATTTCAGGGTAAGTTTCATCCGGTTCTAGGCAATCTGGAGAAAGATATTGGTGATCAACCATATTTCTGAACATATTTCTAAACCCAGGCCTTAAACTGCTTGAGTAATAATAATAATAATAATAATAAAAGGAATAAAATGATGTACTTTAACAGAAATAACGAAATGGCGTCCCGCAATGTTCTACGTTTCAGGTTTTATCATCGTGAAGATGCTGTCGACATACTGCATGCTTGCAGTTTTATCTTGACGTGGAAAAATACATGCTGCGCTGAGTTCATTTAGAGAGAACAGGGAGGAATTGAGAAACTTCCTTCTTCTTCTTCTCTTTTTATTTTCTTTTGGTGCCTCAAAAAATGTTTCTCTGGTTCCACGGTATCAGAATTTATTTTTGTTTCTATTCTACATATTTGATTAATTTGTTCCACTTTCTACCCTCACTCTCACCCTCACCCTTGACTCTCATCCCCCACCCTCGACCTTCACACTCGACCCACACCTTCACCCTCGACTTATACTCACGACCCTCGACATTTAGCTACATTCTTCTCTGCGCAGTACATGACATGACATGACATGACATTCTTGCAAGCAAAATGCAGCTGAACTAATCAGAACAAGAGGTTCTCGCGATGTTTATTTCATGCATGGAGATAAACTAGCGCACTATTATTAGCACATAACAATTCATAAGGCACTTGACGATTCATTTTAAAACATCACAGCATCTCATTTCAACATCCTTTGCTAAGGCTGCATTCATTATGTATAGTACGGGCGGGGGCAGAGGATTTTTTTAGACAGTGCAATATTTTCAGGTCCCCCATTAATCACAACAGATTTTTACAAATCCCCCCACTTGATCAGAAAGAAAAACATACCCCCCCCCTCCCCTCCAAACACACACAGACAGACTTTAAAACAAAGGAGAGAAAGGCTGTTACAGTCCAGCAACATTTCGGGAGTAAAAAATAGGCTGTGAAGAAGAGCATCAATACCTCACAATCAAACTTGGGCAACTTCAAGAAAACATCAAGAGACTTTTGACTGTGGGGAATGATTTAAAATAATAAATCACTTCTTCTGCTTTCAAGATCTAGCGTTCAACTAGATCAAACTTCTAAGGAAAATGCATGAAGAAAGAGAAGAAAAAAAGAGATCAAAAGAAAAGTAAAAACAGAAAAAAGAAAAGGCTACATAACAGATGCACAGAAATATTGACCAAGTTGATCCCTGACAAATCAAAGTCATCACAGCTTTGTCAGCTGGTGATGGAAGAAGAAAACATTCCAGTTAAAAAACAAATGCAATGCCAGGAGCTGAAGTTAGAGGAACTGAATAAGCTCAAACCCAAATCTTGAGGCAATGAAGCACCTGAAATCTTTAAACATATTTTCTGGCGATGCTCTTGTCCCTGTTCACCTTGCCATCCACAGGCTTGTGGGAAGCCTTCTGTACGCCATGCTGCTGCTGCTGATAAGGACGATGATGATGACCATGACTACGACCATAATTCTGGCAGTGGTGGCAATGAAAATGATGATCAGGATGATTACATTTATAATGATGATTGACAATATATACATAATTATTGGGCCTTTAAAAGAACAAAGGTCTTCCTGTTTGAATTTCATTATATTATCAACACTTTCTTACATATATGATACCTCCACAAAAATATTTGCATTCCCCCTTCATGTTATGAAAAAAACTTGACGTCCCCCTTTTCCAATTCCTAAATTTTGAGATCCCCTCTCAAAATCCTCTGCCCCCCCCCCCCCCCTTGTAGTATACATAATGAATGCAGCCTAAGTCTGTTATCACTAAATACTACCTAGGCACAATTAGGAGAAAATATGGCTTCTATTACAGAAGAAATATAGTTTTGTTGATGAACACAATGATTTTAGAGCATGAATTTTGATATCTTGTCATTCATGCTGTAATAATTAACAATTATTCACCTAAGTGGAGGTGAATAGTGGTGGATATTTATGAAGCAGCGAGGTAAATATCCACCACTTTCACCGACACTGAGGTGAATAATTGTTTTAGTATATACCACACAAGCTGAATAATTAGCTGACAAAACCGTTTCTTTATGTGTGACAATATACCGACAAACGGTCGGAAATTGTAAAATCTCGTGCGCCAGCTGCTCGGAGGTGAATAGTCCTTGCTAATCACCTCCTAGTTAACCAATCAGAGCGCGCAAAAAGCACTATTCACTTGTGTGGTATATACTAATCAACAATTATCCACCGCATAGTGAAGGGAAATAGTGATCAGCCACACTGAACCGAAAAGACACTAACCCTGCTTATAGGAGTCCCTTTTTTCAACAACAACTGAAATTTAATGGAGGTGAGACTCTCTCATATCTCCATAGGAACTCGAGAAGGTACTCTAGTGTTCCTGAGCGCAGTTCAACGCGAATAAATCGATAATTCTTGAATCGCATCACAACTTTTTTTGCTGATGCAAATCTATATGATTATATTTTAATGGCTAGTTAATGCAGTTGAGGTTTCAGCAATGGCCGTTAAATTGATGATGTACAACGTTTGCATTCTGAATGACCTTTGACAGTGCAGCCAGTTTTTTATTGTTTTTGACTCAACTTTGAGTACTTTGTCATATCGTAGTTATGATGTACTCCCATCATCATGCAACATTATCCGGCATCTCTATAAAGTTCTTCTAGGTTCCAATGCTTTTGAAGTTTTCAGAGGTGTAGAATTCTCTAGCCCTCCCCTTTTCCACCCCTGCCTCCTTTCCCTTTAAGCCCAATACCTGTTTTGTACCAGCACGACCAAAGAAGTTCTCAATTTCCGCATTTTGAACAAAACACGAAGTTTGTTTAAGAACAAGCCGAAGACTATGAGCAGTCTCTCTTCCCTCTCAATCGCGCGTCATGTTTTTATGTAATAAGGCAAATATATTCTCCTTAACTAATCCCTGCAAGGAAAGAGGGAATACGGGTAGCCTAAACAAGCCGATTGTGCCATTTGAGAGCTATGCATGTCACAAAATGGCTTTATTACACCCATTTTGAAATCACTGGTGATCCTTGCAATCTGATTGGCTCTCAATGGTGCAATTTATTCCCAAATTGCACCATTTTTTTACTCTAAATGGCATCCTTTCCATAACCCAACAAAATGAAAATGAAATAATAGAAACCTATCAAATTTCATGAATAAACAAATATTAATATTGACAAAAAAACTGTGTGATTTGAAAATGGGTGTAATAAAGTGGTAATTAAACTTTGTATCATGCAATTTTGTCTGAAATCATACTTGTGAATTCAGATTGAACTCGTGCTGCGCGCTCATTCGATTTTGAAATCACGCCTATGATTTCAGACCAAATTGCACGCCACTCAGTTCAATTACCATTATTAATCATCATTTTAAACAAGGCTAAAGGAAACCTTCAAAGACAAAGCAGTGCTCAATAACATATCAATCAACTAACCTTGACCAGTGTCAGACATGGCTAGCTAAACATGCTCATGTGACATCTGTTCAAGTGTTCAACCTGGCACAAATTGGTTACAGCAAGTAGCCCAGAATTTCCATGCTATGAGCTATTAGTGCGTGCACGACTTTATCTTCGTGTGAATATATGTGGAAACTTCTACTTCTGATTGCATGGCTCCTGCATTTTGCTTGCAACAATTTTATGTCAGGTACTGCAGAGATAACTATCGCTACGAACGCAAGTTGTGACAAACAGTGCATCAGGAATGAAATAAATAATTAAAACTCTGGAAAAAAAAAATAACCCACAGAAACCTTGTACTCATTACAGATCAGAAAATGTTATCATTTTTATTCGGGTTCTTGTCACAGTAAAATATTCAATTTCCTCTTTATCTTTACATGTATATTTCATTTGTATTAATATCATTTTTATTTCGTCTGTTTTTAATATTTCTTCTTTTTCCTATATTTTCTTTTTGATGACTCCGCACTCCGCATTTTATGAACAACCATTGCATTAGTATGAAAAAAAAGTCCATCGTCTGTTCACTTACAAGACTCCATTTCCTTTTGTGATACATTTGAAATTAATTTTCATTTGGTTTCCCTCTTGTCCTCCAGTGCTTTGAACACTTCACTAACCAAAATAACTAGTGAAGTGCAAAATGCACTAGCCAAAATGGAATTTTTACCAATCGGTGGCCAGTTGGCTACCATTAGTCTCAAGCCGTGATCATCGTCTGTGCAAAATAAGCCCTGCCTGGGCCAGCCTGGTCCAGTAAATGGATGAAACAATGCTTGGCCTTGGCTGGCCCAGGCCAGTGAAACTTGGGTCTGTGGAGAATTCTGCTGGCCTGGGCTGGCCTTGCCTTTACTTGGCCAGCTAATACAAGTTGTCAAGAGAGCTTTCACTGGCCTCAGCTGGCCCTGACCAACCTAAGTCAGCATATGCTGGATTTTCAACTAAGGGGGAAGCCTGTTCCAGGTGTTCGGATTGTGCTGATCAGCAAAGCTGGTTATTGCGATAACGAAAGATGTTGCAGCGAACAGGAAAGACCAGGAAAGACTGTGGAGAGGGGGTCTCATGCAATTTCTTTACATTTTTTTATCCTTATTAGTAACTAGGTACTGTGAAATTCTTGACGTGAAGAAACCGAGACCTTCTCTCAATGATGTTTATGCAAATTTTTCACGTGAACGATCGTGGCCGCTGTCAAGCGACCATGCTCAAGTTTCCCCGGTTTCTTGCCGGTTTTTTTGCCCGTAACTCCAAAAACACCTCTCCTTTTCGCAAATTCTAGCACGGCAACCTTTCAGAAATGGACCAAGACTAGCAAAACCGACCCGCTTTTGAGACGAGAGATGTTTTCAGAGTTTTTTTTTTCTGCCCGGCTCTTAATCTCTACTCCCAAACCGGAGAGTCAAATTCATCTCTCTCTTCATGGTTTGGCAAGCAGAGAAAACACGACTGGCTTCTTTCAGCCGTGTTAGACTTATGGATCTTAAGACTTCATGATGTCCTTCGATCACCGAGCGAACAGGCAAATTCACATAATTCGATTAAACCAAACAAGCTAGCGCGGATTCGGCAGACACGTTGCGTAAGTACCAATGTTTTAACCGCCAAAACTTTTAACCGCCAAAACAATTCTTTCTACCTATCAATCATTTCATGTCCAGTTTCAGTTTTACCCTTCAGTTACGAGCATTTGACGCTAAGTTTTCAAATAAAGAAATAAAGAATACCCTTGGGCATTGCTTCATGCATGTTAATAAGGCAGACATATGAAGGGCTGAGGGCATAAACTGCCTATGTGTAATTTTCGGCCGTTTTTTTAGTTCGCTTGGATTTGTCCAAATTTTCGCATGTGAACTGCATTTTGATTCAAAAACATTGTCCCGTATTTTTTTTCACCGATTTCGTTTTCGTTTTCGAGAAATAACGTATGCAAAAAAAACACCTAAAACTACACATAGGCAGTTTATGCCCTCAGCCCTTCAATTCTGAAAGTGTGTTTGAAAGTGTTAACTACTGAATACTTGATTTGTTCAGATTGAAAATTTTTCAGCTTAACCGAGTCTTCAAAAAACGTTGACAGGGTGCCTTTGTTTGTTCCCTTTCAGGCAAGGTTGGTAGAAAATACACATATAAGCTTACTTAGGATTTAGCTAGGCAAGCCACTAGGTATACAAAAAATAAATATATTTTACCGCACTGTTTGAAAGATTCCAAGTCATAAAAGAATGTTGAGGACAGTCATTTAAAATACTTTAGAGAAAAGAAATAAACTGGTTTTGTCGATATCAGAGCATTTATTTGCACTGCAACCTTTTTACCAGATCACATAATAAGACAGAGATGTGACCTGTAACGCGAAAACATACATGTACACTAACGGCTATCTGTTCCAATGGCGTTTTGCCGTGCACTCGCCGTTCATCAGCCGTTCAATAAAATTTGTACCAGTTTGCACGGCTTGTGTTATCTGGTCAAAAAACATTGCGCCTGTTCACACGGCTTGTCTTATCCGTTCAAAAAAATTGCAGCCGTGCGCACGGGTTGTGTTATCCGTTAAAAAAAAAAAAAAAAAATAAAACTTCAGCCTGTTATTAAACCGTTCAGAAAGTAATAATTATTTATAGTTCGACCGTTTGCACAGCTAGGGTTATCTGTTCAGAAAAATTCTCACCCGCTGTTCATCAGTTCAGAAAAGACACTCAGTCGCATAAACAAGTCCGGTTACCCGTTAAAATATACTCCTCAAGTTTTCGTGCTTCCTGTTTGTTTTTTCCTTTGTGACTTCAGAAAAATGAAGCTATGCAATCTTTCAGAACGCTAACAAACGTGTATGTTTACTAAACTCAAACTTCAGACAAAGTCGGTCGATTTCGACTTTGTGCGGTTGTCATTGTGCAATTTCACCCGCTGTTCAGCAGTTCAGAAAAGACACTCAGTTGTATAAACATTATTCCAGTAACCCGTTCAAAGCAAATAAAAGATTATACAACCTTTCGAATGGCTACGAATCCTGCCGCATATTACCAAAGTCTCATCAAAATGAAGATGTTATCCGATAAAAGCATGTCAATCGCTATTGTGAAGTCGAATTTCACACACAAAAATTTTGCATAATTATTGCACTTGGCATCCCAAGTCTACCAAGAATCTACAATCGCTAAAATCCTTTGCAAGGTGGCTATTCTTGACGTTCTTTATTACTTAATATACGCTTCGAATTTTTGCGATAACTGTTTGTTTTTAATAATAATAATATACCACATTTATATTGCGCATTTTCTATGCAATATTCAAATGCGCATTACAACACTGCCCGAGGGACTTTGCCAGACTGCTTATCACGCAGTTTACAATTAATAAAGTTGAGTTATGAGTGCCCCCGTAATGTCAATATCAAATTAAGACAGACACTAGGCATGGTCACTGCCAGAGTTTTCTTACGTCCCTAATCTACCCTACTACTGTGCGGGAGGTCACGCGTTCAAAACCTCGGCCGGACCAACACTCAGGGTCTTTAAATAATTGAGGAGAAGTGCTGCCTTTGTAATGACATCTATCTTTGTTATGACATCTAGTCTTCTCAGATAAGGACGAGAAACTGTAGGCCCCGTCTCACAACTCTTCATAATTCTCTGATTCCGTGGGATGTAAAAGAACCACTAGGGACATAACAAAACTCTGGCTGTGACCACCCCTAGTGCTGACCTGTTCCATTCAGCAAGTGGCCGGCTTGGCGTGATATCCCAAAAAGGCTTATAGGTGCATGAGGCCATACGTATAACAGCCATAAGTCAATGGGACTTTGCCGAGTGCTGAAATCATGTAGATGTAGATGTATTGCACTTGGCTTGAATCCCAAGTCTACCAAGAATCTACAATCGCTAAAATCCTTTGCAGGGCGGCTATTCTTGAAGTTCTTTATTACTTAATATACTCTTCGAATTTTAATGCTTACAATTTGTCTTTTTTCTTCCCAACAAGACCAAAATTATTCCAAGAATACAAATACATGCAGAACGCGAGTTATCATTTCGGCAACACAAGGACAAGACAATAGTGCTATTTCATACATTGACAGAAAATTCTTGAAACTACAATGTATTTCGTGAGCGGCAATTAGAAAATCTAAAACTAGTCAGAGTTATCTAGCTTTCCAAAGAGACCACTATCAACGATAGATTCCTTTGCAATTCTGAAGAATTGTCTTTTAACAGGTCAGTGAATTCTTCGGACAAATCTTGTTCTTTACAAGTGTGATTCAATCCGCGCAAAAGTTTTTACCTAATTAATCAATTTTAAGTATTGTCTCTTTTGCCTTAGCGTTCTTACCATTATTGCCGCGATTTTCTTGTATTGTTTCTATGCAAATATTTTAGAGTTTTAGTCAGTACCTCATTAGCATTTTACAATTGATTATCATATAAGCGCATGTTAAACAATTTTATCCTTCAACTTGCAAATGACCGTTGATCGGTCGAAACGTCGTTGTTTTTTAGCGTTAACTTTTATAGTAAAATCCGTTTCGAAAAATTTGTTGATTCGAAATCTTGTTCTGATGCATAAATTACTTGGTATTTATGGTTTGCTACATCCTTCAATACACTGTTACTGAAAGCAACTGCCTTCAGACCAAAGTCATTTGATTTGACCTGTTCGTTGATTATGCTTTTCAACGGTGCTACAACCAAAATAGAACAGAACATGCTTGCATCCTTTGCATCAAACATTCTTCTACAAAACCGAAAATCCCAAATTACTGTCTGCTCTGTTTTGTTTTGTCTGTCAACAGGTTGTAAACGACTTCTCCTGACAGCATGCATTGTCTGATTAGCCAATTGCAATTATCTGTTGTCTGTGTAACGGGAAATTACATTCAGAAATCTTGCAACTTCGTTGCTCACTCAGCCACTTCACGGCCTACATGTAGACAGCTCGCTCCTCTCCGCTTTTGTGTTGTGAGACTCAAGAGGTCGATTTGTTGCAAGTCTACGGGAAATTCTGAAGGTGATACAAAGAGAAAAGGATGCAGAAAAGGAACTGCTACTGCTCGCAGTCTATTGGCGCCGTGAAGATCATAATTCGAGATTCTCGGCGCAAACATATTGCAGAGATAGTGTGGTTCGATAAGACCTTTGTATATTTGATTCGAACTGATCATTGCGCTATCGTTGCGCTACCGTTTGCAAATATCAAACACTGCGTTGTGTATGCAAATTAGCTTATTGTGAATGTTATGCGGTAAGTATAAACATCGCTCGCCGTTCTTATTAACACAAAGAGATAGTTTTGTCGTCCTAAAGTGAAGGTAGTTCCCTGTACCTTTGTTACTGGTAGACATTAACGAGAAATATGTGTAGTGTTTCATTTTCGAGCTTTAAAACGTTCTGAGTTTTAAAACATCGACTCACTGTGGAATGGTGGTTTTTCGTAGCTTCGTGTAAAAGCAATCCGATTGTCGATTCAAAAAAATTATTATTGTCTTTACCCATTCAACTGTTCTCAGTGATCCATTCGAAAAATAATTATTTTATGTAGCTGCTCTCAGTTAAAGCCCTGGCTAAATGATGGTTTAGCCGCCTCTCTACACTTTGCATTGAAATGGTTTGCCATGTTTGATTTCAATGATTACATTTTTCGCGTTGCGAACAAAATTGATCAATAGCTTAGCCACCCCAACCAACAAAGAGTGCAAAGCCGGTAAAAAGAAACCAAATGAACTACATAACATCGAAATCGGCGTTTGGTCAAACATTGTTTGTCTGTTTTAGCTACGCAACGACGTTTATGTTTGACAAACATGATGTTGGACGAAAAATAATTTGATTGTTTGATCGTTGAGCCGTTCAAAATGTTTCCACAGCCGTTCATCATAACCGTGTCAACCGGTTTGGCCATCCGTTTGTTATTCGTTCACTAGCCGTGCATTTTGCCGTGCAAACGAACAGCCGTTAGTGTACGTTTTCGCGTGAGAGGTCACCGTCTTAATTATTTATAACACTCACTAAATGTTCGATTCGTAGCGCTTCGAGCAAATAATAGTTCATCCACTGCGTCCACTGGGAAACAAGAAACTTACACAGTTTGTTGGCTGATCCTGTTGTAAATGGTTGCTCCTTGAAAAGGTCCTCCATACACCATTTTGCTTAATTTCCAAAGACGCAAGTTTGATGAAGTGACAGGATGAAGTGATTTTTGTTCATTTTCGGATTTGACTGTTGCAGTAGTTTTTCTTTCACTTGGACCACTTCAAGTTGATAAAACCACACAAAAATGTTTCCTCTCGTCTCTCGTACTTATATAAACCGTGTGTATCCTCAGTTTCCAACTAACCGATCGCATCGCACTTCAGTCCGCCATGTTGAATTTGAACAAGCTAGTTCCCAGGAAGGCCGTGAGGTCATGAACTCATGCGCACCTCGACTTGAATGATTTTATCTTCTGTCGCGTGGGTTTGAACAGATACAGAGGAGGGTTATGGATTTTACGACTACAACACATTACTTGAAGTGAAGAAAATGACAGACATATGGTTCAAAAGCCACAAAATGTCCCAGACTGTCTAGAGAGAAAGGTTAGATGTTGAAATGGATTGTTTGGGTGACAGATATTTCTCAACTCATCATCGCTCGTCAGACGTTCGAACTTTTCATCTCCAATTCTTTTTTGTACTTTCCCTCATAGTTCTTTAGTTCTGAAGTGCTAACGTTCTAGAATTGAGAAGATATGATAAGCATATGGTGATTTGAAGGACTAGAAGTCAGAATTCCTGAATCGTTTGCTTATCACTGTCGAACTCGAAGGAATCGTTTAATTTATTTGAATCAGATCTTTCGATTGCAACAAGTTTCTGTCAATAATGAAATTAAATTATTGACTGATCATTTGAGCATCACTGACATTAATGATAAACTTTGCGTGGAATTTATTCGAAAAATGTCAGTCAATGGAGATACAGTGTAAGAAATTTGTAGACCTTTTCCATATAAAGAGTGTTCACACACTTTGAACCATTCCTTTTTGCACGGGTGACAACATTCGGTAGTTCTTCGAATAGCCCACCTTAATATCCAACTGTCCAGTAAGTCCCAAATCAATGCTCTATTCCGGTCACACACCTCCTCCTGGAAGACATCTTTCGTCTTCAATTCTTTTAATTTTGCCAAAAGTTCTGTTATTATCTTAAGGTATTATTTATTTTGCGCCATTTCAATTTTTGTGCTGAAGATGCTTTTTAATCATTATGTTTTGTATTCCATGTTCCAGTAGTCTTCTGAAATGTTCCTTGTTTCTGGTTTTATTGTAGCCTGTGAGCAAGTTCTCTTGGGGGGTGGGGGGGGGGGGGGGGTAGAAGGAGGGGAAAATGGAGAGAGCGCTTGCAACAATCTCTCTGCGATTTGAATCCCGCCGCTAATGTTCCCTGTGGCTTCCGGCTGCCTGAGCTGTCAAAATCTGGCCAATCAGCACAAACAATAAATTAGTTTCTTCCGTTGAACAGGAAGGACACGAAGGAACAACTTCCCCTATCCCCGGGAGAGCTTGCTTGAAGGCTAGTTTTATTGATTCCCTGACAGGACAGGATGTAACTTATTGAGTCAGACAATAAGTCCAAAAAGCAGACTCTAGGCACCCAATTAATATTATTTTATTTTGTATCAATCTAGAGTTTGTCTCTGACAGATAAATTCTATCTAGTACAACTTCGGCTATTGTTTGTCTTGACAACTTATCAACGTGCATTTATCTTTGAAGTTGATATGCGCAACAGAACAATGGGTCATATATTCTGAGAAGTGAAAAGATAATATATATACTGAAGTTCCCATTTTATTACAATCATCTGACAAATTTACATTCAGACAATCTGTTTTGCCAGCCATATCATGTGAAGCTTTTATTCAATAACTCGACTCATTTTCATACCAGGTCCATAGTTTCATTTTTTAGTAACCTGAATGATGTAAATGAAACGTAGAGGGAAAGGAAAGTGACTTCATATAATTAAGTAAACATACACTGTACCACTTTTTAATGCAAAAAATAACTGTTTCAGCTTGTCACATTCAAGCAATCGGTGTGGACAGCAGGCATGAGATCCCAAGTAGCAGCTTCACAGCCTCGTCATCAAGGGCTGGCAATGTACCTGATGAAGGTCGACTGTATGGGGATGGTGCATGGTTACCCAACAGTAACAGTAACCCCAAAGACTACTTACAAATTCACCTGCAGTACGTGTTCTTCATCTGTGCTGTAGCGACTCAAGGAAATCCACGAGCTGATCAATGGACTTCAGAGTACAAGCTGCTTTTATCACTGAACAGTACAACTTGGATGACTTATAAAGAGAACGGTGCGGATAAGGTTAGTAATGAATGCATTCAACACAGTCTTATAATTTGCTTGGAATTCGTGATCTAATGGCCTCCAACATTTGCTTTAAATTATTTACTTGAAGGCTGTTTGTACATAGACTCTGATGTTTTATACAAGGTATGCTCAGGGTTGGAATTAGTACTAGCCCGCTTGCCCATGCCATAGTAAAATCCGCCAAGTGAACACAAGTCATCGATCACTCGTGTAACTTTCTGGTTTTCATCTTGTTCTAAATATCTAAGTATTAGCTTTCTTGTTCCACTTTCCCGTCAGGAAATCTCCAACAAACCAGGTGCCAACTTGGTAATTGCTACCTTTGTCAAAAGCAAATAATGGCTTCTGTCTCGTGATAATTTACAGTGCCACAGTGCCCCTAGGCTATGGAATGCCTTACCCATGGACATTAAGCTTAGTCCATCAGTCTCTGTTTTTAATAACAGACTAAAGACGCATCTTTTCAGAGCTACTTATAATTAATTTCTTGTGTATTTATCTTTTTATACATTTAGGTTAATCTTTTCTTCTGTATACATGTAGTTTTTAATTTTTGATTATGGGCTTGAAATTAAAAAGAATCTTAAGTTGCTTTTTGGCGACTAGCAATAAAAAAATAGTCGCCAAGTGTAAAAATGTTGTCACCAGATAGTATAAGAACAGAAATTTTGGCCAAAGGCCCTGAGTCAGTTTGAATTACTTTGCATTAAAATGACCTAAAATATGAAAACAAGAAAGAAAACAAGAAATTCTGCGAGAATTTAAAAGTGGCCGTTTTGATTATCCAAGCCGGATTAATGTACAGGATAAGTTCAAGTTGATCGTAATTCAAATTTTTGTCACCTTTCAGTTGGCATGACAGACAATTCGTGACTCCGAATGATAAAGAATTTAAAATTCAATATTGAATTTTAAGACGATTTTGGTGGCCAAGTGGGTTAAAGCTCTCCTTCCCTATTGCGATGGTAGCGTAGGGCTGGTGGTTCGAGCCCCAATGGAATTATTTTTTCTTTTATCATTTTTTTTCTATTCCTTTTCACTTGTTTTTCTTTTTCTTTTTCTTTTTTTAACGCTTAAGCTGTAAACCTATTTTGCAATTTAACACGGAAAAGTACTGAACCGATTCTATGGATATTCGCTACACGAGAAACCAAGGCCAGTGGAAGCTTGACAAAACACTGGCACTTCGATTTGTTTGACAATTTCAAAGAAAGGGAAGAATTTGGTATAAATCTGCGTCTTCTATTTGTTGACCAGTTTCTCGACGATAACCTATATCTCCAATACTACTAAGCTATGTTCAAACAACGCCACGCAAAAGAGCTGTTGGTTAATTTCACTTCCGGTATTGCACCATCACTAGTACTTCCGGCATTGCATCCCATTCATCACTAACTTGGTCAATTATTTTTTTATCTTCAAAACCGGGTGAAAAGGAACGCTCAAGTAATTTCATTTTGTATAAGAGGTACATTGGAGTAATTCAATTCTGATGTAACATTTCTTTTTGAAAGGATTTCGCCATTTCCAACTCTCATCCCTGTATTTTATGGCCACCAAAATCTACAAATTCAGTTTAAAAACATTTTCCGTCTTCCGAATAGCTTGAGTTAAGATCGGACTTCCGCTCATTGGTGTTGTGAAATACTGCTCAAAATAAACGCTTTCAAATAAATTCCTTTGCTATTGGACGTACATTGGAGTAATTAAATTCTGAGAAAACATTTCTTTTCTCTGTAACCCTTGGGCATTGAAACGGATTTTAAAGAGACGATATATAAAATATAACTTCTTGTTATTATAACACTTTTGCAATTGACCAAATTGGAATAATTTAATTATTCCAATTTGGTCAACTTGTAAAATGTCAGCAAACTATCTAGGAACTAAATTTCTGTGAATGGTGTTAAAATTAAGAAAAAGAAAGAAAAACATGCCATCCTGTGCTTACGTTCTTGTCAAAACCTAAACTTTGGTTGTTTCACGTTACTGTTTTGTAGAGGGTCGACGGTAAAAAAATGTATTAAAATGTAAAACGCATGTGCAGAGCAATTGTTTTTGTATAGGTAATCACATGATTTCGAGTGCAATTTGGAATAAATAAGCACAAGTAAATTTTTTCAAAGGCTCACAAAATTGCACGAGCCCGTAGGGCGAGTGCAATTTGTGGTCTTTGAAAAAATTTACAAGTGCTTATTTATTCCAAATTGCACGAGAAAAATCATGTGATTACTTATTAATAATATACATGAAAAAATTGCGAGATAGCTTCTTAACGTTGCAGAAGCAATGCAACGAAGCTAAGGTGAACCAAAACAACAGTTTTCTCCATGTTTTTAAAGCGTTTTTAGCTGTAAAAACTGGCTAAACAATTACAGGCTATAGCTATAAGGCTACTTTGTTTGCTAAGTGTCTATCAAGCGCTGTAAACATTACCTTCAGGCTTTCTAGTTCGTTATCTTCGCCTTGTTTGTCCTTGTTTGTTTATTAATCTCAGCGTCACTCCATCAACGGACTCGTAATTCCAATTACGTCGGTAATTCCCTTCTCTGGACACCACTGTTTCCAAACAGACAGCTAAAATACAGTGCTTTTCGCAGCCGTTTCTCCTTTTTTAGAGCTGTTTTGCAGCTTCTCTGCTGTTATTGCGGTCACGAAGAAAGAAAACCTGCTCAAAAAGCCAGCCATTGTTTTGGCTCGCAGAGTCGCTTGCAGCTCTTCAGACTTTGCGCCATTCAGAGGCCGCGTTTGATTGGCTCAATCGCAGCGCCTTTGTTTATCAACCAATCAGAATCCTCAGCTTTTTACCTTGTTTTGCACTGTATTTCCTTTTTACTGCACTGAATTACCTTTTTTCTGCACCGGTGTTTCCTAAAAACTGCACTTCTCTTAGCCAATCAGAATCGAGAAATTTTTTCATGTATATTATTAGCTCATTTAACCTACATGTATTGCTTAGTGACATTCTCGTTGACGTTCCTGTCCTTGTTTCTTGAACTTTCTTATAATATTATCACCTAAGTACAAGGCCTGAAGTATTACGTACATCCATCTTGAAAGAATGTTTATTGCACCATTATCTTGACATTGTATTCTGTTCTCAATCTATTCAATAATAATTGAGAGAGCCCTTTACTTTCAGAGAAAGTTCTTGCATTCTGGTAATTTCGCGAAAGTAGCAAAGTATATTACTCAGGGTTTCCTTGTTTACTAATAAGTCATTCATAATTTATGGAAAGTCGCATGTGCTTTCTGAAAGCACGCAGAAAGGCCGGTCCAAACACCTGACGGTTTTTGCACAAAACCGTTGTTATGGCTTCAACATCGTGATTGAGATTTGAAGTCGATACTTGAGTCCCACTTTTTTGCAGCAAAAGAAAAACAAGCCTTCGGTAATTGTTTCTAAACGTTAGTCTTCAATTTCTCAAAGAAATATATGTAGTCACCAAAGTGGCAATTAAACCAGAACTTTTAGTCGCCAATTAAAAAGTTTTAGTTGCATTGGTGACCGTATCGGTCGCAATTTTGAGCCCTGTGATTGTTAAGCGATATAGAGCTTTTTTTATATACCGCTAAAGAAATAAAATTATTATAAGTATTGTTTATATGGCAAGTCTTCAATATATCAGCTCCTACCGAATGTTTACAACTTTGTGGCTTGTTGTTTCATGGCGTAAACTTATTGCTCGATTGCAATTATTGTGTCACCATTGCCTCTTTGATGTCAATCAAGTTGAGAAAATTAAGAAGCAAGGACAATGAGCAGAGATCATCCGGGTTAGCTGTTCGGGGTGAATGATGATTAATTTTAGGGATATATGTGCAAGGTAATGCTGTTGCAAATGTGTATAATTATGTGCCTGGACATGTTAACGTTGTGTTTGCTCATCCAGAAGTGCTTGTCATTTGTAAGAAATGCATATCAGATGTTTATTAAAAAAACGTAGTCTGCACATGTCATGAAGGGCACTACATCTGGGACTGCTTACTGAATGACTTCAGCAATTTACTTGTGACTTTTGATAGCTTTTGCAGCAGTTTGGCTCTCACTGGGCTCATTCATGCTGTCACATACAGTATGTACAGTACCGCTCAAACGTACATGTAAGTTACCAGTCGCGTCGCGTTTCCTGCACTACGCGATTCGCGTCGTGCAAGAGTCACTAAAGCGGAAATTTTTGGCATAAATTTTGGGTGATTTTGCAACGTGACATCAATTAAATTCGCGTAACACTTTTCAAATGCAGCTATTGTTCTGTCGAATTTGAGTCGTTCATAGGTGTAGTTCACTTCTGTGCAAATAAATATGGCATCATTGAGGTCATTACAAATCGAAAACTTGTAAGCAAACCGACGAATGATCAATTGCAAATGATAAGCATAATTCGTTACTCCCGTTAGCGCTGAATTTAGTTGAATTTTTATGAGGGTGTCAATGGGGTATAGCTCTAGTCAGTTAACAGCTAAAAAAAAGCCATTTAGTCAGTAAACTGTTAGAAAAAATGGATTTAGTCAGTAAACAGCAAAAAAAGGAGATTAATCAGTTAATTTATATGATTTCATGACTTTTATGAGCTGTAGAACTGATGGTCTCCTCTTGCAAAGTAAGCCATGCATGATTGAAATAAATCAGTTAAATGAGATAATTTTGTTTACTGTATTGCACAATTAATGCTCCATTGATCTCGTTTGGACTCCTACGTGTATGAGCACATTTTGTTGTTTATACAGTTACGATAGCCAAAAAACGTCTTTATACGCTAAACAGTTAACCCCATTGACACCCTCTTTTATCGGTTCTGTCGTCGATACGTTTAAATAGTCGTGTTTTCTAAATTCGTTGAGGACATAATCAAGAGCTAGTTCGGCACAAGCAAATGACTAATGAGCGGCTGGGTTTTCCTTTTGGATCGCAAATTTGCATAAAACCGCAAAACTTCTGTCTGTTTAATTTGAAACCTTCCACTCAATATGACCGAAAAATTCATGAGAAGCCAAGGAATAGAACCCGAAACAGAACGGAGTTTATTTTATTTCCTTCTTTGTGCACGAAAAATTTTATCATGTAGAAATCTGAAGTTCATTCTGCCAAAGGTGAAGATGCATAACTTTGGGTAGTTGTATGTGAAATGTTTTCAATTGTTTATTTGTCCCGCCGGTGCTCAATCGTATATTTTCTACTTCGAAAGACCGGAACACATTTTCCTGGCCATATCTTTGTAAACTTGTGCAGATTTTAATCCAGTAGAGTTTGTCCATGGAAAATAGATTTGCCGAAGAGTAAGTAGTTCGGAAGCCTCGCACGTGCTCCGCTTAATTACGCCGGTCTTCTTATCTACGGCTCGATCTGTTTTTAATTTGCCGCTTGAAACTCCATGCCAACTCGCCAACATTTTCAATTTTTTTTAATGGCTAGTTGTCAAGAATCAGATGAATAGAAAACTAACAAAAAGTATCAAGCATCAGTCATGGCTCATGGACGAGCCGAAAAATTGGCGGTTTGATGTACAGTGTAGGAAGAAGCTCGTGTCCAGTAAAGCGAATTGAATGCGGTGCGACGACGGTAGAATTCCTCGGAATGCCTCCACTTCAAAAGACTGAAAAGCATGTTCATGTACATCATATTGTGTATGTAGGTTTTTTTAAGTTATTAATATGTTGACCTCAGTCTATCAAAATTCAGGGGCACCCAACGAAAATATAGTTCAAAACCACTTAAACATAGCATTGTTGAACGTATTTTAGTATTTAAACGGTAAATATAAGCATATTTTTATCTCCTAAAAATGTTTCATCTCTTCGGATTTCCTAGCTGAAAGTATAGTAATCCGAAAATTATAGGGATCAAAACTTACCTTTTCGAAAATTTCAGCCAGAAAAAAGGCTTTCGAAAATTCCAGGCGACCTTTTTAGGGTAAAAATCCGTCAAAAATGGCAATTATACCGTTTTTAAGATGTTAGAAAATCCTAGGAGAGGCAGACAAGCAAGAAATTTTACAACAAATGTTCCGAAAATTCTAGATCTCAAATCATCTTCCGAACAGATATTTTCCGAAAATTGACGTTGGGTGCCCCTGAAAATTTCAAGGAGAAAACAGTTTGACACGGAATTTGGAAGCAAAGCACACGCTGCCCTTCTCCGGCGATGATTGATCGATTATGCATATTCATTTCTTCTTAGCGGGCTTTTGCGAACACTGGAAATTGACTATTGAAATCGACTATTGTTGCTTTACAATGGGCATATTAAATGGTGAGAGAGCTTCAAGTCAATATACTTACAGTTTCCAGGACATCGCGCACTCCGCACGACGCGATTCGCGTAGCGTGCGACGAGAATCGTGTAGCGCGCGACGCGAATCGCGAGGGTGGTAACTTACTTTTGAGCGGTACTGTACACAAAGAATAAGAAATATTCTTTATACTCTGCACCTTTTTTCTTTTGCATGTACATTGGTGACAGTCTTGTTCTTAATGTGAATGATGTAGGGTTTGGTAGATGAATCAACCCTACAAGTCTATCACTTATTCAATTCTATCGTTAAGCCATTGTCAACTAACCCATTATCACATTTAACCCATTGTCAATCGGTTTCAATTAGAAGGCAGAGGCAGCCATGGTTGTTTACATTTCTTCACACTAATAGTGTACGATCAGTTGAAAACAAACAACTGAAGAAAAGAAAGAAATAAATGAACAAAAGAAAACAAAAACTTACAGTACGTGACAAACAGCAAGAAGTAAGGCCACCCTGCCCCTCAAAAAAACGTAACATGATCATTTCATGTTTATCGTTCCAAATTTGCATCACACACACTCACTCATCTTCACTTGCATAATAAGTCGAAGGGAAGTTAAAGGTTTTGATATACTTGGTGAAAGTGCTCAATTTGCTCCACATTTATTAAAAAGTGAAATAACTGATTTACAGATTTTTGCTGCAAATAATGGAAGAAATGACATTGTGAAGCATAATCTTGTGGAGACTGCAAGAGCAAGTATTGTCAGGTTCCAGCCGACTGAATTCAGAAACCACAAAGCACTGAGAGTACAACTGTATGGAGTAATTGCACCAGCAGGTGAGTTAAAGTACTTTCTAGATATATTCTCGAAAGTACATGTATGATCTCTACTTTTAAGTTTTTAATTACAAAATAAAAAGTAGTCTTGTTTAATTTTAGTCTAACGTAAAGGTTCTTTTTACACAAAGGAGGTCTTTGTGCCCCATTTGGAATGAACTCATCTTCTCATACACCTAGTCTTGAATTTACCATTTTGGTACCACCAATGAATAATTTATTACCTCCATTTTCAGTAGCCTCAGTAGCAGTGATTTACTTTTAAAGAGCACACAGTGTGCATGAAATATGAAGAGGGAAGGGGTAAAGGATGAAAGACAACTCTTGCCCGCCCGCTGTGAACCTAGACATTTGTTTGGATGTCTGTTCTCTCCCCTGAAAAAAACAAAAGAAAGTTGTATGGCATCAGAGAAGACAGAGCAAGGGAGACATAAACAGACTTAAAACCTCATC